>JASVER010000043.1:25178-130067 GCA_030449065.1 Oceanodroma leucorhoa
TGTTTGAATTTTTTTTCAGGAGGAACTCTGTCATGAGCCTTGCTAGGAAGTTATTTCTTTTTCTTTAGGGAAAGGCAAGATTTTTGTGATGTTTCTAAGAGATGATCCTTGGCTCAGAAATTTTGTATCACATAGGTTAGCTGAAGACACTTGGATCTGAAACATAATTCTTTTTTCTAGATGTAGCACTCTAGCTAAAAATGGTCCCCTTACACTCATGGAGAATGTTTCATTGTTCTCTAATAACAAAACCTGTGGACGGATAACTGTGAAAAATGTATAGTACAATAGTTTTTTTAAAAATATGAGGTCTCCCAGCATAGCAGCTTATTRTACAATAGAGAGAGACAACGTGAAGACAGACGACATCAACTTATGCAGCTAGGAGTGGAAGGAGGGAAAGAGTCATCTACCATTATGTCAGCCATTTCAGTTTGACTGCAATCAGAGCCTCGGAGGGGTGCCTTGCTCTGCACCGAATAAATACACCACTCCTGACAGCACAGAGAGCAAAGCAGAGGAAAACCACAGAGCTCAAATAATTGCACTTAAAAAGAGAGGAATTGCAAGCAACCCGGGTGCACAGTTCAGAGGTCTGATTCCTCCATGCTCTCCCCAGGTACTCTCTCAGAGCAGGAACAATTACAGCTGCAGTGAGAGCAAGAGTGCAGGGAAAGGGGCAAGAGAGGGACTGCCAAAAATAACCCTCTGTAAGCTGCAGAAGCAGTGATTGAGAAAACAGAGTTAGGGCTCTACACATACGGCTACATGTATGCATCTCAAACAGAGCAGTGAGTGTTGACTTCAAACTGCAGAGCTTTTTGTGGAGGGGGAGAAACCCCACTACCTCTTAGTTCTGGTATAACTACACTTCCACTTGCCACGTCTTATACCCTGCTCTAATTGTGTCCCAGTGAGCCATGCCCATACTGCATATGTACTTCCCAGCCTGCCCATATGCTTCTTAAGTGGTGAGCTCATCTAAATCATCCCTCTCATTTCCCTCCTACAGAAACTATTCATGGCCAGTCTATTTCTATTCTGACCAAATCGTTGATGCTCCACAGGACTTTGTGGAGCCAACCCTACCGAGATAATTGTCAGATTTAGAACTGGTTAAGAAAAGCTCTTCCCAAAAATATTTATTTGGTTAAAAGAATCCAAGAGATTCTCAMATTCTTGTGAACAGCAGGTGATTGTTTTTGCCAACATGTACTCTCAATTCTTATGACATCTTTTTATACAGCTGTAGGCACCAGGCGCATTAACCTCTCAGAGGCCATGCTAGGTTTGGTCCATATMAGGCTGACAAAAGCTGACAAGCAGAAATGAAGGTGAACTCATGTCTTAAAAGTCATGTACAAGTTCATTCATGGCCAGAAGTACTCRGCACATACAGTGGGGGAACAGATTGTCAAAGTTGCTCATGGCCAAATTTCCAAGAGCTCCGTTTCCATTGCAGAAGCCAGATTTTCAAAACATTTTCTAGGTCTCTAAATAACGGGCTGTACTTTTATACAACTTCAACCCAAGCAGCTGAGCTCACTTGACAGCGTGGCCGCTCATTTAAATATCCAAAGAGGTGCGAGGTCCTTCTGAAAAGTCACAGCTAAAATGTGCTGGTTCAGAACAGTTGAGAATTGGGTATGAAAAGCTGAAAGAGGCTCAGGTCCTTCAAATGCAACATGTTCAGAGGTGATCGCCAAAATAATTCTAAGCCTCTCTGATTCAAAGCAGTATGTATGTCCGTATTCAGGATTTTCCCAAAAGTTCATTTTTGGTGGAGGACATCAGCATTTCATCTGGATGTGTGAAAGGTATAAGTAGAATTAATTGACATTGTCAAAATTTTGATGGCAGCATGAATTTTAATGAAGGAGTGTTAGAATGGAAAGTCTTTCTCTCACTCCAACTATAACAGCTACAGAAGTCTGTGCTGTGTGTGAGGTTGAGCTACACAGACAAACATATCTACCAAAAGCAGGACTAGGTGCRGCAAAAGGCTTACCTGCTGCAAAACCTTCATCGTAGACACATAAGCATGAGAGACAGCATGCCTGTCTCCAGAGTATGAAAGAAAGTGTGACTGTGACCAGGCAGGGGACAAGAGACCCGAGTTGTTCTCCTCATATGGCACCTGTCATTATACGAGCTGGAACAGAGGGGGACCATCCCCTTCCTTGCAGAGCAAAAGGAAAAAGAGATAATCAGATATGTCACCATACAGTGTTGTGGGTGGGGAAGATAACTGATAGTATCTAATTACATTTTTAAAAATGGAGTTATAGGTGGGTTTTGAAGGATGTGTGTTCTAAAAGAGTGAAACGTATTGTTTGGAGTGGCCCAATGGGACATAGCTATGAACTATGGAACAAAAGCACAGGAAGGAAAATTCAAGATAACTGTCAGGAAAAACTTCCTAATGGTGTGATATACAGCCTAATACTGTGGAATAATCTTCTAAGAGAAGAGGTGGAAGCCCAGTTGAATGAGTAATTTTAAAATTAGACTGTAGGAAACAATTCAGCGTTGGCAACGAGAATGGACAAGATGACCTCATCAGCCTTTTACATCTCAGATTTCTATGGTTCTGAGGATAGAGAACAATAAAAAGCCACTGCACAGAATCAGTCCCAGAGGGAGTTGCAATGGGATAAATGGGATTGGCTATGAAAAGGTGTAGATTGCAAAAGAGACTGTGAATGAGGAAAAGGGAATGTGAGGAGAGATGAAGTCATCGATATGTTTAGAATGCAGACTTGGATGCAATGATAGGCAAAGTCCTGGGCAAGGAATATAAAATCGGAACAGACTAGCTTCAAAGAGATAAAAGACAGCAGAGTGTGAGGTAGGGAGGCTAGGAGATTTTACATGGAACACGTTTTCATTTACCAGGTGCCGGGTGTGCGCGACTTACACTCATTAAGAGCCATCAAATGTTGGGGCAAAGCCATTTTTAATACTGAAAGATTACGTGAGAATTTAAGGATGATGCCCAGGTATTCGGAAAGAGCGCGATACAGGCATTAATATTTTGCTTCACAACCACGCACATCTGCTGGGCTCGCCAGTATTTGCAACGACAAAGGAAGTCTCCACTCATTTGGCTGAAGGGCTCAGGGTGCATGGATTTGTCTTCTGAGCCAATGCCATCATGGACTGTTTTCTCAGCCAGTACTGAGCGATTAAGCACATACGGTTTTCCTTTTGCTCATACCACATACGAACCTGGCTCTTTAGTATTTATTGGAGAATAAAGCACTGCAAGAAAGAATAAAATTCAGAATTCAGCTTGATCCAGCACAGGTAACTAACTATAAATTATTTTCTCTTGGGGAGCTGAAAATAGATGTCAGCTTCATAACCGGTAAGATTGTTCAAATTGTAATTGTGGAACTGAAAATATAATGCATTTTGGCCATTTTGGGAAAGGCTGGGAGTGATCTGTCCCTGATTTTTGCAAGCGGATTTATGGTTTATAATTACTCAACTCCATTTTCAGGCAGCTCCCAAAACTTTGTATTTGTGAATTGTGCTGTATGACAGGTCTTGAGGCATTATTTCTGCTTGTTGACTGGATGCATGGACCTTTTTAACCAGTGGCGTAGCAAATGGCATGTCACAGACTCCGTTGTGCAAAGTTCATGAAAGTTCCAAAATGCATAGRTGTTTTCACAAATACACAGTGAACTTTGGAGTATTTGCAGAGATAAAATAATTATCTCATAATAAAAAATATAAAAAAGCAAATATTGTGGGCCTCCCCATTACTAACACACACAAAGAAGGTAATCAAATGCGAATAATTTATACATCAACCAATTTCTTCAACCAGTTTCAAGACATAAGAAACAAAAGTGGATAATGGCCTAAAAACGCTATGTGATTCAGTTAAGAACTTAGGAAGCGCATTAGAAGATTATTAATTTCTATAGTACTAGAATGTGATGTTGTCATAATTGCTAAAGTACCTGTTTAAACTGTAAGAAATAAGTCTTTTTTCTCTGTATAGCAAAGGGTTCCATATTGTTYTAGGCAACATGCTAAAAGTATATGGGAAAGTTTTCTAATAGGGGAAAGTTTTCCCTTTAACTTCATATTATCCAAGATAAGAGATAGGAAGTCAGTTCACAGGAAAAGCATGGGAAGGAAACTTAATTCAGGGAGAGTGTCTTTACTGTATTTATTTTTTGTTTCTCCTTAGAAGTACCATGCTAATTACAAGTTTTATCAACTTAAATGCAATTAAAAGCATGAGATTCAAAATGAAAGGCATACAGCAATGGGCCTGAGAATAATGACCAATACTTACTGTTCTGTACCACCAGTAACACTTCATAATCAAGTTATTACAGATAAATTTGACGCAAAAGCGCAAATCTGTCTCTGCAATCCCTTGCTCAAAACTGAACAGTTGTTGAGATCTAGAGCCAAGTCTCAATTAGTAGCAGTTGCAGATATTCGTTCTCAAAGGAAAACCAGGAAGGACACCTTATTTAAAGCATACATTATGAAATACTGTCATACTTATAAAAATATAATAATTTCTGTGCTATAATATATCACATAATATATAATTTCTGTAATATAATTCTTTCTGTCATAGGCTTCAGTATAATATCTTAGACAGAAGCCAGCAAATCCACCTACTATTAAGTAACTGTTAAGATGTGATTTATTCGTCCCTAAGCTGTTGATTCTCATATATTATCACATTGCTATTTATTATTGTTGGTTTTGCTGATTGTCACTATGAACATTCTTTATTTGGTACCATAAATACAGATAAAAGCTGCACAGCATTTTATAATAAAGTCTCTTCAGGCACTTTCCAACATAACCACTGAAACATTATTTTATAATCTTTCTCTCAAATAAGTAATATCATTTTGAGGGCACTTAGATGAGGGAAGGTTGCTGTCATCTCAAAGTTTAGAATACCTGTTCTTTAAAATGCATTCTAAACCGATATKTAATAAAGACGGGTATCAGTAAGCAGAAATTTGAAAAGGGGAGTTACAAGGGGACCCGGAAAATATATGTTATTCTAGAACATTGAATGACTGAGGAAAAAATAAAAAGGCATAGTATAGAAAAGAAAAACCAAGAGTATTATGTGCAAGAAATGAACATATGTTAGACAGTAACTGGAGTTCAAAGAATTTTTTGCTGTTTTTTATATATAATTTCATAAAAATGTGTGTTTGTCTTATATAGTATTTCTTGAAAAAAACCCAATAATATCATAATAAGCCATCTTGAAATACTTCCTAGGTGAGTATAGGAATGAATTAATTTCACTGTTAGGGTACGCTAGCAAAATGAAGCTTAATTCATTCCCAAAAGTTCTTTGAGCTCTGATTTTCTAGAGTGTTTTCTCTCTCTCTTATACCAATGGCCTGTAGTATGATGAGCCACTGGAATAAAATTGCTTGCTGAAATAAGTACGTTTTTCTTGAACTGACATTTTTCTAGCATGAAACAAGGTAAGGTTGCAATGCCACTGTTTAATTATTCAGCCCTTAAGCCGCCTGTTACAGTTCAGCGTACTTGCTGCCAGAGGGGATAACTTCAGTGGTCTAAACCTGCCGTCTGAACAGACATCCTGGAACCATAAGGTTTGAATATTGGCAGAGCAGAGCAAGATCTTCATCCTCCTGTGGTTGCTGTGTTTTACTACTAGGCAGTTTATTGAACAGGGGTCTTTAAGCTGTGCCCTTAAAAACCCAGAGCTCATGTGAAAATTAAAACTCCCATGCTGCTTTCCATGAGCCTGTCCCAGTGTCATGGGCCAAAGTTTCCCATTCATCCGCTGCTGGGTTTTATGCTGTTCATATTCTGTCATCTACTGCAGGGATGGCTGTGTGTCAGCAACGCCGTACTGTGAAACATAAAGAGCTGTGGGAGCCCTTGTGACGAAAACTGCTACACTGAAGTAAATCGTAATTATCATTAACACATACGTGAGCCACTTCAGATGCGTTCTATCCAGACCACAGTTAGACCCACTAAAGACTAATCAATTGACTTACAATTTATAATCCTGTTCTCAGCTCACTCTGCAGTGCTTGGGGATTGTTTAGTACCTCATGCATTCAATGCTCAAGCCCTGTGGTGATATTGCCCATTATCATGATTTAACACTGATTAATACCCTGCTATTCCTGGCAATACCAACTATTAGCTGAAAAGCAAAAGATTAAAACCATAGTTGGGGTTTTCCCTGCTAATTTTTTTGTTATTATGTAATGAATTCCATTGGTAAATATTCTTACATACTTTATATACTTTAAAAAAAACCTTTCTGGCTGAAAGTATACTTTGGCCCAACAAGGACATCTTCCATGCACCTGCACATGAACAATCTATATAGATGAGCCTGCAGAAAAATATGTAGAAGAATATGTCTGTGCATATACTTGTGTGTATGTATGCATACACAATGCCTGTAATGCATTTATATCAAATGTAATCATGAATACACTGCAAGTGCTTCACGGGCTGTATGTTCATGGGTCAGTACAAGCAGTGCTGAAACACTCTCTCGGGTGGAAAGCAGCAGACATTCTGCACCAGCAGCCCTACACAGCTGTGTTTGCGGAAGGGGAAGTGAAGTCTTCCAAATTAAACTGTTGTAAAATTTAGATAGGCAAAATTCAACTACCAGCATTGGACTTGGCTGGCATTCTGAGACCTTAATCCTTACTCTTGCAAAAGGTCCCGTGTGACCTTTACAACCATAAATGCTGTGTATCTGGTTTTACATCTCATTCAGGAGACAGTAACCTCTGCATCCCGACAGAGGTGTTCATCTTGCACAGCACTGCTCTGCCACAAGAACTTTAGTTAGACACTTGCCTATTCTGACTGTTTCTTCTAATTCCAAGGCATGTTTTTGGCTTGCTTATCTCCAGTCTACCCACCAGCCTCCTCACTTGTCATCCCTGATGGCTTCAGAAAGTCCAAACAGGCACAAAGCTATCAGTGGGCTATTATAGGAGCTTGTTATAGGGAATGGGACCTGAGAGGAGATTTGACATCAGCTTTTACGTGGTGCAGTAGTTCTCATCATACGGGGCTCAGTCAGAAGAATATAGGCATTGATTGAATCCGTCCTATCCAAAGAAGAAATTTCTGAACAACTCATAATCCTGGGGGGGGGAGGGGGGAAGCTTACAAAACACCCTGAGTGAAAGAATGAAAGAATGAAAAGTCCTGCGAGGACTAAAGCTTTGCAGAACTGTGGAGTAGAAATGAAGGCAAATTAATCAGTACTCTGCTCTATGTCTGCAAGTAATGAACATCCATGAAAGGAAGACAGAGAATATCATTATTTTCTCACAACAGCAGATTCTGGAACACTTCCAAACTAGTTTAGCTGTAAGGCGATATACCTGAAACTGCAGTATAACAATTAGCAGGGAAGCTACTCCTTCTGAAACTGATATATGCAAGCTCTGTGTTGTTTCAAAGAAAAAGAAGAAAACATGAAAGACTTCCCAGATGACATAGAGTGGATGAACCAGTCTGGCAATGCTGGGAAGAGCTTGAGACAGGTGAGAAGAGGTGAACCTGCAGCCTGGAGCAAAACATTCATCAGGGCACCCAAAAGACTTCAGATGAACCCATGCCAGCACAGCTGGTCTGTGCCGAGCAAAGTTAGCCTGGAAGTCAGGTGATCCAGACTGACACTTGTATTGACTTTAAAATATAGACATAAACTTGAGTCCTAGTCACTCCAAATAAAAAGACCTGAATTAGAATTGCACATGCCCAGAGTACAGCCATCGGACTTTTACAGTTCCCAAAACATTCAAAGCCCTGATGCTGCTGAGTGTGACACACTCACCTGCCCACCAGCACAAGGAGTTTCCCGGTTTCCTAACGGTCTTAGGAATACAATAAAATGCAATATCTGAATTTAGTCTGCCCTTATTGTATTCCTGGAAAGCTCTTGGCCAATAGCAGTTTCCAGTACCTAAGAACAACACAACAAGAATGAAACTTTTTCGTTAATAGAATGAGCCTGGCTCCCGGTATTGGAGATCTGTATTCATTTCTTAACTCTGCCACTAATATTCAGCGTGTTTGGGCAACCCAATACCACATTCATTTTGAAGTCGAGGAACAAAATTTCTCTCTTTACCCAATAGTAATTTCCCTGCTTTTTACACAAGTCTACTACCTGGACTCTAGCCCTGATCTCCAGGGACAGAAATAGCATCTTTTTCTGTGCTTGTGCAGTGCAGGGCACAACAGAGTCTGTTCCACACTACTGTAACAGAAACAATAACATAACTGAAATGACTAAAATGATGCATTTTCAACTTAAATCAATGTCTTTCTTCACTAGCAATGCCTCCAGGAACATTTATCCACTGCCAGTAATTCCTCTTACCTGCCAGAATCTATTCCACTGAATTTGGAAAGGGTTTCTTTAGAACTGAATTGACTGGAAATGTCTTTTTACTTGCTACAACATCAAAATTCCTGCTCTTTTGAACTGGATGAATGAAAACAAACAAGAAGAGCAAACAAACAAAATTCTGAATGTCGCAGATAACAAAAATGCTTTCCTTGCTTTTTTTGCCATCATACAACCAGAAAGACTATCAGGACACATTCCTCACTGTACAATTACAAGGCACCACATTTCAACTGACTTTGTTCAGGAAGGTTGTCCTAGGTACATAAAGTGAGTATTCAAGAATAGGACATACAACAGCACATTCACAAGCCAAGACAATCACAACACTCTGTCACAAGTATTTGCAAGTGCCCCTTCCTTAAGAAGAGAAAAATATTTTTCTRTTGAATGGCAGAATCCCTCCATTTTTTACAAGTGTCTTAATTCTTGGTTTATTGTATTAACTTTTTTCCTAAATTCACTCATTAGTCTGGCCATTGTATGAGGCTCTTATTCCTCTGCAAATCTGAGCTGATAGTTTTTGAAGCTGCCATTACCCACAATGGCTAGGAGGAGGGAGGAGGAAAGGACGGGGAGCCAAGAGCCGAGGAGAAGGATGTAGTGGAATGAAAGAAAGGGAGAGTCTGTTTTGTTAATGTTGTTCTGGCCACCTCTCATGTCTTCCTCTTGAATTTTTTAAGTTCTTCAGCTGCATGTATTTAGCTTTCTGGCTGCTTTTGTTTTTTGGCTACCCAGCCTCTCTCTTTGTATCTACTCACTTTCTTTTTTTTTTTTCTTTAAGAAACTTGCTTAAGCTTTTCCGGCCACGTCTCTCTCACATTGTGTGGCCGCTTCTCTTAGCTTCCTTGCCAGGCTCTTAACCAGGGCTGCTTGGCTTAGACCTCCCCCTACTGCTAGATGCTATTATGAAGCTTCAGAAATCTGCAGCATGATATGGGCATAGAGCATTGAACACGTTTTTATAGRCAATGGGGTGTTTCATTTCTGCTAACAAGGCAGGGTGATGAGGACTAATCTGCCTGGCCCCCTTCTCACCTCACAGATCACACAGCAAAAATCTGCCTTGAGAAATCTGTTCCCTCCCAGTTCTGCCTCTRCTGGGGTATTAATATGCAATAATGGGTAAAGCAGCCAAGGGCAGGCAAGACAGCTCCTAAAACACTCTCAGTGCCAGCGTAGAGGTCTTCAACAGTCAACATAAAGTTTAAGGTAGCAATCTCCAGATGCTCTGCTATTGAATTCTTGGGATCCACATTCTAGGCGAGGAGTACAACTTAAGACATTTCATGCACACACATACACATTTATCTATCTACTAGCCAGCCTATCTATAAATGTTTTGATGCAGTAGATAGTAAGGTATATTCCTGTGACCCTAAATATCTGTATGAAGGCTCTGTAGACACTTTGTACACTCATCTGTATACATAGTCTTAAAGTAGAATAGCACGGGAATTACAAAATCAGGTTTATAAAACTGCTTCCTGTAGCACTGCCTCATAACTCAAAAGGAATGCAATTCACCCATGTAATTAAATAGAAGCTTAATCTTAAACATACACTTTGGAATGAGAATGGCACTGTTTATTTCACTTGTAACATTTGTTCTGAAGTGCAAACGTTGTTCCTACTCTAATGAGAGCAGTGCAAAAATCATTTACCCATTAGTGAAAGAGAACAGAGATGTCAATGCCGCAGTTACATTCATGCATTCAAGCGTATAATGGCAAATCCATCCCAGAAGGCAGGAATGGAGAGAAACTCCCCACTCCAGTATGTAAAAAGAAGATGAAAAGTGCATCCACTTGTTGAATTGCTCATTCATCAGTATCTATTCTCAGAAACATAAGGTGCCTATACTGTTTATGAATTGTGCTGAGGAACTAAAGCATCGAAGGGTTGGATTGACCTTTTTTGCTCCCAATTTGTTCTCCAGTTCATTTAGCCAGAGAGTGCTCACAGACCCTCAGCAGCTCTGCAGCAGAATGTGGTCTACAGAAGTCTTCTGCACTCGTTGATGCAAAGTGCTTGTGACTAGGGAAAGCAGGGAGCTCTTGAGAAAGTCCAAGTCCCCCATAAACTGCTTTTTTTCTAGCAAGTTATGATAGTTACTGGATGAAAAAGAAAAGAAAAAAAAAAACAAACCTGTTCCCTGCTCTCTGCTCCTGTATTGTTCTGGCATCTCTGTTGCTTTTGCACGTAGTCCCAAGTGTTGTCTGGCTTTTGATCTTTGTGTTTACACTGAAGATGATACATTGTAGCTAAAACACACTAGAAATATAAGACAAAATATTGTCTTATTGTCAGATTCTTTTTTTAACATTTYAGAAAAGTGTGATTTGGGACTTCACTGCAATGTTTTTACTGTTTCAGTCTGGAATACGGTTAAAACCCAGTCCTGCTCTCATCAAAGTCAGAAGTCAATAAGATTTGCACCCATGACCGAACCTTTAATTAAAATTATCAGTATCTTTCTAGAGGCTCGCTCTTCTCGGAGGATCTTAAAGAACTAGCTAGCTATACATTGTAAGCAAAGGAATCCTTCTATATACCACTGAAGGTCCACTACTTCTTGGATGGTCCTTGAAAGAGGTTTAACAGCATATTGAAAGGAAGTAAAAATGAGTACGTCAGCTGAAATCAGATAACTGGGGAGTATCAGCACAATATAATTATTTAAACTGGAATTCCTCCAGAACACTGGGATGATTATAAATCTGGATATTCTTGTAAGTCTTGTAAATGACTGAAACTCAGATGTGATAAATTATTCATCCATACACTGGGATCATTTTTGAATGCTGCAGTATGAATTAGCGTGCTAATTTGGAAAGACTTGCACATATCACTTTCTTCTCCTGCATTTCTTTTCTTTTAGCACTACAGGTGTGCTCCATGTTTTGCAGGCAGAAAATCGAGCCATCGGTCCCGCAAAGGTCTTGCCACCTCAACAGACAAGATAGGAAATGAAGGCACCAGGGAAAATCTGAATGTTCAGGTAATTTTATCGGTTTTTGGTGTCTATAATTTGGCTTAGCTATCTTTTGACATGGACAAAGGGGGATCATACTCGGCTATAGCTCCTGATCTCATTCAGAAATCAGTCTCTCCAAATGATCTAACATACCAGCATCCTGCTTTAAAGCCAATTTGTACAAACTGAAAGTAAGTGTGGGAAAAAATAGCCAACAAAAAATTCCAAACAACAATGAAAGCAATGTTTTACACAAACAAGTAAAATTCAGATTTTTTTATTTCATTTTTGTGAGTGTTCCTTAGCTTTTTTTAAGTCCGAGCAAATTAGATTAACAAAGGCTTACTAAGGAGATCTTTTGGCTATTTCAAGTCATTTCAGCTGTCACTGTTCAGAGAYTGCCCAGTCACCTTGGTACGCGGAGCACTTCTATGGCAATGAGCGAGTTTTGGTGATTCAAAGAACTGAACCTGGTAGAAGAGAGGATGGTGGTCCTGCACAGAGGACAGAGCATGTGCTCTGGTTGGGGTAGCAAAACATTTGGAAATGTTGAAAAATCTAAGTTTTTTTGTCAACTCATATGAATTCAGGAAAGAAAAAAACAGAGTGAGATTTGCTAAGTCTGACAGTGCCCCATGATAACAAGTTTTGGGAATCAGATTTTTGGGATAAAAAAAAAACCAAACCAGAAGTTCCAAACCTTTCTTGCAGTTCATTGGAATAGACATGAATAGTCATTTCCCATTCCTATGTACATGTGTAGCAGGAAGAGACACTGCTACTAAGTTTAATTCCACTAGATATTTTTAAACTACATTAAGGAAAACAAATTTCAAGTGCACATATATACCAAATTAAACAAGTCCACGGAATTCTTAGTAAATATATGGACTTTGACATTGTTTATCTGTGTTGAGTTTAAAGAGACTTCTGAGTGGCTTTGTACTATAAAAACCAATAAATATTATCTAAGCTTCCACCCTTTGTTCATTAAAGGTCTCCCACTGAATATCTGTCTTTTATGCAGCTGATCCAGTGCTATTCTTCCAGCAAAGTGTCATTATGGGATTTTTTTAACACACTGAAATGCATCTATCCTCTTGTCATTCCAAGATCAGTCCAGTTTCCATGGAAGCTGATGGGAAGATTCCCTTTGATTTCCATGGAGATTGGCCTGTTTCATGCTATATGGCATGGCAGAGTTATTTTACTTTCCATTGAAGAGAGACTGTGGATCCAACGCTGCTCGCCCTAACTTAGGGAAACCATCCTTCATGGCATGGTAAGCACCACTAGCTTTACATTTCTCCAACAGCGACACAAATCAGGAAGTAAACCTACCTACAGTGGTACAAATAAAAAGAGAGGAAGATCTATAGATTTTAATATTCACTGAAAAAGCTACATCATAAGGCCATACTCCACAAATTACTATTATGTATAATTAATGGTCAAATATTAAGTAAATATTAATTAGTATCTCAACTCCTTTTTATTAAATTGTAATGTTAAACATGCAATTTATTTTACACCATAATAGTGTCACAGAAGGCATTCCAGGACAGAAAAGCTGTTTACCTTCCAGTTTTGAAGCTGAGACTTCAATAATGAGGGAATTTTGTATGAAATGAACTTTGTCAAGTGAATGCTAAATTGCACTCATTTTTCAGATATTCCTCACTTCTATTCTTCCAGGCTTTTCTAATTATCCTATTAACATGTATTACTTATTTCTTGGTTCTTTGCAGCTTATATTTCCTTAAAAATTAAGACAGCATGTCGGATTTAAGCCATTCTTTTTACTTTCCACATCAACAAATTACTATCCTTATAAGTGAAGGATTGTGATTCACAGTTATGAGAAAACATAACATGCAGAATAGAATAGGAAAAGGGACAGTAGTGTTTTGCAGATGTACACTATCTTTCCTTCAGCAGAAGCAGTCCGTTTTCACAACAATTCTGTATAGATACAGATACAGAGCATCAAAAGTTGAGCAGAAAAGATGGGGGTGATTTTGTGACTGATTTTCACAGTGCAAAGAGGAAAATCAGACCCATGTGTCCTTGACCGCTTCCTCTAATAATGCCTTAAAAATCAAAACCATTTAAAGTTTATTCTCTCTACCAGTTTGAAAGTTGGAGACATTTAGGAGACACGTGTTTAAGCAGCAGCCATGCAAACAGATTGCTCTTGAACGGAACCAAAGTCAGTGCTTCTTTCCATAACTGTTTCTTGTCATATTGCAAGATTAGCTTTGAAAGACGTTGAAATGGGCCCGATAATGGTTATCACTGAATGCCCTTTGATGACTTAAGTATAAGTTTAGTGGTCTTGTTTGCTGTGCAGTGAATCACTACATAAATGAAATAAGTAAGACACCAAGAGTGGTATTAATGTGCTGCTTTGCTGGTAGTCTCACGAGGGATGCAAATGACGATTAAACAGACATACACACTGCACCGTTCAACTCCTCCAGTGTTTTTCCTTCCGGGTTTGGACTATTGCACCTCTGTAGGGCAGCGTGGGAGAACTGGAGCAGTTCTGTGGAAAGGCGGAGGATTTTAGTCTCCGGGACTGTGATTCAGACACGTTTTACAGCCACTGAATTCAACATACACATTTAATTTAAATTAAAAGAAATCCTGAATAGGCCCATTCTAGAACAGCCCTGGTCAGAAAGAAGCAAAACTGAGGAGGCTGTGCAGCTGACATGGCAAAGGATCCCAACGCACATCAAACTGCAACTGAAGAAGCCATTAAGAGAGGGACTTTTGACACATGTCTGAGCTTAGGCCACTTGACTGCACGATTTCTCTTGCAGTTGAACCTCTTTCACAACATCTTGATTGCCTGCGGGATCATTCGTCTGAGGAAGCCCACATCACAGTAGCTATTTCTGCAATGGAGCTGCAGAAGGATCTGTGTCTGTTTAGAGATGTGTGAATCTGGACCTAAATTCCAACAGAGATTACAATTTAGCAAGAACTTTTAGTCATTCAGGTACAAAACCCTTCATTTTTTAAACGTACAAATACTAGCATGTTCATAGTCTTTCCAAAGGCAAACAATTCCAGGAATAAGGAGAAAGAAAGGGTTGCTTTGAGCAGCAAGAAACTGCAGTCTCTCAGGAGCCTCTGAGTCTGTTTATGTGTGTGACGTTGTGGAACATGCTGTGAATTATAATTGACAGCACAGACTGTAAAATTATGGCCCCTTTCTAACTGCTGTGTCTGTGCACTTGAGCCATGAGGTATCATTTCTCAGGAAAATGCATTTCTCATCCTTTAATCTGGAACCACTTTTATGTCCTACACAGGCTCCATTACATGCCAGTAGAGCCTACCTCTTCCATGAGGGTGCTGTGCAGATGTCTGTGACTTACTGTCATGGGGCAGAAGATACCCAACACATGAGCCCAAAAATTTATTGTCAATGCAGAAGTATGACAGCAATAAAACTTACTTCATATTACTTGGGTATTTCTCAGTGATGTTAATAATACAATGTGGTGATAACCAACTTCATAATCCACTTGCAAAACTATATATTACTAACCGACCACAAAACACAGTTTTTCCCATTCCCATTGTGGATACTTCATGCCCTGCAGGCAAATAGCTTTGTTTAAGGGAGGAAGGTCTTGAGAATTTTCATGGGTTTGTGACAAGAACAGCTTGTCTGAGTCTAATTTTACCCAATAGTTGCATAAATGAATTTTTAAAATATGATCCATATTCTTAATGTCTAATCCAGGACTGTGCGGTTTCATGCAGGGCTAATCCCATGGAGTAATATATGACTTAAAGCCTTGGATCAGAAAACTACTGAATATCAGTTATACCAAAATTATGGTGCCTGAGGATAGCTACAATAAATAGAAGAGAATGGCACATAAGCAAAGAAATAGAAAAGACAGATAAACAGTATGAAAAAGATCTTGTCCAAAACACTGAAATTGCCTAAGATATCATTTAAAGACTTGGAACAAGGACTATGTCAGTCAAAGAGGCAGATGCTAATTAAAAACTCCGTGTTGGGCAAGCCCAAGAGAAAGAGAAGTTACACTTGTACATTTAAGTCAGATGATTAAGAGAATCATAGCAGAGACACAAAAATGCTGGGGGACGCAAAAAAGTGCTTCAGCTAGCAGGCAGCTGCCTCTCAGAAACCTGGCCCCACACTTCATGAAATCGGTGAAAATTTCAACAGAAAGAGCCCCCCCAGGGCAGGAGGTCCTCTGCATGCTCCTGGGAGGCGCAAGGCTGTGCCTCTCTGGATTCTCCCACCTCTCTGCTTTGCCTGACACAAGGGGTTGCCAACCTGGTGCAGCCCGCCCGGCTAAGTCTATGCTCACGTGGCCAGCAGCAAGAGCTGCAACGGCTGAGCTAGCAGGAGATGGTCTCTTTCYGGGTTACTTTGGACCCATGTCTGCTCCTTCTCCAGCAGAGCAATGGGACCCCCTTGCCTGTCACCCTCGGGGGTCCTGCCCATCTCAGCATTTCCAGACATGTAGGTCTTTCCCTTGTTGATCTAGGTCACATGAAGATTTTGTTGGTCACACCTGTAGTGGACAGAGATGAGTTTCTTACACAACTCCCGCCTGCTTGTATCACTTTGTTTGTATCATAAGGTATCAAATAGACCCTAAATACCTTTATCTATGTTGCACGTGCACTCACTTCAAAAGCAACAGAAAATTGCCTCCCGAGTCCACTCCGTGCTGTCCCTTGATGGCAGAGGTGATGCACTGGCTGTTGCACATGCAGCGTCTTGGAGGACAGACCTCTGAGCCAGCACTGACCCGGGCACCGCCAGCCCTTGCATGCTCACTRCCCCAGGGCTCGCAGCCACAGGGTTTGTGTCAGCAGACCCTTTCTTTCTGCCCTGTCCCTCCCATGCTGGGCTGGGGCAGGCAGAAAGCCAGTGGGACACAGCAAGAAGAGAGGCAGACTCCCGCTGTGAGCACCTGCTGTGCCAAGGAGCTGAGGAAATGCTGCTACAGAGGAGGAGAGCCAGCAACCACCAGATGTGAGGGACAATCTCCAGACGTTGGGGGAACGTCAGCCTCCCACAATGAGGAAAGGTGCTTACACCATAATGGCAGAGTCGCTCCATAATCCTTTCTTTTCTCTCTTATTTACTCCTGCCAAAGCAATCAGCAAGTTCAAAGCTGTCACTGAACTCAGTTGAGAAGGGGATGATTACAGAGCGCAGTAATATTCTGCGTGCAAACCCAAGCACTTCCCATTATGTAATGCAATGGCACATACGTTACAAGCCTTTCGCAGTGTGCTACCCACAGCTAGTGGGAGCCTGCTCAGCCAGGGTGCCTTGGCTCGTCATCACATGCTAACCTCATATTTTGCCTCTGGAAGTCTTTAGTTGTGTCCCTGAGTGTGTCCCTGCCAGCTAAGAAGGCAGTTATTATGCTCCCTTGGGTTTCTGCTACACTGATGGTCCAAGTCTCCTAAATGACACTTGTTACATAGCAAATGAGCCTGTACTTAGTTTTAGCTGATGAATTCGACAGCCAAATCTATCACTGCTTTTCCCTTGGATCTTGTGAAATATTATCTGAAGAGATAATCCGCTGTGATAAATAAAACAAAACAAATGAGCTCCTCAACAGATGGTTTCACTATTGAAGTCTGAAATCAGAGCTGAGAAAAACTGTATCTGCTATGACACAATATCTCATCAAACCCTGACAGATTTTCCCTGTTGTTCATATTTATATGATGAAAACAATCAACATGATATTTTTTTTAAAAGGCAACCAAGAATCTCAGCCCAGTCTCAGGCAAAGCTTTTATTTCCAGATGTTCTTCTCTTCATAACATGAAACATAAGAACTCTTGTAACAGGGTCAAGCTAAAGATGCATCTAGCCTAGTGTCCTGACTTTGAAAGCAAACGGTAGAGGGTGTTTCAGAAAGCGTACAGAGAACATAGCAAGTACACCGTGGTACTTTGCCTACTCTAGCCTCCTGGTTTCTGGTGCATTTTCTACTTATAATTATTGTCCTTTTGGTATAGTATTAGCTTTGCACACCAGGTAAGATTCAGAATAATTATAAGATTAGGCATCCTGGATGGGTGGATTAAGTGAAAATTATATTCTGTGAACATTTAAAAGACATGCAAACCTAAAATCCATGTATATGAACATCTTCCCAAAAATTTTGATTGTGTTTTTTTTCTTTATTAAAACTGACGCAGGCAGACAAGATCATTGTTCAACAAAAAAAAAAGATTACTTGAAATGTTGAGCTTTCACTTTCACTATAAATATTGGTCTTTCACTACAAATGTTGTGTACACCTCTACAAAAATATTTACCCTTTGTCTTTTCGATTCAGTGTCTGTTTTTCTATTTAATTTACCTTAGAAGAGCTATTTTCTTGCCACTTCTCTAAAAATAAAAGGCAAATCCCTGTTAACCTCAAAGGGAAAACAGCCACTCTAAAAACATGCATGGTCAGGATATATAGACACATTGATCCAAATGCTATGCCCTACTTCGTCTGTATTTGTGTGGAAGTATCTGTGCATTTGAAATAATCATATTAAGTAACTCCAGATTCATGGCATAATAATCAGGATCAGGCACCTTTGCCTAGCTGACTCTAACACGGATACACACTGTGAGAACAGGTCCTCTGTCTTTATCCAAAGAGGCCTCTACTTCCAGTATGAGATCCCACACAGTAGCCCGCATGTACAAGAGAGCACTGAAAGGCTGTGAAAAAAAGCTGGCTAGGTGTCTTAAAAACACATTGTGAAGCTGGACATTTTAGGTTAAAAATATAAAATAATTTTTTAAATGATAAATTGGTCTCTGCTTATGAATTTTATCCTGCTGGAAACAAAAGAAACCACTATGTGCACCTTATGGTAAGGTTTAAATAAATATTAGTTAAAAAAGCAAAAGTGCGGTCTCTTTTATTGCCAATTACAGGTTTACAAAGTTAAACAGGGAAAAGTAATACTATAGCCAAAACAGACTTCCCGAGAGCCCTCCAGAGTCTTACTTGCTGTTCACTGGACTAATGTTAGTTATATTTTTATACCACAAGAATGGGCAGGGAGTATTATTAGGGTTTTGGTAGCTTTATGATCAGCTTCATATTCAAGATATTTTCTTCCAGAAATCTCCAAGTTTATGTGTAATCCTTAAGGAATATATCAATGAATTGGAAGAAGCAGTAGTAGTATTTGTGAGGAAAAGAAAAAAGGCAGGCTCGGGGTCAATCTAGAAGTCAGATATAGCTGTAAAATTTGGTTCAACACATTCAAAGCAAGTTGCTGGCTTTCTGCTCCCCGTGTTCCAGGAAGAGAGCGTTCTTTGGCAGGCACTTTATTCAGAGGTTTCGATTTATGGGAAAGAGGCTTGCCTCAAAGAGGTTGTTTTTCTTATTTGACCAAAGTTTGGTGTTTTCCATCATTAGAACTTTTTGCCTCAAAAAAAAAAAAAAGTTAATTTTCAAGACGTTTGTTTCCATCCAGATAACTGGGAGTTCCTAGGCTTTTGTACTAAGGCATTCCTAGATGAAAGTGAAACCTACAAAGCAAAGATCTTAAAAATGTCAGACAATAAAAATACCAACCCCTAACCAGTTGTGAGTGATCTTTCTGGACACCCATACTGATCCTACCACTGCAGCAGCACACCCAGGGGTGCCCAGGTAAGCCAGGGAAGTACGCTGGCTATGTTTTGCACATGGAAGCAAAGGCAACTCTGAATTGCCCACGGCTGCACTGTGCTTGTAGCAGAACTCACAGCTGAACCCACATTTCCTGAGTAGTAATCCAGTGCTTTTAACCACAAAAGAAAATAAAACATAATGGGCCAGATCTTCTGATTGAGGAGGCTATATCTCAGTTTTGCCAGTCTTACATTGTCTAAAGATCTGGCCCAATACACACGTGCTGTAAGATTTCCATAAAATATAGGGGTTCTTGACCTATCTGGTTTCCTATCTCAGATTTCAGGTTTTTTTCAAGAAGAGAGATTTCCACTAAAAGAGGTATTGTGCATTTTCCAATTAGCGTGCAATAATGCCATGCGTGTAGCAATGGAACATAATTTGCCATCAGGATTTACATGAGGTAATGCCATCTGCATCACATCTCTTTTGCTATGGAGAAAACACTAAAATGTAATTTGAGGTCAAGATTGTAGGGATTAAGATTACTGCTTCTTTTAAAGTACACTATAAAGACGAAAACTTTAAGTGGGCTTGTAAAATGGAAGAATCCTTATGTCAGGCCATATTTTCAGCACATTGCCTAGAAGTTATTGCCTAGAGGAGTATTTAAAAATGAAGTAAATGCCCACCGTATTGTACCTTGATGTATGTACCACATGTTCTTTTTCTATTTGCTTGTGTTGATGTAGGAATCCCTATGCCTGATCTTCTCAAAAACATTTCAGAAAACAACATCGTATCTTGAATCCCAAGGCAGGATGAATCTCCCTTAACTTTAGATATATACATCGTGTATATCTTCATTTGGTCACGTGGCTCTCGGAATTATGCGCTCATTTTGTCTCATCCTTTGAACTAAATTTGATACAGAATGTAGAAGACTTCTAGGCTGGATTTCTTTTTCTCAGAAAGGACAGAAGACAAGCCTCTAACAATTCAGCTGGCGACTTGACAGTATAAAAGGGCAAGCAGTCTCAACCACAGAAAGTGCTCAGCAATACCAAAATCCAGACCTCTTTTCTGTGCCTGATCTCTGTATTTGTGGCAGTACCACCACTTTCCTGCAGCTTTATTTGCCTCAGGGCAATAGTAGCATCTCTTTTATTTCTGCAGGCTCTGGCTTTGACCCTGCTGATAATAGAGCTATTTATCTGTATAAGGTCATGATTTGTTATGGATTTGATAGATTTCTTTTTGTTTATTTCATTCAAAGTTTGTGCTTAAATCCAACTCTTTCTGAATAACAATGAGAAAAGACTGCTGCAGGAAACAGCAAGTTGAAATGGAGGGTTGGAGGAGAGCAGCATGGCTTTTCTGCTTCTCTGGCCTATATTTTCCCAGAGATTCTTCTCTTGGGCACCTCCCTAGTTGCTCTTACCACATTGTCTGAGGGTATCTTTAATGGGTTTCTACATCCAGTTCCTCTGTTAGGTGCCATGACCCTCATTTTTTCAGCAGTGAGAACCGAAGCACTGAAATTCAATTCACTTGAGCTAGGTTACAGGTAAATCTGTCTCGAGGGTAGGGAACTGAACTGAGGTCCCCAGGGAAGGCAAAAGGCTCCATTGGGTCCCCTTATCTAGACTGTTCAGGATCAGGAGCCTGGACTGCACAGGGGTCAGTACATCATCTAGACACTATGTAGTAACAAGGCTGCTTCTATATTAGTGGGGATGCATGTGAACATACATAAAAAGACTTTTGTAATGCCTGTATTTGTATGGTTATCCATTTTTTTTAAGATGGGCTTTAAAAAACTTTTCTGACTGATAGGACAGAAAAAGAACATTGAAAATAGCATAAAATCGCACTCTGGTGGACTGCTTTTACATGATCAGAGAAGCTCCCCAGGTGGTGGACTACGTGGCAAGTTTCTAGACTTTCACATCACTAGTCCAAAAACTCCCCATTTGGCAAAGGAGCAGAGGCATCTGCTGAAATTGAGAAATTCTTATTAGCTGAGTTCAGGATAGAGAAGCCTGCAGCTAATCAATAACACCACTACCACCATCATCACCCAGAGCTGCCAGTGCAGCCCAGATGAATTCAGAGTCAAGGTTTCAAAGACCTCATGATAACAGAGCTAAACACTGAGAACAAAAAAGATTAGAGACTTTAGGAATCATGGGTCAAAGATTAAGTGGAGGTCAATCTAGTCATAAATAAATAAATAGATAAATTCTCCCTGATGAGGCTGAGTAATGAGAAACAGAAAAACTCCATATTACCCGAATTAAAAGTACATGAAGTTCATTATCTCTTTCTGCCCTCAACTATGCCAGTGAGCTGGACCAAAACAAAATTTCTGCTACTGAGGTGTGACTGTAGTCACACCTGTTGAAAGCGACAACAATACATAGCTGTATCAGAAATCTCCAACAACTTGAACAGGTGAAAACTTCTAGCGCATCTAGTCACTCGTGGTCCAGCACAAATGATTATTCAAGGTGTAACACAATGGTGGAGCTGCTCTTAGGTGCACATACACGTATCAGCAAGAAGCAGATAAGACCCACCAGAGAGATTTCGAATCTGCTGTCATTATCATCTTTGCCAGAAGTTGCATGTAAAGAGATGTTTTAAATAGTTGAGGTAGAATCAACTACAGAACAGTTCAGAACACAATTTTCAATTCTATTTAAGAACCTAATTATTTTTTAAAATCTTATCTGACTCTACAGAGAGCTCTTTCCATGAAACTAAGTCATTCCCTTGTGTACTGGAAAACAAGACAACACAGAACTCTGCTGGTGCCTGAGTTAAAAGATGAAAACTAAATTTGGAAAAAACTCAGCGGTGAATGTGCAGAAGAACAAAAGTGGTATTTAAACCACCTTGCACTTCCACAACCCACTGTGTGAGTAACAAGGGCAAGGGCACCCCGTAACACTATTAGAACACTGGGTTTTTTACTTCAGGGTGTCATGACATGCTAGAGTAAACTGAGGGTGAGGCCAGAATCAGGCCCACATTTATTTATATCTCTGAATTGATCCATCTGTATTTTAGTCATTACTTACTTGCATTGCCTTGTAAAACTCATCACTGCCACTAAGTATGGCTTATAACTTCTAAGGATACAAATATTTATTATCTCTAGTCCCAACACATTACATACAATCCTCTTGGACTGCTCTGACAAGGAGCAGTAAAATGCTTTCTTTGTGCCCTTGAAATGAAATTGAAAATGTGTTTTTAAATACATTTTTTTAGGGCAGGGAGGAGGAAGGCAACAAACCCACAGGATCCACTCAATAGGCAGAGCTCACGGCCGAAGCGCTACGCCTTCCTTCCCTGGTACCTTAGAGCTCCCATGGGACAGTCGGTAACTCCCTGTTTGGCATGGAGTGTCCTAAGATCCTGGAAACCCCTTGAGGCTCCACAATAGTTGCTGGAAACTCAGACTTCTCAGGGCATGCCTTTGCTGCAGAACGGATGTGGTGTTGAGAAGCTCAACCTAAGTCTGGCAGAGTTTAGCCTTTCACCAGGGCTAACCAGTATCAGTGCTGCACGGGCTCAGTATGGCTACCTGGCTTCCAGAGCGTCATATATTTCTGACCAGGGCTAGCCCATGCCAAGGGGACTTACTTACCAGCCAGCACGGAGCTCCACAAGTTGCTCACATGGCCTCACTGCTCTTTGCCCCTTGCCCAGGCCCTGCCTCCCATTTTGAGCACCTCGTTTAAAAATAAATAAAGACTGACTAAATTGGTTTTGCTCTCTTGTAATSACACATGCATGATTACGTGCCTGGCAAATTTTCACTGGATACACACAGAGGGAGTGAAATGTGTAAGTGCTTTTTCCTACTGTGCGTATGATGAGGTATTACAACACTAGGATGCTCAGTTGAAAACAAGGCTCCAGTTCAAAGGAAATGCAGGTGGTTTCGATTGTTTCTGTAGACCAGAATGCCTGCTTAATAAGAACAAGCAAGTACATGCAGAATTCAGAGGATCAACAAACTGTTCTCATTAAAGGTTTTCTACCATAATGTGCCTACAGACACATGCACACAAAATTAAATAAATGTCACAACATAAAAATGTGGGCTATCAGCTATTATATTTCAGTTCACTCAGGGATAATTGATCAAGCAATGCATTCTTTACCGATGTAATATACGAAAACTACCTCTTAATTGGCAATGGTAAGTAATATGACAAGAAAGAATAATGTACAGTGTAGATGCAATTCAGAGTGTATGTGTTCTGTTTACCAGGCCACCATGGAGGTTGATTACTTTGGTCAGTCATTTTTCCATAGTTTTAATATAGCTGGTTAAGTAGTAAAAGATTCTTATTTTTCCACAGCTGCCACCTGGAGTACAATAGACACTTCTTAACTGGCACCTATTCTTATTAGAAATAAATGTACTGACTACAAGGTGGTCCTGATTATAGGAGACTAGAAGTAATATATTGTTTGGAAGTTGTATTGTGTTTAACATCTTTGCCAATGACCTGAAGCAGGTGATGGAGTGCACCCTCATCAAGCCTGCAGATGACACTAAAGTGGGGGAACAGTTGATAGGCTTGAGGGCAGGGCTGCCATTTAGAAGGACAGAAATGGGCTGGAGGAATGGGCTAAGARGAACTTTATGAAATTCGAGGAGGGCACATGCAGAGTCCCACACCACAGAAGGAGGAGCCCCTTGCAACAGTACAGGCTGGGGACTGGCTGGGAAGCAGCTGTGCTGAAAGGGGGCTGGGGATCTTGGCAGAGCACAAGCAGGGTGCCCAGGCAGCAAAGACAGGCAACAGCATCCTGGGCTTTATCAACAGGATCATAGCCAGTTACTGAGGGAAGGGATTATTTGCCTCTACTCAGCCCTTCTTAGACACCATATAGAACAGTGTGTACAGTGTTGGGGCCACCAGAAGAAAGACTTCAATGAACTGTCCATGAGTACATTCAAGATGCAGAACAGGTTGCCCAGAGRGGTTGTGCAGTCTTCATCCTTGAAGGTTTTCAGCTGGATGAAGCCCTGGTCTGACCTTATAGCTGACCTTGACCTGTGAGCAGGAGGTTGGACTACAGRTGAAGCCCTGGTCTGACCTCATAGCTGACCTTGACCCGTGAGCAGGAGGTTGGACTACAGATCTCCTGAGGGCCCTTCCAGCCTGACGTGTTCTGTGATTACGTAATTCTGTAAATTATTCTCTGGGAGAATAATTTCTTTCAACTGATCTAAAAAGAACGATGCCAAAAAAATTGAATGCTTAACTGATCTCTGGGTGCATTAGAAAAATAAACAAGAGGAAGGAACATGAAATATAAAGCAAGGAGGTATCAGTTCTAACCATCAATAGAACATTGTCTGCCTTTTGTGCATGTTCTACTGGGGATGCATTGCAAATGAGAAGTGTTAGTCCAACCTGTTCTTTAACACATTTAAATGAAGAGAATCCAYGGTGGCCTTGAGCAACACGTCCACAGGCTCAACTGTCCTCACCATTAAAACCTATTCCTTAACCTCTAACCTAAATATTTTTCCTGAAAATTTAGTCAATTTTCTGTCCTATCCACAGTAGACATAGAGCCAGATTGTTCCCTTTCTTTTTGCCTTTTGGATCTTTGGAGATTGTTATAAGGTCTCTAGGTTTCTAGACCTAATTATTCCAAAATTTCTTCTTAATTCATCATTCCAGACTTCTAATATTCTCCTTGMCTTTCTTTCCACTTTATCTGGTTTGTCTGTCTTGAAGTGCGGCATTAGGCTTTTACCAGTATTGACTAGTGAGAAAAGATTATTTCATTTGTCTGGTAGTCTATACATCTGTTCATACTTTCCAGTATGACACTTGATTTTTCTGATGTAGTGTCTCTCTCTCTGAGAGTGGCCAAATAGCAAGACACTGCAGACAAAGTTGGAAGAAACACCCAGAAGGCAAGTCTGAAATTATCTTTTTGCTATATTTGAGCTGGGTCTAATATCTTATAGCCAAGATGAGGCTAGAAAACATAAGGAAGGCCCCACTCCACCTTCTCTCCTTCCCTTTCCCTTCCCAACTCATTCCTCTCCCCACTCTGACTCCTAGCTGTGGAGTCCCACCTATTGCCTTTGCTGCCTTACTTTAACTGCCCAGTAAGCCAGTTCAACTCAGAAATCTAGCAGATGCTATTTGCTTTATTTATTATGTTAGTTTTCTTCTGTCTTAACTAGTATACTTGGTTTCCTGTGGAGCCTGAACCAGAGTAATAGATGAACAGGAACGTGAAGGGGAGAGAGATGGAAAAGGAATAGGACAGTTTTGTCTTAATCTCTATGGTAAACAGTTCATGTCCCCTTTTCAACATTTTTGGAGTGGAGGGCTTCCAGTGAATGCTCATTAAGCTCACGACGTAGAGCAAGTCTCATCATCTTTAATGGATGAGTAAAGCAAAGTTCAGACAGAAATGGTCTTCCTCAAGGAAATTAAGCAAAGTAGGAGGAAAGCTAGAAGTAGGACTAAGCTCAAAGCCTCTTGCTCAAGCTACTTACTTTCCCCTTTATCTCCGTGGCCCACTCCTCATGCCAGTGCTGCTTTGCAAGTTTACAACAGCTGAGGCTTTGAATGTTTTAAGTATTAATACTACAAATAATGTTCCTACATAAAGGTATGTCAACAATACAGATTCTGTCAAAGATGAGCAGAAGAGATCAAGGGGCATATCTAATAAAAGTGGTAAGTATTTAAAACCTAGGAGATGCAATGTCTTTTAGGTTTGTGGCCTCCATAACAGAATTCCCAAGCGATGGGCAATACATAGCAGCTTTCAACACAGAGCAAGCTAAACAAAATGGGATCAGAAACTGAAGTACTTTAGGTAGTGATCTGTTCAATGTCAATACACTGAGTTAACAGCCGCTTAAAACTAGTCATCAATCTCCCCTGGATGATTTTTACCTTTTATCTAATACTTGTTGGACATAAAATACACTAAAAGTCCTTCAAACCCAGACAAAAATCTATGGCTCTACCCTCCTTTCTGATCAGCTCAAGTCACAAAATCATGCTGTCACCCTGGTCTAGTGAAACTTTGTTATATTGACACAGCTTCAGGATGAGATGAAGGAATTGTGTCCAGCTTGGCCTGGGCAGTAAGATACCCTAATAAGCAGTGTGATGGGGGGAGACTGAGAGAATTAAAACTGAACTTCTTGCATGAATGTTATCCCTATTACATTATTGAAAAATGAAAGAAGAAAGCAAATATGAAAGCAAGGGAGAGGAGTCTTCCTGTTGCTGCATTAAAAGTGGCAGCTTCCATGGGCATTTTGCGAGCAGCACAAACTTCCCAGAGAGCTTAGCTTAAGTGTCTATTTTGAGGACCCTGTTCAGGTGCAAACTTAAGCATACTGCAAAGCTGCACCACCCTCTTGAGACTGGAAATGTTACGAACACGAGCAGAATTGCACCTCAAGTTGCCAGGGAAAATGGAAAGCCAGAAAGCAGGTAGAGCCAGACCCACGTGTCAGGAGGATTTAGGCACCCAGATGCTGTCAGGTCTCACATTTCAAAACCTATGACTAGATTGGGCAGGGGTTGCACTCTGTACGGCCCGCTCTGTATGCTTTGCCCCCAAAGAACAAACAGTGCATAGGTCCTTGGTCCCAAATTGTCCAGCCTGAGTCTCTGACCAGAGCTTACCCTGACTCCCTTACAACCCACAGGCCCAGGATTTCCTTCTTGGGAAGCAGGCCATGAGAGGGGAGCTGGTGTACAGCACTGCCTCAGTGCAACACAGAGTCAGGATGCTACCTGGGCATGTACCCAGCCTTGAAGCTCTGAAGCCCTCTCAAGTCCATCAGTTCCCCAGATATAGCCTTAGTCTTAATTTGAACATCCTTTTCTCCTTTGTCTTAATTTGAACATCCTTTTCTCCTTTGTGATTTCATTTTGTGAGTGAAACCTTCACCTTCTTGCAGTTGATCATTATTTTGGTATCAGGAATACATGCATTTCAGCAATATTTATTCTTGATAAAAAGGATATAAGGAACTTTGCAAATACATTTACTGTATAGAAAACTGTATGTGCAAAGCTGGATATCCACCTAAAGGCTGATCCTGCAAGAATTCCACATTCAAAAAATCACTTTTAATTCAGGCTGTGTGTTGCAGGTTGACTGTGAATGCACCTAGAGCTCCCTCTTGGCATATTTTTAATTGTCGTGGTAGGTGATCCTAACAAGTATAAAAGGCAATAATGTAAAATCGTATGTAGTCTTGCAGGTACAGTTCCACTGAGAATCATCCAAATGTACAGGGATTAGAGAGGCTTGTAAGAAAGATCAGCAAAATACACTTGCTTTTGTACAAAGGATGAATTTTGGCAAAACAACAAAGGGGCAGCAAAGATTTGAGTGCACAGACTTACTGCATATATACTTACAGATGATGCTAAGATGGCTGTACTGGAAATTTTTTGGGCCTGACCCTATGAAGCASATTTCAAGTCCTGTTAGTGTTAGTGAGCAGCAACGGTTGTCAGAAACTTGCAGGATTCACACGTTAGCCTCCATGCCTGGTATCTGCAAAGACGCATAGGAGGCCTGCTTAACGGCTGATTTTAAAGCCTCAGTTTCAAATCTAGTTGGAAGCCACTTATCCCATTAAACTGTTTACCCATCCCCAAATAAAGTGATGCAAAAAGATTATCACATGGGTTTGATTTCTTTTTCCCTTGGGTTCAAAAATAAAGGGGGGCCCTCTTTTTCCTACCCAGACACTGTAGAGGTGGCTGAAGCCACGGCAGTGTAAGGGCCGGATTATAGCCCTCGGCTCAGCCTGTGCAGGTGGGTGCAAGGAAAGGTTTTGGGGGCCTCTCCCAGCTGTGTCACCTTTTGGTCAGGCATCGTTCCTACACCAGGGATTTTGGGGAGAGGGATTTGACTCTAGATTGCTACCACCATGTATGAGAAACCCCCCTGGGGCCAGACCCACCAGCTGTAGCCGAGGTTCAGCTGCCAGAGCTGGGCCCAGGGCCTCGGCCTAAGCCCCTAGCTGCAGAGTCAAACCCATAGGTCCTGAGGTACTAATCCCAGATTTATAAGAAGTAAATCTACGCTTAAAAAAAAAAAAAAAAAAGAAATTTTTTTCCACTCTTAAAATTCTGCTTCTAGTAACCAAGTTAAATATGACATAAATACCCTGGACAAATGTGTGGCTCTGGAAATACTGAAACCCTGGCCCCATGACATGGCTGCTGGGATTCCTGCCATTCACTAAAAAGTTAAGCTGGGAAACACTTTGTCCAATTACTAAAAAACAATGAAGATATAAAGGAATTATAACCTAAAAACAGAGGTGTTGAAAGAAAGAAAACAGACCCACGTAATAAACAGTATTGATTTAATTAAGGCAGCAGAGAAAAACGCTCACAAGCTTGGATGCCCCTTGCGCGTGTGTGTGCAGGGAGGGGGCAGGCGGGTGTGCGGGGCCGTGTGTGTGTAAGCACGCGTGCTCCTCTTGGGACCGGCTTCTGCCCGACTCCAAACAGAGGGGTCAGAGGCACGAGGGACATAAACATCAGCTCCTCTGCTCAAATACCAGCTCTTCTGCTCTAAGGCTGCTGCAGAGGGCAGTACTGGCATGGACCCTTACAGGCATTCATGGCCTAGACCCCGTCCGTGGAAACCATTGCTGGTTGTGTATGGGAAGGTGGACACTGAGATGGACTCTTGTGCTCTGAACTTCTGAACCCTGCAGGAGATCCAAACCACCGAACCACACTTCGGTTGTTTGTGGAGAGAGTAATTTGTTGAGCTCCGACCTGGAAGAAACCACAAGACGTTCTGAAGGGCTAAATTGAAGACCTAAAAATATTCCTCCAGAATTGGATGCAATGAGAAAGGCCTCAAGATTTAGACAGACGCATGTTTCCAAGGGCAGTATTTTGTTCTTCAGCTCTTAGAAAGTRGTATTTTAGTGCTTTCGGTAACTGGAACAAAGATGCATTCAGCCACCGTTGCATAACATCCAAATGACCACAGAACAATTTCTGGTTGTCCTTTTCAGGTGATAAGCAACAGCAATAACATGTTTGGTAGTTCTCATTTCTCTAATAGAAACCTCCACCACGCTTGTGAGTGAGTGATGTGTGCTGGAAAGGTGAATAAACAAACAGATATATCAGCTGAATGTGAAGCAATGTGGAGAGAGCACGCAAGAGGAAAGAGAAAGAGGGGAATTTTATGTGTGTTTAACTTAGAAATTATGTGACCACATACAAAGGCATGTGACACTTTTCCATTGCCTGTTAGTTTCTGAGCCTCTCAGGAATACCTGCACCACATTTTGAAGCTTTTCTTTCACACACATGGAATCTAGAAACTTACTTTAAAACAAACTGCACAAATTTTAAGATTATCATATACACTAATACTGCCATAGGGGATCTAAACAAACCACCAAGTGTCTTGGGATTCAAAATGAGGTGAATTGGTACAGCCCATGYGAAAAACAGCCACCTAATATCAGAGTAGAAGCAGATTGAAATGAGAATCATCTTATTTAAATGATGCCAAAAAAGCCAAACAACTACTCTCAACACCAGATATTTTAGGGACCTTTCCACCATGCTCTAGATTTTTTGGCTGGTCACTTTCTAGATGATTCAATTCCTGTTGCTTTGGAAGTATACTGAAAACCACAGAAATAGCCATTAATCTCTGGGAATGCTGCAGTCTTAAGCATCTCAAAGCTCCCAAATGTATTTCAAGAAGCCTGAGCCTTTTCCCATAGGAGTTCAGTGATTTTTGTTTCTAGGAAAGAACAGTTATAGACACCACTCAAAACAGACTAGAAAAGTAGACATAAAATTACAATGCAGTTCAACTGTGAGCTGAAGTACTTGGGGAGAGGGCTTTTGTCACTCCTGAATCTACAAAGACACTGCTAACGATTAGCTGTGAGGAAGAGCTTCCATGCACAGAAAGTTAGGAGCAGATCCTCAGCTGCAAAGTGTGATCTATGTTCAGTGCCCTGAACASACCCATGTTCAGGGTACGGTAGCCGCCCCACTACAATTTAGGGAAAGTATAGAGAGGAGACTGAAAAAGAGGATCGGGAGCCTGGGTTTTCCACAGGCAAAATGTCCGCATGCCACATTTCCACATGCCAGAAAAATGTATGCAAGTGTGATACTACTAAATCAATGCCAATCGCTTTGTCCCGTCCAACAAAAGTACTCTCTTAATAAGACTGGGAGAATGAAGAGTTTACTGTACCTTTTTCTACTGCAGAAGAAGTAGAACCCCAACAAAGTTGGTTTGTTGGGGGTTTTGTGGGGTTTTTTGTACTGTCCAGATCTGATCACACGTTATTTTTTTTTTTCAAAGGACTTTTTTTTTCAGATAAGCCAATGCTCAGGAACCACGAGGGGACAGGCTTTCAGAAACAGGCTTTCTTGTTTAAATAGCTAAATGAAATTGCCAGATAGGTGCACACTTAAACATCTCGCTACTCTATTTAGGTGACACTTCGCTGAACTTTGAAAATTTTTTTCCCTGACTGGGAAAATTTTGTCCCTTACACTTTGGAAAACTGTCCACTGAGTTTCTTACTCAAGGGAAAGTTGACTACTTTGCTTACTGTTTTAGGAACACACTTTCTACTATTTTTGTCATTCTCTGTTTACTTGACTACAGTATCACAAACAGCTATAGATATTAATATCCTTCAAACTTAGTGAAACAAAGTAGAAGTATAAAATAAGAGGTAAGAAGAATTACATAGGTGTATGTTCTGCATAGGGCATAAGCGTATCTGCATATGCTGCACCCTGCAACAGTGGGTGTTACCAAAACACAAATATAATGATAATAATCCACTAATGTATTAACTGCTTGTAGGCTTACTTGCTTCCACAGAACCATTCAGGTTGGAAGGGACCTCAGAAGATTCTCTAGTCCAACCACTTCCTCAGAGTATCCTTTTCATGCCACGTCATTATAACTTTTACTTTACACATCTCCATGTACTATTCTTTCTCTTTTTGTTATTGTAGTTTTCCTTCCTTCAGAAGCCCCGCAATATGGCCTGTCACTCTTTTCATCCATATTTTTACTGCACTGATAGTCATATCCCATTTCACTGATTTTCTGCCTCTTCCTGTGTCCAGCTACTTTTTCATCTACATCTTCACCTCCGAGGCTCCACTGAATGACCGCTTTCCTTTGCACACCTTCACTGTTCTGTTGCCTTTCTCCAGTTCCCTCAGATGTCATTTTGTATGACTTGTTTATCTGTGCGGGAATATATTCCTGTTACTCTTAGTCACGCTCCACTTCCAAAGACTCTTCTTTATCTAGAAGTGATTGTACTATGCATCTGATTTTACACTAGCAGAGGAAAATCTGAGTGGCAGGCACACATGCCTCCTTTTAACAAAACAAATTCCCCAGGTTCACCACAAGCACATGCCCAAAGCAAGTGTTATTAAAAAGTAAGGAGAATTTTAAAGAGAGGAGGGAAATTAAGGCAGCCAGGGAAAACACGGCTTCTTAATTTTGCTGCAAATTAATCTCCTCACTCCCTTCTCCCAAACCACCTTGATCAAACAAGCAGTACGCAGCTTGCACTACGCTGGGTCAATAGTAGCAAACATCCAGCTGTGCCTGGCATGCAGGTGTTTGGGTTATGTGTTGCCAGCTACAGGTGGACTGATTGATGTTGTGGTTGTTTTTTTCTTGGGAAGGGGGCCATGCAGGAAGGAAGGTGAGGGAAGGGGACTGGGCTGGGCATGTTCTGCACCACAAAGCTCGTGGTCCACTGGCACTGCAAACATCCCTAACAGATCCGATGCTGTATTCAGAGCCCCTTCCACACTTCCCTGCGCAACCGTGAGTGCTGAACCATATGACATTTCTCCACCGCTCGCAGGTTACCTCTGAAGTGCAGTTCACTTTGGGTGGGATTAGGTGGGCACATGAACTTATGCTTGCTACCACAAATCCTTTTGAAATACAACCTCACTTCTGCAACACTTCTAGAACACTTACCAGTTCAGGAAGAGTAGGTCAGGTCACCACAGGCAGGGGCTCCACACAGCACACAGCTCAGGAAGCGGCTATTGTACCAAATCACATTCTGCTGCCTGGATTTTTCATGTGTTTTTAGTTTAAATAACAGCAGATAACTCTTCCTGAGTTCCCTCCTGCCTTATCCTATCTCACCAATGCATTAGAAACTGGCTGTATCTGAGGGTTTCCAGCTGTTAGCTTTGGTGATAGGCCTAAATCTCTTCACTGACTTTAGCAGCCTCAACCTGAAATGTTTGTATAGTTGAAGAAAGTTAATGAAACCTTCCTGGTGCAGCTGTTATTCCGAGTTAATAAAACAGCTCTGCACCTCTCCATTAACAACTCCTCTGAACTTTGCTGCAATAACAAGCCCCCACCCCAAGGATTCCCATTCTGCTTCTTCAGAAATGAAGTTGTCACAGCTGATGAGCTAGCAACTAGCAAGTAGCAAAAGGGCTTAACTCAGACTTCTCTGAGGTGTGGTCTGTGCATTTACGTGAAGAGGGGCAACGTATCTTTGGCATTTAGCACTGCAAATGTATGAACGTCTCTCCAAAGGTGGTTCTGTTTCCAAAAATAAACTCTGTGACAACTTTCAGCAGTTGCTTTTAGGATGATAGAATAGGGTAATAAAATTATACACACTGACATCATCATCAGTGCCTGATTCAATATGTTTGTATTTCTTGGAATACAGAATAAATTTTGTGGAAGCTTTCTGTTCTTAGCAGGTGTGGAGTGGCACTCTCCAAACAAATGTCATTATCTCCCACTTTGTGTTGGGGCAACTTCCACATGTCTTCATCTTCTCTTTTCCCCTCCAGCTCATTCTTTTCCATTTTCATTCACTGCTCCTTCTCCTTTATTCTCACAGAGGGAAGGAAGAAGGGAGGATGTTGGCAGCCCCCTTCACACCTTGTTTCCTTGCAGCTCTCCAGCAGAAGGGGCAACCTCATGTAGCCAACTGTGTTTAGCTATTTAGTGTACAAAAGCCAAAGTAGTAAAGCAGTGGTATAGGCACAGTTCTCAAGATCAAATCTGCTGTTTGCATGCTGCATTGCCAGCACTTTCATGTCAATTAATGCTTTTCTGCAGTCAGGTGTTTTTCATTAGCAAGCAAAGAGAAATTCCAGGTGAAGATTTTATAAATGTGTTGACAAATGCCAACATTTTTTATTCAAGTTATGATTGAAATGATTGTAACCTCCTAGGGAAAATGCTAGGAATGCTCTTGATGTGGTTAGGAGGGGGAAAAAATGGCTGAGAGTGCCAGAATGAACTCTTTGATTCTGCGGAAAAACTGGACAACAAGCCAGAAGGTAGTTTGTTCATACACATGTTGTGGATGTGCGGCTTAGCACAGTGTACTCTATACACAGGTTTATAACGGAACCACAGAGGTGCCATTCTGATCCAGGTTACATTTTCCACAGCCTGAAGCCCAAATCCTAGTCTTCTGATATAGATACTGTTTCCTATTACCTGCAGGTTCTTCTTCTCATCATTAACAGTGTACCAAGCAACACACTTGGCAGTTGCCATGTGCTTCTATCACCTTCCCCTTAGGATACATACATACTTATATGCCTGTCTTTATGGTTGCGCTACACAAGGCGACAAAGCATGGTGCCTTTCATTTAGAGCAGATAGTCTTATGATTTCTGACAGCCCTGAGGTCTTGTTTGTACTTACAGGTCTATTCAAGGTCCGTGTCTTGTGTTATACTATCTGCAACCCTTGCATACACCACTGAGAGTGGGTGTGTAGTTTAGCTCAGCTAACCGCCAAGGCTGTTCCCTGAACTGGCTCACAGGAGAAGCTCTAACTGTGTGAAATTATTTTCTGCCCCATCACAGACACAGTAATGGTAACATGAATCCCAGCCTGACTYTTATATGTAGTGAAGAAGTGCCACTGCTGTCTCGGAAAGTGTAGTACCTCATCTGGCAGTTGTTTAACTTTTCTTTAACTCCAGTAAGTTAAAGAAACAGCAGACTAAGAATTTATATGTGTGTTGCCACCAAAACAGAGAAGGGTTCCTTCCCTAATCCAAAAGAGCTCCCTCATTTTGTCTTCTTTTACGTTGATTTCTATGCTCTTACAGAATTTTTTTRGTGTGACCCCTAGAGTTTAGCAAGTCAGTATTCGGCTGACTAAYCCTTCTTTACACTGGGATTGTGTCACCAGTAATGCTTATGTTTTAAGAGTGCAGGATTTTTAGGCCAAGGAGTTTCACAAAGAGCAAGAGCTGCTGTTGTATCCAGGGCTCACAGGTACAGGGACTTGCACCACRAGAACCAAGCAGCAAGCAGCAGAGAGCTCTGCACCGAGCCCCCACATCTGCTGTGCCGTTGGCCAGTGCTGGCATCTGTCACACTACRTGTCCCTAGAAACCCTTGTATGAGATTCCAGAACTGTGGTGAAATACATTTCCATTAGCAGTTGAGAGAGAGAATCTATTTTACAAGTACTACAACCCAGTAATCCTATCAGACGAGTAACCTGCTTATGTGCGCTTTCCCAATCTTTCTATTAATAAACTAAGCTATGAAACTGCAGATTACTTTCTGTAGGTGAAGACTTAACCTAATAAGAAGAAAATCAGCATGCTCTAAAAGTAGAGGGAATATGACACTTACCACTGCAAGGCCATTGAAGTGGCCCATGTTATGAAGCTCTGGTGGTTGTTGGTGGCTGTCCTCACTTCCCTCTGGACATGAAGCTTGTCCCTTTTGCCTTCAGCATACGCACATGTTACAGAATGGCCCAAGAATTAGGTCTGTTACTGACAGAGCTCAGCTGAAGTCAGTGTGGATGCTGCTGCACAAAGAACAAAAAAATTAATGATTAAAAAAAAAACCCTCATTAATTGCAAGCTGTTATGAAACAATAGGGAGAAATTAGTAAATTATTTGTCAGTAGAAGTGCAAAAGAATAAAATCACTATGGAAAGAATTTTTACTTTCAAAAGCAGACAGACACTCTGTTGTGGTTTTAAAGGAGAAGGGAGGAAATGTTGGTTTGGCCCATTTTGATCTCTAAAGGCTTGTAAATCAGTGATAATAAGCTTTCTTAGTCTAGCCTGGGAGAGGCTGTCCTGGAGTGATTCACATTTCAAAGAGCTCAGAATAAACAGTGCACGGCTCTCCAGTGTGTTCCTGTGGAGTAAGCAGGACAGTACAAATTGGGGAAGACTGCTATTCAGGGTGGACCAAATCTTCCACCAACCTCAAAGCCAGCACAATTAGTACAGCAGAGCTCAGTTGCTTTCATATTCCAGCCAAAATCACTCCCTTGTTAAACTCTGGTAACTAAATAAAGGATAAATAAACTAAAGAAAGGCAAAGGATGACTGTTCCCCTTGGTTTTGTTACTGGGTTGTGTCACAGGATCTGTTTCCTCCAGGACCCTCCGGGGCTTTGTCTTTTAAACAAAGTCTGTTTATTTGGTTGGACTCTGTAGAAAGACATTGGTCCTGAGAAACAGAAGAGATTTATGGTAAATATAATTCATCTACAAAAGGTAAATGCCCCGAACCCTTTGTGTCAGATGAAAGGCCATGAAGAAAGCTGTCCCAAAGTCAGTCCCACAGTATAAGCAAGACACAAGGCAGCGAAACTCTGGGGCTCACAGTGACAGCAGTGGAGAAGGGACCGTAGGGCAGCAATATCAAATGCTGTGGGAAGTCCAAGCAACACTGCACCTCACAGGGTAGACCAGAAAGACCTAAGTCCTATGTATGGAGGACGGTTTTCCAGTATAACCTAATGACTGCATTTATACCAGTACATAAGTACATAATATCTATTCTTTTCTCACAAAATCTCATTTCTAATACAGCAGGAGGCTCAAGTGGGTCTCCAGTTGAGAGAAAAAAAAAAAAAAATCATTTGTATCTGTGCAACAGATAATTAACAAAAAAACAGAGATTTTCTATTGGATTAGCTGAGAACAGAGAACAAAATCTCAAAGAGTTTTGCAAACTAGACAGACAGAGCAGAACTTGAAAGGCAGCCAGCTGGCATAAAAATTGCTATAGAGTAACAGGTCTGGGCAAAACAAAGTAAATGGTATAAACTCTCCATCAGGAAGTACAGGGATTTTAGCATCACTGGAACAGCCACATTATTCCAGGAACAGTAAAGRTGCATGTACACTGACACCTGCAAAGACACCAGAGCTAGTGCTGACTTACAAACTGTAGAGGTTATTACTTCACTGTCCCCATGTGGCTCTGGGCTTTGCCRTATAGATCTCAACACCGTACTGCATGGTGCAGGCTCAAAGTGCCCTATACTGTACATCTACTCATACCATAGCTTTGCCTTAAATGCCTGACCAGCTTACTCAAATCTTTTCAGTAGGATCTGGAAAACTGACATAATCAAAAAATCAATTCACAGAAAAAAAGACGCCATGGTAGCCACTAGATGAAGACACCAAGGAAGAGGTGGTTCGTTAGCAATCAAAGGCTGTGATTTTGCATTCTGTGTTTGGTCTGCAGACAGCAAAAACAGAGCACCTTGGAAAGAATGAAACTCTCTCCCTCCCTCTTATTTATGTTAAGGTGTGCCTAGAGACTGCAGTCAGCATTGAAGCTCTGTTGTGCTAGACGTTCCACAAACATAGAGAGAGATAATCCCCCATCTGAAAATAATTTGACATCTAACCAAAAATACAAAACAGAGAGAGGAGAAACAAAGACGCAGAGATGGAAGGACTTGGCAGCAGTTAGACAACAAGTCAGTGGAAGAGCTGGAGACAGAGTCATGCCTCCTGCCTTTCAAGTGAGTGCCCTCGCCGCTAACCCATGCTCTAGCTTGAAGCCAGGCAGTTTATATGCTACAAGCCTATTGCTTATAACGCTGTATGTACTGCTGCTCCCTGAAAAGTTCTGGAGAATCATACCTCTTTCATGAAGGTATGAAAGAAAGATCAAAAGACAAAAATAGATTGTGTGGAAGGATGTTGATTCACATTTTGGAACAATATTCATATTCAGAGCACTAAAAGCTTTAAGGTAGCAAACCAAGCTGAATTATAACCATTTTGTTATCCGTGAGATTAGATCTACATAAAAAAGACCTGGCTCTTAGGCATTAAATAAGGTCTATAGAATAAAAGAAAGCAAAATCTGGTCCATCTTCCTCATCTTTATTTTTTGCTCACTAGAAGAACAAGGAGATTATTGTTGAATTACAAGGCAATAAATTCTGACACAACTACTTTATTGACATATCCTGGAATCATCTTGTGGAATTTGCTTGTAAAGGGGGGTCATGAAGTCAAAGAAAAGTTGGTCTTTTATGAAGGGCTGAATGACTTCATGAGTCATTACCACTAACTCTTGTTGTTATGTAAGGGTATAAAATCTTATGTTCTAGAGCACAAGATGATTCTTTACATATCTCATTTTTAACAGAATGAAAGACTCTGAGTAAGGGATTAGGAAGAAGAGTTACTGTCCGATATTTCTGCATTTCTCTTAATTTGGTTTGCTATTGCATGTTCATGGTGTCCTTTTTTTCTGTGGATTTGCCCTTTTGGGGAGAGGTTTTATGCTAATGCTGACATCTCAACACACAGAATGTAACTAGGTACTGCTCAGACACACACTCTATCTTTGCGTTAAAAAAAGCCAAGATTTCTGTGCTCTACAGTTGGCTCAAATCTGTAATTTCATGGGWCATGAACATTTAATATTTTGTAACTCCCAAGACTTGGCAGTATTATATTTTACACCATATTACTGCTGACCATAACAGCACCCCATCCCTTAAAATCATGCCAAAATTAAATGTCAGGTGTGAGGTTTGCCATTCTTATAACGTTCGCTCAAACTATCAACAGAAAATCAAAGCAGAGATTCCCATCATTTAATACATTCTCAATAAGAAAGTTGTATACTGCCACCAAAAACATAATAAACATTAAAATACTATTATTTTGGTAGTTTAAAATACAATATGCTGTATAAAGGTGTTCCTTGACTTCAGGTAACCTCTGGAGATGATGAAGAATACTGTATTTCTAGCCAGCTCACCYAGGTGCTCTGCAGTGCCCCTGGAGGCATGTGCTTATTCCCGCTGGCAATCTAAGGAAAACTGTCCCCCTAAACTTAAATGCTTCTGAATTTCATATTCTTTGGCTGCCTACAGTGATTTAAAATAAATTATGCAGATACCCACGGGTGTGTCTGCTGCTGCTTATTTTACTCACACAAGCAATATGACTAATTCTATTTTAAGGCCAATCAGTCCCGTTAGGTCATTCAGTCTGTATCCTGTATAAAACAAGGCAGGGAATTTTGCTCAGTCCTGTAGCGAGTTCAATGAATGTTACTTGAAAAAAGCTTGCATTTAAGCTTCTCACTCTGACTGCCCCAGGAACAGTCACTCCAACAACGATTGTGTCAACACAGATTTTTATCTAGACATTGGCACTTCTTCCCAAATCATTAATAAAAATTTTGGAAGTGACAGGGCTCCTGAAGACTCTGCAGAACTGTAGTAGAAACAGACCCATTAGGTAATGATGCCCCAGAAAACATAAAAATATGGAGAAGTTATGACTCCATTTAGCACCGAACACCAGAGATTAATCACCACCATCATTTTAAAAGCTAGAATTTGTTTCTAAAAGGTGAATTTGTCTGGAGTGTTTAACATCAAGTGATTGGTTTCTGTAAAGCTTCTGTCTTGTTGGTTAAAGAAATCTTGTTATTTCCTCCTGATTGAGGTAGTTATGACCCCTAACTCAATTACAACAGGAGGGTCTTGTTATTATACCAGAGAAATCAAGTATTTTTAACCTCCCACTCCAAACCTCCACTTTTTTGCCAGGCCTTAGCATAAAGTTTTTTTCCCTTTTCCCAATTCCCCTATCCTTTGTGAAAAGGAATGTGAACTGCCTAGCACTACCCAAGCAAGCATCCAAAGAGAGACACCATCACCCCTGCCTCTCCATTCCTCGCCTGTCAGCCACGCAAATGCTCAGGTTGAGTTGCTTCATGCCACTGTGACCCCTCACAGTTTTTGGAGCCCCACTGTCTGAGAGGCGGTTCCCCCTCCTGCAAGAATATCCAGCAATCCCAAAGGCACCCAGCTGTGCTCAGGAGGAGTTTTCTTTGAGCAGGGTCCAAGCAACCAGCAGCCCAGATGAACCAGGCTGCCTGCTCTGCCTCACCACCTCTTACCACCCCACTGAGCCATTCCCTGCAGCACCCGCAACTGGCATCATCCACAATCGCATTTTGGTTTCAGATAGTGCACAGCGCAGGGAGCTTAGCCAGTCTTGCAGAGCCCCACCAGAAAGTCTATAACACATTTTTGGTAATAGCACCCTACCACCAATGCCTGCCTGGCGTCCAAAGAGCAGATTCTTAAAGTGCTCACCACATGCTGTAACGAAGTTGTGTAATGCTACTTTGCTTTACTCAAATGAGTTCACGTTGTGTAAGATGAGAATCGCTCACATTTCATCGAGGCATTTCCCTGCGGATCACAGGGGAGAAGTAGACTTCAATACTTTGAGGTGCCTGTCTTGGAGTCTGGGTCATGATAGGCACAATCAAGATTACAGCATCTTTCCTATCACAACCTCTTTCCCTCAGGAAGCCTCAAGTTTTCGGAAACTACGCCAGAGTGAACTCCAGCTGGGGATGTGTTGTAGCATGGCTACCATGCCACAAAGCTTACTCCAGTTTCACAGACGTGAACCCAATGAGTAATTTCAGACAAGCTACAGCAGCCTAAACAAGAACAAAGGRCTGGTGTATATAAATAGTAACTGCATCCTCTCAGACTGAAGACACCAAGAGACATTAAAGAAACATACAGTTTCTGAGGTTTTTCACCTTAAATAGAAAGACTAAAACATCACAGGCTGGAAAAATAGAGTCATCCTGCCACAGGACAGAAGCATAACAGAGTCTTTCAGCAGACCAACACTCAGAGATCTCTCCTCTCCTTGCAGCAATTTGGACGTGAAGCCACAGCCAAGCCCTTGCTCAGGGCTGGCGTTTGGGTTAACCATTGCCAGATGAAACCAAACTCTGACTACTAATCTTTGTTTCCCCCAGCCTTAAGTCTGCCGGCCTCACCAGTACGCTGCACAGTGCCAGCTCTCTCCCTCCCTGGGCAGGGCAGACACCATTGCTGTTGTTACCTGGAGCAGTAGATAAAAGTATGGTTTTAGACAGTCTATGTGGGATAAAGCAGAAATCACACTGTCTAAGCATTTCCATCTCAAAGGGTTGGGTGTTTTGTTCCAGTTACTCAGTTTTCTCATCTTTTTAGGATTCAGTTTTCTCCACCTGGCTTTTACTTAAGACAACAGTTTATGCTAAGTTTGACCACAAACAGTTAAGACATTTCTGAGAATGTTGACAGAAAAGTATGAGTATAAATTTGGGGTTTTTATGTTGGCAATTTCTTTTATTTTGAACAGCTCAGCATCTCAGCAGGAAGTGGAAGAGAGTTAAAATTTGACCCTAGGTCAAAAATGGTTTTTGACGATCCAGTGAAAATCCGCTTTTCTATCACCAAGTCTGCAAGACACAGAGCTTGAGTAGCATGCAGTTAAATTGTTGGTCAACCAGACAGTGGRTCATTCTGGTTTTCATTTTGTTAGTAAGACTTAAGGCCATGCAATTGTTCTTAACTAGCTCTGCTCTGAATTTTCACCTGGTGAAACTAGTTATTTAGGAACTACTGGGTATTAGAGCGTACTTTTACTGCTGTCTAGATAGGACCACTCAGGAGAGTAAAAACTTACAAACTGTGTGAAATCAAAGTTTGTTAAACTCTTAGATGGCTGATTTCATTTAGGGTTGAAGTTGCTTTAGGCCAAGATTTAATCAAATTGTAGCAAAGTGTGGTTACTTCTTCTCTAAAAGAAGGTAACTATATCAATTTTACCAATATATCCTCCTTTAGCTCTTTTATTTGATCTTGTCTGGTCTTCATCTTAGCTCATGTCTTTTGATGTTATATAGGAAGCCAGAACCATACATATTCAGGGAACTGAATGTTAAATGGGAAGAACAGTGTTTTTACATGCTGTCTTGCTTTGTGAGAAGTACCTATCACTTCATAGGTTTATTGCTCACCGGTGCTCACACAGGTGAGGTGAGACACCCAGACCCAGAGCCTTGCCATCTTAAGATCTGCTGGCAGAACACAGATATAAGTTGTAGCTTGCACTTAGCAGGAAGCAACTTGTAAACACAAGATAAAGCAATGCGTACAAAAGCGCTGGCAGAAGCGTGGGTGTTGAGAATGTTAGCAGTTTCCCTGTCTGAAGGAGCTAGGCCAGCAGATAATTCTTTGGAGTGATTTCTTCCTCTTAGAAAGTACTTAAGTGACCTTAAGCTGCTGAGCTGGCAGCAAATACAGCTCGAGTTCAGCGGATGCACATGTCTGCACTGCGTGATTCCACCACAGGGACTCAAGACCTCGGGAAGCAGCTTTAATTGAATAAAGCCACCCAGGGCATGGACAGCACTTGCGTTGAGTTGTTGGAACAGAATGAACTGAAAGAAGCGGTATGGCCTAAAAGCCATAAAACTGTACTGACCGCATCCCTCCAATCATTTATTTGGCGCTAAATTACTCGAAGTTGTCTTTTCTTGTTTTGTTGCGCAGATATACGACACAGATTATTCATTCATTTTGCAGAAGATCATACATAAAAATTATCTTCAGAATGTCCCTGGATGTACTGCTGGAAACAGCAGCATAAAATCCTTTACAGGAAGGGTTATCCTTTTTTTCCCCTTGGCAAAAGAAATACATACGTCTCTCTCTTCAATTTGAAATAAGTGTTTGTTTATCAAGTGTCTACATACACACACCTGTATATAATTTATTTATTTATATATATTTACATGAAGCCTATTTTTCTAAGAGTTCAGAAAGCTGTGAGAAAAAYTACTGCAAGGAAGTCTTCCTCACACTTTTATCTTGTGTCTCACTGTCCTCAGTATAGCAGCTTCAGGTTCCCATAGAATTCAGATTGAGTACCTGATGCATTTGAAATATCATTGATAACAGCTCACATTGACAGTACAGGCTGCAGAATAGCTGGTAGAAATTACCTACCTTTGCCCAAAGACTATCAGTCTCTTTTCTTTTTATTTTAGATGGCCTCATAACTTTAATTTTCATTAAACACATTTTTTTAATACTACACAAGAGCTAGAAGCAAGAACGTCCAAGCCCAACTTAATTCTACATGGATAATTAAAAAACAGAAGAAATCAATTAAAATTTGCATCTTCCATTGTCTACATCAACACTATAAGAAAGGATTGGAAGAAACTTGCCCATGAACTTGTTCAGGACAGAGATTCTTGTACCTTCTTCTGACTGCTCAGAGTGCTATTCCATGGGGGAAATGGCATAACATATTATAAAATCCAAATTAACATGTAATGTGCAAATAGTGAGAAAGTTTTTTATCAGACAACTAGCATTAAAAAATTATAAATCCTGTTTTCACTACAATTTTGTTTCACATTAGCTCACAAGTTCTTCCCTCAGTGAAATGAAGGCTAACAAAAGGAAATAGGACAAGCTAGACCTAGTGTAAACCAGCTTATGGTTCCTCTGTCACTAAATAAAATCATGTAAGAAAAATGAAAATGTTACCTAAGCTTATTTAAACAGTATGGTGGGTCATAAATTATTCACGTTTAACTTCAGTATGAAAATACATGCTGAAAATTTTGCCTCTACACTAATCCTTTTGGCTCAAAACARGCTCTGTGATGCCATTCCAGCAACATGCAGGCAAAAAAGCCTGTACTGTTTAGATGAGTAAAAGCAGCAACAGATGGAGCTATCTAGTGTGAGGTACTTGTAAGGCTTGAACTTCTTAAAACACGGAACATCTTGATGAAACGTGCTGCATTATAAAAAGCAAGTACAAACTCATAATAACAGGTGAAACACTGATTATTAAGTCCTGAATGTGTTACAACTCTTGTGCAGGAAGATACGAGAGTCATCAGTGTCACGAACCTCAGATACGGTAGTAGATAGCAGTTAAGAAGAGGCTGGATGCTCCAGGGCGTTGATAAAAGGCTGCTGCCCCTGCCCTCCAGTGTAGATGGAGGCCAGTTGCATCTACAGCAAACACCCCTCTGGAGTCTTRCAAGGCTGCAAGCCTACCTGAGCATCACCCCAGAGGTGCAGGCAAGTACAGCGCAGCAGTGAATGCCATTACAAATCTCACTGTGTACCTTTCAAAGATGGTCACCATCAGGTTTCAAAAAATAATAGTCAAGCTTCTACTCCTGGACTTCCAAGAAATATCTCAGTGTTTTACAAAGGAGGGGGGTTAATTAAGGTAACAGCAGGCTTCCATGTGAGATTTTATTAAACGAGTGACTCAACACAGTGTCAGGAGGCATTGTTGTATGGAAAGCACAGGCTCTTTTTTTCAGAGAAAGAGCAAAATAGAGGTTGTTCCTGTGGCCATTAGAACCACTACATGCCTTTCTAGAAAATGACAGGATTATAATTCCAGGGTATTCTAGCAATTGCAGCATGGATAATACAAAATCTCCCTTTTCTTAGAGTTTTGGCTGGAAATATTATTTTTCTGCACAAATTGCTTTTCTCTGTGAAACTGCTCTTTGTCTTTATCACAAGTGTCTTCAATTGACGAGTTAGGGAAGTTGTCACTACATAATTTCCTGCTTCATCATAATGTTTGAAAGCTTAATTTATATTTATTGCTATACTGTATATAAAAAATCACGGTCATGAAAGTTAACCTGTGACATTTCAGCGAAGTCAGCAAATATTGTTGCAAGAACCTTAAGTGTAAGCACTTTATAAAAACACTTCCATAAGTAAAAAATTATTCATACTTGAAAGGCTGCTCAGTCAGGTTTCTATACCAAGATCATCACGAAGATGCCTTAGAAGCTGTGGGTTTTAGAAGCATATTTTCATTTCTTTGTCATATTTTTCTTTCCTTTCCTCTAAAAAGCTTTTTCTGCTCAATGAAACATAAATAGTAGATCTTTATCAGAAAGAGACAGAAAGATTTTCTGGATGGCACCTAATGCACTTCCAAACCATGATTATTTTAATGAAATATTAGGGCTTGAAAATGTCTTCCTTGGTTCCAGTATTCCATCTTATTTATCATAGAAATATAGCAAAAAAACAGATGCAAAGGCATAAAAGTATTTTTGCCTTTGTTATTGTATATGCTGTATGAGCTATTTGACCTAAGAGCAACAGTGACATTGAGTGAAACACAAAACATCAATCCTCCTTATGAGGAATAAACTAGCCACCGTTTTTAACTGTGAAAGTTATGCAATCTCATTCCTTCATATTACATTCTATTGCACTGCTGCTTTCACAAAAAATTCATGCTGCCAAATGCTTCCAGAAGTTTTATAATATAATTATACAAGTTTTCAAAGCAAATATGGTAGGTACGTCTTAATTGTACACTTTTTCCAAAGGAATCACATACATTAGAGGATGGTTAGCATCATTGGAAAATACTCCGTACAGCAATTGTTTAAATGGCGTTGCTGAAATAGGAAGGTTGAATAGAACAAGTGCCTTTAGTTTGCAATTCTGAGTAGGGGAAAAAAAAAAACAAAAACAACAAACCAACCAAGACTACATCTTTTCAGGACAACTCAATTCCTCCGTAAAAGCATCAATTCATCAGTTTGATCTGGTTCAGCCTAATCCAGGATTTATCTCCTTTCCTGTCCTAACACAAGTTATCTAAACCAGTGTTTCAGATGCTGGCATTTTAAACAGGTCATATAAAAGTTCAGAAAACCATCCTCAGTTTGGGATCCTTACTAGGAGCAAACCCCAGTGCTAACACTTACAGAAAACAGCTACATGTAGTGGTGATTTTGGGGGAGTTCCTTCAAAGCTTTTATACACTCTTCCTCAGGAAAACTCAAGCTATTTTTAGACACATTAATTAGACTGATTGGCAGCTGAAGAAAGGCTGTCTTTAAATGGAAACTGCAACTGTTTGTTACCTGGCCTTGTCAGAAAGCATTACCCATTCTCCTTTTCACATAACACTGGCTGCTTCAGCTTAATATCTGGAACTTTTATGGTGATATTTAGCATACAGAGAACACTTTCTATTGGTCTCTTGCCCTCTGGGGGAAATCCTGTCTTCATTAAGTCAAACACAAAACACCAGCTGACTTCAATAGCACATATGAGGATCTTCTCTTGCGTCTATTACCATGACATATGAGCGTCTTTGGGGATCGCAACTGATTATTAGAGTTTCCATGAATTGGCACTGATGTCACCCCTTTTTACAGAGATGGAAATTGAGGTGTAGAGAGGCTACATCAATTTAAATGCTAAGGACTTAAATACTTAATAAACACTTCAAGTGTTTTTATTTCCTTTTTGTTTTCAATGTTCCTCATCTTTCAGATAGAGGAATCCCTCTTCTCCTGGCAATAATTTCCCTATATTTGTTGGATGCCAAAAGTGAATTCCAAGAATGTCACTGCTAGACATCTTTATGAACTCATATTCAACTTTGTTTTAGTTAAAGATTTTGCTTAAAACTGAAGACCTAGTCAACGAAAAAGGTGGAAGATAAACACTGAGATTCCGTACCAACTTCAGTGGACAATCATCTTACTCCTTTCTATGGTGCAATCCAATCTGCTTGTCCCTTTCTATTACTTAGTCTCTCATACACTACGATAACATAAATAGCATTAAAAAACATTTATGAGTCTGGTGGCCATTAAGAGAGTGCAGGGTGTGGACACCATAAGCTTCAGACTGCAGTGCAAAGGGAATTACACAAGGGAGAAATCTATGCAATCAGAATAGACTCTCTCAACTCCTTCCAAATGCATTGATGATAGATTGTGTGCTCTTTTTATTCATGTACACAGTGATCTCAGCTTTATTCAKCCCTGCCTTTTGAGTCCCAGTATTTTAACTGAATAGATTTTAAATAACCAAGAAGAGTAGGTAGCTCACTAGTCTGATAAATGATCTGGGTTTTGATAAACATCTTCCCAGACCTGTCTTTGAAAAGGATTCAGTGTACCACTATAAGGACTAGAGAGAGTCAGGAGAGTGACTTATTCTACCACTTCTGTATGCTTCAGGTCTTCGGCTTTCCTTTCAAATGCATCTGGCGAGAGTCTCATTTGCAATCTTTGCCTGCTGGTGAGCGCCAAAGACCTCTAGCAAGGGAGCTGCACTCTCTGAAAAGGCCTGTGTGCACAACAAATGCCACTGCTGTTGCTTGGTAGCCCTTGCTCATCCTCCCAAGGCCTTGCATGACCAGGGTGCACTGTGGAAGGCTCTTTCTACAAAGGACATATGTAGCAAGTGTGCACAAAGGGATTGTTTGACACCAACAACGGGTATGTTTACCAGCTTGTGATGTATTCATGCCATATATGTTTGCAGATGTTCTACAGCCTGAATTATTTATGAATATCTTAACTTAAAGGGCATCTGTTGTAGACATTAGAACGGGGGCCCCTTTAGATAACTGCTGCTACATCAGCTCATGAAACTTAAACAAGCTGTGCCTGCAGCATTCTCACCAGTCGTTTCTCTTGGTATATGTTTCTACTTTCTAATTTTAAACTTGAAGCTGTCTGCTGAAAAATGACTCAGAGAAAGGCCGGGTGACTTAGTATGGAGGAAATTATAAGTCCAGTCATAGTCAACCCAGACTTTTGACCTTGAGCCTGAGTCACATTAATTGTATGTACTGTAACCCCCACACAAAAATATACACAGAACCAAACAATTACTTTTTAAAAAGTGTCTGCACTTTCATGAAGGTCTGACTCTGGCTTGGTCTGGAACTGAAAAGGGAGACAAAAGAAGAAAAGGTTCTTCATGCAGTTTTTCCAGTCCTATCTAAAGAAAAAACTGTGCACAAAAATGTTGGCCTTACCATAACAGCAACATTGTGCTTGGCTTCATTGGGCTACTCAGGATTCCAAAGCATATTAAGTGTGTTTGGGATTCTTAGCTGATATGACAGGCACAAGGCTTCTCAGTTCAAAAAGCATTGTCACAGTTGGTCTCAGTTATTGACATTCTCAGAAAAGAGGGCAAAAACTGCAAGGGTTTGAGGGACAAAGCGGCTTTCTGCCTCATGTTTTTTTTTCTAAATCAAAAAAGCCTATGAGCAAAACCCTTACCCCATATTAAGTTTCAAAGTGCTTTTAAAATCAGATAAAAAGCTATTTTCCCCCATTTTAACAAGGGGAAACTGGAGGAACCTATGGAAAGGAGTTGATTGCAAAAGGTCATAAACAGAGCAATGCTAGCATTAAGAGCTTCTACCTCTCATAGACTACGCAGAAATTCTCTGTCCACTACGAAACACTGGCCTCCCATCATGCAGGGGATATCCAAAGCAAATTATGCCTGTAACATGAATCTTGCTGATTTAGCAATAAAAGGAGCCATGAGAATTCCTTGTTTTACTGTTCCCTTACTTAAAAGTTCATATCTTCTGCTAATTTGGCCCCACCTGTTGTCTCTGACAGACAGAACCTCTGATCATCTTAAGGGTAAAACTGGGATAATATATTTTTTTAATTTACTTCTCTCTGCTTAAATCTGAACATAAAGATAATTTTCTGTTGGTGATGCAAACCATGAAATATGTAGGAGATCAAAGACTGCACAGTTATAGTTGCTGGAATAACTCCAGTATTCAGAATTTCCTTGGTTTTAATCTTTTTTTTCTCACAACTCTAACTTTGCATCATCTGGGGCAAACTGGCTTTGTGCAAATTTCCCTAAATATCAAGACAAGGAAAAAGAGAAAGCTGTCTGCAATATCCCAGAGAGGCTGTGAGAATTAGATTGGAAATTGTGTCTTTCAGGGTGTGCAGAGGTCTTCCCAGCTAACCAGTCAGCTAGTGGAAAGATGCATCAGGCTAACAGAGAATTACTTAACTCTTTTGTTGGAAATGTTCCTCCTCTCCTCTCCCTGAACACATACACACAGTCACCATCTCCTCTTCACATAATCTTTTTTGAAAGATTAGAGAGGAAGTCGGAGTYCTTTGGAGGCTCTCAGGACCCATCCTTGATGAGAGGCAGGCTTCACTAGCCAGTCCTTTCTCAGCAGCACTGCACTTTGTAATCTCAGTAAGCGACGTTAAAGACAGGTCTGAGGAAGGAAGGTCAGACCCCAGGATGGGAGAGGCAATGGGAGATGCCCCTGTTTCTCGAGGAGATAACATATCCATTGCTTCTCAGACTTTCTTTTTTTAATAACTGCTTGCAGCAGCACAATTGTAACCAGGGTCTCCTTTGCAGTAACAACAACGAGGAAAGATGTACTCTCTTACTGTTAAGAACTAAACGGTGAGCACCGCAGTCATTAATCAGTTACGATATGGCTGGTCCTGCGGGAATCAGTAACTGCTCTCAGCCCACGTCCAACAATTCCTAGGTCAGCCTAAGGCAAATAGGCCGGCTGCATGGTCCCAAAATTATTTCTTTTGTCTTTACTTCAGTTGCAGCAGTTGCAGAGAGTACTTCACAGGTTGGATCACTACCCTCAATTCTCCTCCCTGACAAGGAAGATGGCAAGTCCCTTAACATGGTAATGAAGCAGCATTTTAAAAAAGAAAAGTGAGCCTTTGAAACTTTAAATGGGGCCAAACAGGATTGCGTTTAGGAAGGAGCAAGTCCACATCAAAGTCTCAAGAAAAGACATGTCTCTGCCACTCCTGAAATCTGAATTCTTCTGAAATCAGAAAGTAATTTTTCTATTTTCATATCAAACCTAGAAAAATTTAACAGCCTATTGTCTGCTACACTTTTGCTGGGGTTAAATGGAAAAGGACCAGAAAGAAAGAAAAATCATGAGGTTACCCGCTCCATATACTTTAAATCTAACAGCTAGTCTGCCTTCACTAATTGTGACAGTGGGTCTCCTTCTCTTCGAAAATTGTTTCCATCAGTGGAGCCCTGAATTTTCTTTTCTGCTGCTGTACCTCAGGGAAGAACTGTTATGACAGATTTGAGACCTGGCCCGAGATGAATCTGTTCCATAGACACACTAATTATTCGATTACGTGAGCTCTACTTCTTTGGATGAGTTTCTGGGAATAAGAGTGCATGGATTTGGAGGAAGTTCTATTTCTAAGAAGCTCAAATCCCTTGGGATCAGATATTCATGAGACTGCAACCACTATACATTAAACAAAAGGAACATCTTCTGCCCCCAATGAAATGTGATGATGGCTCACTCTTACCAAATGAGCTATTTGAACATTGGTTCAAAGTGAACCACTACTACAGCACTCGGAAACCATTTTAGAAGTTTTCTACATCTATAAATAAGTGACTTGTAGTGCATTAGACTATTTTCTGGAAGTGAAAGTCTGGTGAATACTTTTGTGGCTGTTTGCTCAGAAAAGCTTTCGCATGTGAGAGTTAAAGCAGTCATCCTGAAAACACTGAATTCTTTTCTTGCATTTATTAGCATTCCAGTCAGCAAAATTGCAGACTAGTCATACCCCACTAGTCAGACTACCTGAACACAGAGCAAATAGTTCATGACAAACTTCCAAATCTGAAACGAAGTGATTCATAATAACTGAACAAACTGAATAGCCAGCTATTCATAAATGACTTACAAAGAGAGCAAAGGTCAACCTTTGGAAAGTCATTTAGTACTCATAGTTGGCCATGATCTCTTTTTTTGCCTTTTAAAATGACAAGAGTGATCAAAAAAGCAAAACAAGCCTTGAAAGACAAGCAACCTAATCTCAGAGAGATGAATCTTCAGATCATGCATGAAACACCATTGCTGGCTCGGCGCAGCAATTACTTTGTGCAGTTCTATGAGAGGTGGGAGCTGTGAGCCAAAAGTAAGAAACAAGGCCAGAACCAGCACCAGCTTGCCACTAGCAGTAAAAAATGTAGARAGGCTACTTTAACTAGGCATTTCCAAATTCACCGGGGTCTCTGTCTGCCAATTACTTCACCTTTCTTACTCTTATTCTACCTGGCTCCATATAGGTCTTTATGGCATATTCAGCTAAGCATCTGAGCATTTTTTATTAGTGCAGTAAACAAAGTGTCTAACATCTCTCACTTGTAATATTTTATTTCATCTATCCTTTCCCCCAGAAAAATAGTATGTGTGAATCGAATATTTGAGACACACTTGAGCATGATTCATGATTCCAGCTAAGTAATACACAGCTATCTTTCTCATCTTTTGCATGCCTTTTCTGATGTTTTGCTACCAATGTGGCCTTTCATATCTCATCTGAACTTAGCCTGTGATTCTGAAGATTTATTGGCAAATAATGGTGTTAGAATTTTCATCTTTTTATAGGGAGCGATTTTTCAGATTAGAACTATCTAATGAAGGTAAAACATTTGTGATACATACAGTACTGTACCCAAACTGCACGTGTGTGTGCATCCCTGCCCAAGGATGGCCTGTACTCACCTGGTGGTGTGGAGGAAGACACCATTAAAGATCTAGACTGTTGTAGGGGTGGAAGTTCAGTGAGGGTTTTGTAAGGGTCACCTGTATTATTACTACAGCTACATCCATGATCAGTGAAGCAAATGATTCTGTCTGTCAGTTATTAGAACTCCCAGAGCTAGCAAAAATAAACACATCCAAAATACTGCCATCTTTTGATTTCCTTTCATCACGTCTTAAAAGCCTGTGCCTTTGGAGTTGGTTTTAGACCAACATATTGAATGGATTTCAATTATATATTTCCTTCTGCTTCTGCCACAGGATATAGCATTAAAAAGAACTTAATGGGTGCGATATACATACAGATTTTTAGCAAGGCTTAGTTTTGCTCTTCTCTGCTTTCATAATATGTGGAATCATGGAAATCCAGCTCCCCCCCCCCATTCAGTTTGATTCAGCTCTGGGGATGGCATTGCATCTACCTATCCAACACTGCAAAGTTTTTGGTGTAGAGGAGAGAGAATGTATCCACAGATTCACTTGGCCAAGATGAGACTGCACTCAGCAGTGAGGACCAGGGGATTCCTCATTTAGGTGGCTAGCAACAGCTACACAGACGCCTCCCTGGATCCTTAGCTGATACACTGAGTTGTGCTATGTCAATGCACGGATTCAGTGTATTCCTGGCCTGGGTTGATGAAGTATGAGGGTGATCAGGAATAAATCTAAAGTCTTACAATGTGAACCATCTTCACTATGAACATCGGATCAAGCTCCACGGAAATTCAACAGCCAAGCTAAMGTGATTCAGTTTAATGATCTCGGACAGTTTGTTGACTGCAATATCTAACCTCTAAAAAGCCTCTCACACGTGACCTGCAAGCAAAGCCATTTCTGAAGTAACAAAATTGAATCCTGGCAGACCAAGCAATCTCAGTGTTTTAACGCGAGCAACACCTGGATTTGTGAAACAGACACATTACATAAAATAAAATGATAAATCTTTCCTAACTCTACCCTTCAGACCACTGAGAACCAAGCAGTGAGGAGCAGCACGATTACTGTTTAGATAAAAGAGGAAATTTCATATGTTGGTGCCTATAGAGAACACAACAGAAGTAAGATTTCCATTCACCCCAATTACCTGATCAAACCTTGTACTAATTAGCACCCAGAAAGCAAGGTACAGATTTATGCAATGCCCTAAGAGATCCCACAGGGTGGGAAGGATCCTAAAGTGGAGGAGGGGAATTAAAAACTTCCTTTAATTGTTCTGCATGTCTTTTAATGAACGTTACAGCCTAGCAGATTTTGGCAACACATACTGCTGGGGTATTATTTTAAACTTTGCTTCCTAAATCAAATAGCCTACTGTTTCAAAGCAATTTTGTTCCCTATCCTAAGGATTAGCTCAAGCATTAACAAAGTGGGCCATGGAGGGCTGTGACAGAGACCGCATGTGGGCAGTGCTTTTGCTAATTTGACCTCTTTTCACAGAAATGAGAGGAAACTGTGATCTGAAGCTGACATTTCCTTAGAACATCGCCCAGCTTTCCTAACACTGGGACCACAATTCACTGATAACAGGGCTTTGAAGTAGCTGGAGCAGAGCCAGGAAACATTGGAAGTATTCTTCAGAGAATATCTGTTTCAGATTACCCCAATTTATAGTAAACCACACATGCTAACTTTAGCATTTCTTCTGCCTTTAAAGCTTTTCGTCTTCTGGTTGATTGATCTTGAGCCTTTTCCTTTGGCTCAGTACAGTAACATTTCTTGTCCAAACACTGCATTCCTACTTGCATCCAATTTCTTCCCCACCATGTGCCACTAGGTTCACTTATCTTTCTCATCCTCTGACCCACATTAACTTTTGCAAATATATGATTTTGCTGGAGTTGAAGCAGAACCTGTGGCAAACATTGCACTGAATGAGGCTAAGCGAGAGCATGTTGTGGTTTCTTTACTTTGTTCATTCACACCTGCAGTACTGAGTCTTCCAGTTCTACTCTTCCCCTCCTCGCCATCAGAGGCTGCGTAAGGGTAACTCATAGACAGGAGTTAGGTGTTTCTAGTCCCATTTGAATTCAATTGGAGTTGTACACCCAGCTTTCACAACAGGTAATGCAAATCAATAGGAGCAGCTCTGTAGGGCAAACCACTTGTTGCTGAGGATCTGACATCCACAGTTTCCTCAGGCTAAGTCTAGACTGATCCCAGGTACTGAGTGTTCATTTGCAGCCACAAGGTTTTAGACGCACGTCTTCCAGTTTGGTTTCATACAAAAAGAATCCAGCTCATGAGCATCACAACCTTGTGCTGCTGCAAATCAAAGCTCAGTAAGAGGTGATGGCTGGTAACACTCTTCTGATCCAGATGGTAACACCAGTACAGAAGCACCATTTGGTCCTTCGGAATTCTTGGCTAGGGAAGGGTACGAGAGCAATCATCCTGCACAGTGAAATACAGAGCGGTTACAGCAAGCTGTGGCTCTGCAAGCATCCCTCACTTGTCTAGCCAACGTTGCATGTCCATGGCTCTGACTGAGGACCTCTGAAGCAGAGCATGATGCATTGTCCGCTCTTTAGTCACACCACAGGACTACTAGCAAGCATGAGTCTCACTGCCCAGCCTAGCCATGATTTCTAGGGCATGAATGTTGATAGCGAAACAGTCCATTAAAAATCCATTCGGCAAGTCTGTGGAACAATCAATGCCAGTGTGGTTTAGCATCTAACCTATGGTGTGAAAGAGTCTATAACTTGCTACAAAGCTCTGAGACACTCTTTTGCTTGTTCCCCAGATGGAACTTAACATCAATCAATGTTACGCAGAGGACAAAAAGTGAACAGCAGGCTATTCTACCATCAGGCACTTGTCTCGGAACGACAGTCAGCATTTATACAAATTCTTAGGTTCAACATATCATATCAAAACAATGACAAAGTAGTCCATATAAAAAGCTCCCTTTGTCAAATACAACAAACACACCTCTCTCTTCTAATAGGAAGAYGATATTTCCTTTTATCGCTATTGCAAATAACTCAGGATGCTTTGCAATCTAAACAAAGTAGAAATTATGAGTTGGGCTCCCAGAGTTTTACATCTTGAGTTGCTATTTTTAGGCCTGTCATCTACTGACTTTGATACTTTCCTCTGTCAGGAGCATAAAAATATTATCTGAAGTGGTGGGAAGACCAGCTCATTCAGCAGCAAGGAAGGGACTCTACACATTGCAGGTGGTTATTTGTTGGTCTTCCTCACAAGCCATGAAGTAAACATGGACAAAAAAACATGCATTCATTTGCGCATCCCCTTTAACATCAAGGCTTGTGTGCCCTGCAGTCAGGAACTGCAGTACGTTGGCCACTGCTGGACACCGGCAGCAGTCTGGAAATCCAGGAGAAAAGGGGAAAATCTACATAACAGTTGCAGGGGGGAAACGCATCCAGAGAGCTCCAACTAAATCTGAGCTCTGCCATTAAGCAAAAGGCAGCCTCACGTATTTCCCTGGAAGCAGGACTAACTCCCCATATTTCCTACCCTTCAGCAGTTCTCATTCTTATATAAAATACTGCTCCCACTGGTTTCAGTGGGACTTCCTCTGTAAAAAAGTTACTGCTGAATATAAATACAGATATTCACCCAGTGCATGATGCCAGTAAACTTTGGGAGAGCGCAACTTCCCTGCTGTTATCATGTGTATCATCCGCTCTTTCTCTCCTTCTTGGGAAATTAGACTATGATTTCACAAGAGGCTGTCTCCTGAAATTTCTGAGTTTTCCTTACTGTCGCGAGGACAGCCAAAAAAGTAATAATTTTGGAAAAGACAAAAATGGAATTGATCCATTTTCCATATTGAAGCAACATTTTGAGACCAAATTTACCTACATTTATTTTCACTGAAACAATATTTCATTTGATGCATTTTATTTTGAATGGAACAAATATTTAATTACAAAAATGTGATGGATGAGAACAGATCTCACCAAGAAAACTGCAAGTCTTTCACTTCAGGTTGACCTGAGACAATGTTTTTTCCTTCCATTTTTTGGTTTAAATGTAATTGTTCAGACAGCCATTTGGCAGAAGGCTGTACCATTTTTAAGGAAAAAATTCACTTGGTTATCAAAAGCAGTTGTGGAAGCAAGCACTCCTGTTGGGGCAGACATCCACTGAGATAACAGGTAGCTTAAAATAACAAATTTTGTAGAAACTGCACTCTCTAGGGTCACCTAAGAAGTTCAGAAAAGGTACAGACTGTCCTTCTTCCTGATTTTGGCTGCCATCAACTTCATTTTCCCATTTTTAACATTTGCAGCACCTGCAAAGTTGTAATTAATGACAATCAGAGACTGTTATTAGATGGCAGTCAAAATGACAACTTGGCATGAAGACACACTTTTGGTACTTCCTGTTCGAATTGCCTAAATGAAGGCAAACTAGTGCTAGAGGAGAAATGGAAGGCTCCAGGAAAAAGGCATGTGTCCGCTTGATCCCGGTGGTCTTGCACATTTACTGTGTCGTGTGGAACTTGATACATTTCAGTACATTACAGCTGGTGAAATGTTACCCAAACGTATAACCCAGAATTAAACTACCTTCTAAATTGCAAAAGCACATTACTAACGATGACAAGCTTCCCGCGCAGCAGGAAGCGCAGCTTAACCACGCTTTTCAGAAGCTACCATCCAGCATATGAGTATGTCATAAACTCCCTAAGTACCATGATGTCAAGTCAGAGGGAGGAGTGGTTTCATCAAGGTCACAGAAAGGTTGCATGGGGAAGGTGAAAACTGAATTTAGTTCTCCTGTGTCCCAGTAAAGAGCTTTGACAGCAGACCATCGTCTCTCACTGATGTCAGCCTCTGTAATAAATGATGTCTCCTTGGTGGGGAACTGCCCAATCTGACATCATTAGCAGATCTGGAATTGCTAAAAGGTTTAGGGCTTCAGCATGTTTTGTTTTTAATTGAGCATGAAGCCGTCTTGGCAATAATACCAAAAAAAGCCTTACACCCAAATAAAATCTGTTTGGATTGGCTGCTCTTCATGAAGTGATTCAGAACAACAAAGCTGCACCTTCTTTCTTCATGTCGGCACAGTTGTCAGGACTAAATATTGTGGGCTGCACGTCTTTGAATGAGATTGATTGCACAACGTTTGTGAAAGTGCAAAACATTTGAAATGCATCTTGTGTGGGAAGAAAACAAATGGATCAGCCCTCCTCCCCTTTGAATCTATTTGGATCATTGTAAAAACAGATAAACTGCTGAGTAGAAGACAAATAAGTAGGGTCATTCTTGCAGGGAAATGTTCTCATGTCACATTCACCCTGGGTAAAACTAATATATCCTCACACGGCTTTGGAAAGATTTCTTCTTGATTCCCAAAATGAACAGCTGACGGTCCATGAGAGCAATCTTTAAAAATGAAAGCACATTTCTAAGTTTAGGAAGAATAACATATTAAACCCTGAACTTAAAATCACCTTTAATGGCACCATTTTTCCAGTGATTGTTGCTCTTGCTAGAGCATGCCACTCACAATAACTCATGCTTCTGAAGATCAGAATTCAACAAATACTGAAAGATGTTTCCCCCAGTCTCTCCTGACTCCTGGTTCCCCAGCTCATGAAGGTGTTCCACATGCTCCATATGCCACATGCTTCAATTTCCAGAATGTATATTGTCAATAATTGATTTAATCCCTCAGCATAAAAATAAATGGATTGTGTCTGTTTCTTGTTTTCCTCACCGCTGCGATACATGCATTTTACACGGACGACAAAGGCATTTCTTCTGTAGCATCATCAGATTTATTCAGTAAGAGCCCAGCCCTACCACATGGGAGTCTTACTGCTCACTTCAGCAAGGGCAAGGTCCCAGTCTGCAACTGTATATCTAATGGAGCATTTTCACAGATGTCTTAAACCAATCTGTGAGGTGCCTTTGAAAGAGGTGCCTTGCCTTTACCCCATGCGCATTCTTGTTGCCTTCCCTGTACAAATCCCAGCAACGGTGTGGCCCTGCAATCAGCCAGATCAATCAGCTGAGCTGGCAGAATGGGAACTTTACAAAAAAAAAAAAAAAAAAGAAAGAGTAAACTCTTTTTAGCCAGTTCAGCTTGCTGCATGATCGCTATGGCCAAAACAAGGGATGGGCATGAGCACCTAGGTAGATGCAGAGGCAAGAGTGGAATAGTGACTTGTCTTACAGCTTGAAGTCAGCTCAGTCTTGGAGAGCCATCAACAAGAAACATATCTTTCAGATGTACTGGGCCACATCCTTTGCTGATAAGTCAACAAAGTCAGATCGTCACTATAGAGGCCTGGATTTAAACCAGCTAACAATTTGTCCTATTATAGCCAGTCTTCCCCTGAAGCTGAATATATTAAGTAGTTCTCCAATAAAAATGAAATATATCCTCAACACCAGTCACTCCTGTTTTCACAAAGGGCAAAGCAAGAAGATGTATTCTTAATTACATGCCTGACTCGGCAAAACATGTTGTGCTTATCTTTTCGTTAGCCCACAGTCATGATTTAACTGTAATTATGACTCTTCCCCTGAAATAGCAACTCATCTATCACTATTATCATTATTATTACTGCATTTTTTTTTTAAATGGCAAATAGCATCTACCTATGTGGAATGTAGGAGGACTGTTTTCCTTTTGATATTAAAAAGTTCTCTTGCAAAGTAAACATTGTCTGAACCTCAGAGTTGGTATACTGTTTAGGAATGCAGCCTTGCACAAAGCCAGAGGCTTTTCAGTGTTAAAATAAACCTCAGGCATTGGAGTCATCCCCAGGAAGCAGATGAAWACGATGTGTACACGTGTCAAAATGCCAACTTCAACTGTGTGAATATGTCAACATGATTTGAGCTGGTAGAAGGCATGGGCCGTATGGAACAATAAAAAACACTTTTTAAAAGGCTGCTTTCTAAGGTGGATTAACTGCATCAAAAAAAACTTAAAAGATAACACACCAAAAAAAACCAAAAGGAAAGCTGAAGTAGAAATGAAAAATTAGTCCCTACTGCTGCTCTTTAAAACAAGGTTAGTAATTACAAGCACATGAAAAAAATCTGGAATGTCATACACTTYGTTCATTTGTAATTAAGACTTCAGTGTTATCTTAATTTTCTCCCCATTCCATATCCTTTGTTTACAAGTTGGACAGTCTCACCAGCTGTCCCAGGCTGGTCTTAGAGCAGACTTTGTGGAGAAGTGAGCATTGCTTATGGGACACAATCTTTACACTATAAAATCTCCAGATCTAATCAATGTTTCTTTTCTTTCCACAACATAGCTACTCTCTCCAACATTATGGGAGACTATTCTCCTTGCCTTTACCATACTATGGAGCAGTGGCAAGACCTAGCTCTGTCCTGGCAGGTTCCTGCACTGTCATGTCCTTCTGGTGCTCAGAGACCCTGCGTGCCTTCGCAATGGTGGACTCAGTCCTGCTATTCAGGAGCTAGAGAGGGAGCAGAGAAGCTGGAGAGGAACAGGAGCTAACAGCATTTCCACAGTCTCAGGTCTCTTTGCATAACTTGGCAACTCACCCAGAAAACCCAGCAGATAGGAAGAGATGGGAATATAAGCCCTTATTCTGCAAGGGCAACCTGCTAGGTCTGCAAAGGGGTAACATCAGAAGTAGAGCCAGGCAGAAAATTGAAAAGAAAGCTGCAGAAGACAACTTTTCAATAAAAGCATTAGGAACAAAAAATATCCTGATTCTGAGCTACTGTCCCACCCCCTTAAGGGCCATATATTCATAGCTGTCCATCCTCCTCCAGGACAGAGTTTAAGCCGGACTCTATCTTGCCATGATGCACCTTGGTGTCCACGTCTCAGAGGCCAGGTAGGCAGTCACAGGGCTCTCTCATCAGCACTTGTCTTGATGAGATATGCCAGGTCAGAGGAGCCTGGCCCAGAGACAACCCAATCACTGCAGCAGTATGCCACAACCAAAAGGAGGCTGATGGTAAGGCTTTGAGAATCTGCAGGGTAATGTTTTCTGTCTTGATTTCTGTTTTACATTTCCAGCCAAAAACCCAGCATTTTTTTGTGCATACAAACAAAAAGGCATTTCTCCCTCATATTTCTAATAAGATGATTCAAAGCTGAAATTCATGATCTAGCTGGAGACTGAGCTCTCTGACTGATAACAGTAACAAGATATATTTGATGAGCCTTTCTGGCTGGTAAGGGAAGGATAGACAATGTTTATGAGCCTGTCATTTGCACAGTGCTATAATGTAATGATGGAAGGCTAGGATTTGTCTGTTTAAGTGAAAGGTAAGATGCAACATAGTGCTATGTCCGACATCCAGCAAAAAAGCAGAAGAAAGTCTGTCTGCACAGATGCAGTAATGAAATGGCTCAGTAGTCCATACANAAAAAAAAAAAAAAAAAAAAAGCGGACATTTGTGATTAGGAAATCAGATGGGAAAATTAGATAGATATGAGCAATCCTGCCTTGACTAGTGAGCTGGCATAGCAGGTAAAATTGGTGAAGTAAGATGCTTAACACATAGAAGCAAAACTGAAAAAAAAAAGAAAACATCACAGATTAAACAACCAAGAACTACATATTCTTGAAACTCAGCATGGTTGCAGTGATGACATTCAGACTCGTAAACTTCTTTTAACAAAATATTTGGGGACCTTACTAGCACGATACGAAAAATAATTATTTTCTGCTCCCTTTCATCAAGTTAATGAGAAATCATTTGGAATGGGGTGGAATAGAGACCTCCACCACCACCTCTCCTGGGGTGATGAGACTAATTTCACAGCCTCTTCTGTTTGGGCTTGCCCACTCCAGACTATCATTGCAGATTCCTTGAAATATGAAACACAGTTCCCAACATATGCTACGAAGGTATCAAACAGAGCCTATTGCAAGCAGAACTGTATGTCAAGTCACATGAAAACTACCCATTTCACTAGCATAACCAGCAGAACAGGCAATCATCATGAGTTTCACATTTCATGTTTCTCACTGAAATTAGGTAACAGTGGAAGAAGAGAAGTAGCGATGCCAGAAAATACAGGTTGCCTAATGCACATCATGACAAGAGTTGGACAAAGGATTTTTAGAGCAGAATTGTCTGCAACTGGGCACCAGTGAAGGACTTCTGGTTTCCTGTTGTTTGATCCTGCCCAAGAAAAAGCACTGGAAGTCCCCAGAGGTGATCAGACACAGCACTGGGAAGAGACCCTGACAATCAGTATAGGATGGAACGGAAGAGGATGCAATTACACAAAGTCAAGGTAAGTACTTTTTGTTACAGTTTTTCTGCTCACTCTTCCACCTTTCTGACTGATCTAATAGTCAGTATCCACAAATCTTCAAGAAAGTAAATCAAACATCGGACTTGTGCCTCCACTATAAAAAGTCATTAACATTCACCTACTTTAATTTACACTCAATAAAAATCTTCTCAGTAATATGGATAAAAGGAATCTGAAATACCCTATTAAATGTGTAAGTAACACATATAGATGGCATAGGCAYGATTATAATCACAAAACTAGCCAAATTCTAGAGTCTCACTTCAGTAGGGTARGGGGAATTGTACCAAGCATGAAAAAAGACAAAACCTGCAATGTTTCTGTGAGGCAAAACTTCCAACAAAAAAAAGTAATAAATTCAGGTCCACTAAAATATCCTGCTTTGAAAGGCAAAATATTTCATTTGATTTTGCCTTTTTAATATATTTGAATTTCCATATATATATTTGATTCCAGAGGGAGAGATTAATCATTTTTTAATTGCAACAAGTCCAAGACATAAATAAAATTTGCCTCCAAAAAAAGCCAAAATACAAATGTGTGTCCAGATAAGAAAATGTTGTCTTTCAACCTTATTGAAGCACAATATTTTTTATTAAGTTTAATGACAATTCACTGAAATAATTTTTTAAAATCCACTGGAAATTTTTCTACACCCTCTGCCTACTCAGATAGCCACAATCCCATCTCAGAAAAGTAACCTTAAATTGACTTCAGAGCATTTTTAGACATCAAGGGAGCAGGGAGTATCTCTAAGAACAGCCTCCTGTCTGTCGGAGTGTCTTTAGCACTGGTTGGCACAGAGGCAGATTGTGGCCCTTTTTCATCTAGCAGCTATTCGATGCAGCACATTTGTTATTCTTTGCTGCCAAGGAGACAATCTGTTTTTCATTTCCTCTGAAGAAGAGCATAATACTATGAGTAAAACATCAGATATAATTAGGCAAAATGGTTGAGTGCCTGACTGAGCAGAGAAATGGAACTGTCCCAGATATGAAAAATAGCCATACACCTGAGAAAGAAAAGAGAGAAAGGAGAAAATCACTGCCCTCCCAACTGGAGCGTGCAGAGGCTGTCACTAGTTATCCTTTCCTTGTGCAAGTGGGATATTTCCTAGGGATTGTGCAAACTAATTAAGTGTCCTCTCATAACATCTGGAAAATGGAAAAAAAAATGCAGATCCTGCTGTTTTCCTACACAATTAAGTAAAACGTACCTTAAGATGGAAAACCTGATTCTTGCACGTTTATAGATGTGTACACAACCTGGACACAATTCTCCAGTGCTTTATGCCAATTATGCGTGTGCCTCTGTCTGAAAAATGTCCCTTAACTTATACAATGAGAAGTTTGTCAAAAGCTTTTTGCTGCTAACAGTAAATACCAATTGATTTGTTACAGTTCACAAGAAGGGAATGTTTTGGAGCAAGAAAACCTGAATTCTCATATTCCYCTGAGCCACGCCAGTGAGCAGCACCACCTTATGCCTCATAACCCATGAGGTGAGGTTATGGAGGGCTGCAGGACTCTCCTGGATATGCAGGGATCCTTCAGAAAAAAGCAGAAGGGGCAACTTTTAGGTAGCTGAAGCTCCTGCCTCATCAAAGATGGGCAAATACCATGCAAGGTGCAGTTAATGGTACCACCAGTCACCTCATACTCCTCTCCATCGAAACACAGGAAATACAGTATTCCTATGGTTAGTAACAGACTGCAGGCTTCATGCTAACTCTGCAAGCCTTGTCTGGACTAGTCTCAGCCTGCCTAGAGCTTTCTTTCAAGCTTTATTCCCTTGTAAAGGTATTTTTTTTCATGACCAGGTGGCGATTGCTTTATCTGTTTTATTTTGTTTATCTTTGTTTAATTATATTGTACAACCATCATTTTTATCGAAGCAGTTGTAACAAGTAGCTCTTCTGTAGTAATGAATGGAGTAGAATGAAATATTGTCTAGAATAACAATATGGTTTAGATGAATACAGGCAAGTTATGGCAGCAGAAGGCTTGAAAGTGAGGACACAGGTTGCAGGGTAGAGGAGTACAGGCATGGGATGACCAGAGAGGTGGCACAAGACAGCACTGGAGGCCCTGAGGATGTAAACATCTCACCAAAGAACTGCAGACTTGGGAAATGCGTAAAACTGGCATTCGGGGGAACAAAGTGAACAGAAAACAAGTATCTAATAGCTGTAAGACTCTCCAAACAGCAAATCTGGGTGTAAAGTGTAGCTGCAGACTAATGAGGGGAAAAAAAAAAAAAAAGAAAAAACAAGTGTTAAAGCATGTTAGGGAAAAAAAAAAAATCTAAACATAGTCCCAAATGCAAGAGGAAAAAGTCTTCCACACCACCATCATAGCCCTCCCTGTGTAGGCCTTAGGACACTGTTACTCCTTTTCCAGACTGAAGCCAGCGACTTCAGGACCCAAAGGGCCTGTGTGTAACAGCAGAGAAAGGGTACGTATGAGGGAGTGCGTATACAGCAGTTTTAACTGTATCATTATTGAGATATTTTCTAGAATTGTACTCTATTTTCCTTTTCTGTAATATCTGGACTAATAATTATTCATTAATTACACTGATAGCAATTCAGTTGCACAAATAATATTTGACATTACATACAAGGCATTGTTCTCTTTCTGAAGAAAAAAATTTTGAGTGTAACGCTAGCTTTCATACATGGATGGTCTTCATACATGTCCTAGACCCCCATGGATGTAAGAGTGTGTGGTATGGCCATCTGCATTAATGGGTGACTCTGGACAGTAAATTCAGCACTGCCAGTGGGAGAGAGATTGCCAGCATTTCTTACCAGCACAAGGGCATATTTGCATCGTGTTTTGTGGGCTGAAGTAAGGTGACTCTGCTTGTGCTCTCCAAGCCTGCCAGCTCCACCCGTGAAATCATACCATCATGGTTAGCCCAGCAGTGAACACAAGCCCTGCTGAGAGCCAGGTTTAGACTACCCCAGGTTCAACACTGCCCTAACACAGCCACAGGACTCTCAGTTTATAGCTGGCTCACATCTTGCCGCTTCAGAGTGCAGGCTTCTCTCTGCCTGCAAATCACCTCAGAGAAATGCTTGAAGATACAGTCCAGAAACCCAAAACACTCAGGAAAACTTCTCACATTCCCCACTCCTTCCTTTCTATTTTTTCTTTCCTTTTTTTTCTTTCCACCTTTTTTTTTCTTTTTGCTTTTTCATAAACTTTTTGGGTGTGGCTCCTCTCCAGGGCACCTGAATGGTTTATTACCAAGGAATGCTGCCTACAACTTCACTAGCAGCTTAGGCAGCAGTGGTACTAGGAAGAAACATTATGCAGGGTCTTCTGTGAGAAGATGGCCATGGTTGGTCATCCCAAAGCAGCACTGGAGATGAGCCAGAAGCACACCGCATCCCACTACAGCTCAGCACAACAGTCCTCAAGTGGATTTCCCTCTCCATCACCAATGTTCCCACGCAGGACAATGTTTGTCAGGTACAAGAGGCAAATGGATCTGTAGCTCATTTCAAGGGTACATTAAAGATATTACCTGGATGAGCAGTGACTCATGAACACTTTCAGCTGGGAGACAGGCTCAGCAATGCAAACTGATTCAGTCCAATAATTGTCACATCTGAGAGTGTCAGGAGGAGGCTTACAAAGGTTCTGCAGTCTGGCTTTAGCCATAAGAGTCAGGGTGGGGACTGTAAAGAATTGGCAGCTGATAACAGAAATGGAATGAAATCAAAATATCTATCCTCTGTTTATTCATCATCTTGAAATATTTATAATGGTCCAAGTAGCCCTCCACCCACACCACACTGGAACTTTTAAATGTGTGTCCAGATTCAAGACTGGCAGCATCTTGAGTCCATCTCTGGATTAACCCAAACCCTTCTCCTTAGGCCATTAACAGATACTTTAACAAAATGAGACCAGAATCTAAGCTAGCCTCAGCTTTGTATTTGCTGCCTAAACCCAAATTAATATTAGGTGTTACAAGACTAAAATGATCCCTAATGAACCCAGGAAATGGCATCCTGGATGAAGTCATGCAAGGCGTGACTCCAGCCAACAGGCCTCCACCCCAAATATAAATAAATATATATAAATAAATTTAGGGCCAACTGCCCTTACTAGGGCAATTTATATTACAGTACCTATCTAAATGGATTTCAAGTCTCTCTCTGACTTAAGTTTAACATGCCTCTCAGCTCTCTAATTATTTTCTCTAAAAAGAACTGTACACATAGCATCCGTATTAAAATCATGAATGTCCATAATGCTCCTAGAGTTCACATCTGCAGTTTTCTTTGTTCTCTTTAAGGAGGTGGCTGCCAGTAAGGAAGATTACATGTTGCCTTGAATTTTCCCAGATTATGTCTGCTTGGATCCAGCATTATGGTTCAGCCTTTTGTACACATGGAGAGGGCAGCTGGAACATTTCAGATACAGATGTGAACCTCCCCGGAGTTAATTATTCACATTATTGTTTGCATCTTCGATTTGAGTTACCCAGCTTGTATTAAAGTCCTACATACTATTCACTAGCTTTGGTGCGCCAATACCTTTTGAGAACTGCTGGCTGCAACCACTGCTTTGTACGTACGTTCMCAGACACTTTTTGATTTGTGTGATTGGTGGTGAGATTGTGAACACATATATGGAAAAAATCTTCTACCACAAGAGCAGTCATTTAAACAATTAGCAGCACAGAGAAGACTAAGCATAGCTCTTCTAAAACCCTTTAGCTGCGTTCCTTACTCTCCACCATCCCCATGCATCCCCTCCCTTTGCTGATCCGAAATTCCTAACCCTGCAGACAGTTGTCTTTGTGTATTGTTTTTGCTGGAACTGCAAGACAGTTTATCAAAAGGTTTTTGAATGATGACACTTTCTCTCAGACCTGAAAGAACAGCTAGCTCAGTTCCCTCCCACGTCCTCCACGCGCTTGCTACAGAAGAGCTGTGAGGTGTTTATGATGATCTATTTCAGACTTCTTTAACATTGGATGCTCTGACAACTGATTGATAAGTCCTCTTTCGTGGGCTGAGAATGACTGACCTTTTCCTCTTGGATTCCCATTATAGGGTAGCCCTGTGTCCTCTTTCTTGGCCAACTGCCATGGGAAAGACAGCATGCAAAGACAGCCCAAAGAATGATGTATGAATTAAAAAAAAAAAAAAAAAAAAAGGAAGAAGGCAGCTTTGAAAATCATTCAGCATGACTGTGCGCGCACTAAATACACATGAGTCTTTTTATCATGTAAGGATTCTTTCTTGCACCTCTGTGCTGGCCTCATAAGTTGAGATGAGCCTTGCTTTAAATAGATTTCCCTGGAYATGTCTGATCTCTAGGAACTCTTTCAAACGAATTATCCACTGGGATCAATTTCCAAACAAAATCCATCACACTCAGGGCACGGATTCCCAACTTCACAAGCCATTAGTTAAGCTGGAAGAACAAATTGCAGCAACTACTGTGGGTTTCCCTAAGCTCTTAAGTTATATGATCTTGTCAGTGCACCAGAGGCCAGCGAGACCATTACTGCTGGAATGGCTAATGGGAGGCTGATAGGAAGGAAAAGCCAGCCACTTAAGATGTGGGAAAGCCACTCACACTCCCTGCGAAACTTCTAGGATTCCCTCTGATTTGATGAGGTGCTTTTCATCCACCACTTACTGCAAAGGTACAGTTTCTCAGTATAACGTCGTAAAACATTTCGTAGCTTATAGAACTGCATTACCTGATTCACATCCATATCACACTTCACCCATAACTGTGCATAAATCAAACTCTGAGGTTCCAGAAAGGTTGGTTTAAAAAAAAAAAAAAAAAAAAAAAAAAAAAAAGCTGAAAAGGTATAAAAAAGAAAAGCTACTGAATTATCCTGATTGAAAGAGGGTGAAAAAAGGATAAAAATAATAGGAATAACACAGCAAAACCTGATCTTGCAAAATATTCAGCCCAACTTCTGTATAAAAGAGGTGACTAAAGTTATCCACACCTAAACTTCTCAGGCTGGACAAGTGCTTCTGATGCACTTGTTTTATGCCTAGTCATTAAACACTTCCCATGAAAAGTAATTTGTCAGAATCCCTCAATGTTGAGGACCCCCAAAACATTGTACAAATGGTAGAGTATTAAGAATTTAAACAGGTAGATGCTTTTTCAGTCTATGTTTGCATGTTTCTGTCACTGAATATTTTTGCCTGGATTTCCGTTGGGCTTATCCTGTACTTGTTATATTTGTATTAGGTGGAAGTAGTCCATTAGTTCTACTGCTTAGGACTTGTCACAACAAGGGAGAACAGGGGAAGGTCTGGGAAAGCGTTGGGATACCCACTGGATTGTTCAGGAATCTGTCAGTGTATATTTTGTCAAATGTTCAAAGGAGATAGGCAGAGATGGAGGGAGATTTTTGCTGTCTTACACATTAACCAAATAATTCCCCAGACCCAGCAAGGTGCTTATCATGTTATTCCTGATGAAACCCATGTAGTCATGGTGCCCATATTGCTTACAAGTACAAGCATCTAGGGAAGTCTGCAGAATGGAGGCCTGAATCTAGAAGCGTTAATGCATGCTTGTTACTATAATGTGCAAACCTAACAACACTCAAGAGATCAAGTCATCTATTGGAAAGTATGTCTACTATCTGCTGGCCACGGTCAACAAAAAACTTGTCTTGGCCATAAAGACCTGTGTGATACTAAGAAGAGGAATCATAAAAAGTGAAACACCCTGTGGTGTCATTGCCACAACCTATACTGGGTTCAGTTGTAGGGTGGTCAGGCTTTTATGAGAGATGAGTAAATTCTGGGACCTGCCAAAATAACTCATTCTTCCAAAGCTCTGCTGAGCTCGCTACTGTTTGCAAGCAAAACTGGATGGTTTTCAGATGCCAAGGAAGAATTTCATAGGTTGGGATAAAACAATATTAAATCCTATGGTGTGGGTCTGAAAACAAGGAAAATTCAGTAGTTTCAGATTCCTTGATATTTATACGTAGGTGGATCATCTGATGCTGAACATGATCTTCTATAGAAACACTTAACTCTTCTTTTACCTCATATGATTTCAGGTAGAAATGAGTCTAAATTCAGATTTAAATTTTTACCAAGTTTAAGGGTTAGATGTATTTGCTAGAAATGTCACGGCAAGGCACAGATTTGAACTACCTTGAAGTCCTCAGCTGTATATCAAAAAAAAAAAAAAATATCAAGTCCAGCTATTTCAGTTGTCAGAGCACCAAACTCAGTATCACAGGCATTTATTTGAACTCCAGTCACTATTGGCTACCAAAGTGATTAGTAGAGATATAATCCAAGACATTTCCTTTCTTCTGTAAATCCTTTTGAAATTAGAGGTGAAAATRCTTATACAAGTTGAGCCTGTGATTTCCAGAAAAAGAGAGTAAGTAAATTCACCGAACAAACAATAATCACTGTAACAAAAGCCAAATGCCAACAATGGAGGGGAAACAATGGGAGAAAGGGTGCTTTAAGCCCTGAAATTATTTCATGTTGGCTGCTTCCACGCAGAGAGACAGACATCCCATGTTTGTTACAGTGTTTGGCAACATCACTTTAAACCAAAACGCTGCTTCATCTGACTGGCCTAGGAAGCGAGCTAGTGCTGTTTTCAGTAGGACTGAAAACCATATCGGAGACTCAGGAGGGGTAGCAGACAGCCTCAAGGACCTGGTCAGAAGGGATTAACTACTGGTAAAGGGGCATTGTCCACAGAGGAAGAAAGAAAAACAGTACTCATTGGTAAAGGACCCAAGTATACCTGATGAGCAGGGGCACCTTTCTCTAACAAAGGTAATGGCACAGCATCTAATTCAAACGGCTAAAAAGTCTAATGGCTGAAAATTAAAATAAGCTGTCAGTCCGCTAAAAAAGATTTTTTTAATTCAAAATAAATCGGACTAACAATTTACAGATGTTTGGAAAGAAAATGTTTAAGTTACTTGCTTTCAAAGCCTGAGCCCTCCCTACCTTCAGTATTCCACTTGCATTTTAATGGTTGTGGTGGCTTTCTACCACTGCCTGCTCCCTCCTTATTSATAGCACAAACCTCATGAGTCGGCAGGTCTTGCACTCACCCTTGACTTTGGAATCACATCACTTCTATCATCCTCAGAGTTAAACAGTGGGGGTAGGAGAGAAACCCAAGAGCTCATTATCTCTTAACAGAAAGAATTTATCAAGCCAGAAAATAAAATATTTTTATATAGGTATGTAAATATACGTCAAACAAAAAAATTCATATTTGGAAAACACCATTTTGGTGAAACTGTGCAAGTCKTTAGTAAATTAGATCCTTAGAGAAAGGAGTAGAGGAGACAGGTCTTTTGGGATTTATGCTAGCACTTTCTAAAAGCACATGTACAAAGCCAACCTGTATTGCCAAGACAGAACAGGAACTTCAAACAATGAATTAAGTCTTTAAAGTTCCCATCTCCAGCCCAATCCTTCCAGCTCTGAGAGAAGCAACATGGCTGGTGGGCAAGCAGAAGGCTGGTCAGCCCCCACCGTTGTGCCACTGGCTTTGCCTCCGCTCCCTCCCTCCAGCCAAACCTTAGGTGAGGGATGACATGGTTACCATCTGTTGTGTTTACTGGTATTTCTTTTAATGCCGTCCAGTTTACACTGTTTCTGCTACCCAGTTAGAGGTTTTCTTCATTTTTTTCCTCCATGATTGGAATTGATGGGATTTTTTTCAGTATTAAACTTTTTTTTTAAAAAAAAAAGTTCTACAAACAAATTTGGCTCCCTGACACATCCAGCTTCCTCACTGAAACTGGAAAGTTAAATTTCTCTTTCTTTTCAGCTGATCATTTTCCATTTTGAAGTTTTCTCTTGGCAAAAGTACACAAGAAAAGAAGGGTCAAGAAATGCATCTTCCTGGTAAATTTTTGCTCTTTTTGCCAATTGATTCTACTTCTGAATGTGGCAGGGGTGGGAGATAAATTCCCAATAACTGATTATCTACATGTAATATATTTTTTTAAAAGTAGATGAGAATATAAAAGCTGAGAAAATTTGAAATTTTTCCACAAGCATTTTGCCTCTCCAATTAAGAAAAATGTGCATTATCATTTCTATGCTAGTGGTGTTCTAGTGAAAATTTGTCTTCCCCTGGTTCTATGACCTGGGAGAAGACCAAGAAGGGAAGAAGGGTGGTGATGAACACGAAGGACATGAATGCAGCTGGTCATATCAAAGCACTGGAAGAAGCATTGCTCAGATGACTAAGGCTCAGTGCACTGGCTTGTCCCCAGTGAACACATCAGTATGGGTCTTTCTTCAAAAATGAACTTTGGAGCCCAAATCATTCTTGAAACGCATTCAAAATTACCCTGGACACATTTACAACATCAACTGTAAAACTGCAGAGGAAACTTTCCAAATCAATCTTTTACGCATTTGTGCCACCTAGCGAACAAAAACAAGTTGAAATGTTTCTGTGAGAGGGAAGCCAGATCTTGGCTGCCTCAGAAATGCTTGCTAACTGGCTCTCAAGAGTGCTTTGGTGGCTCACTAGGTTACTGCTTTTGTGCATCACTGATGGATTGCCAGTTTCAAACCCTAGAAGGACTGCAAATGAATGTGACTTGGTAATCCAGAGCCACCACAAGCTTTTCTGTGTCACAGGAAGAAAGAAAAAAAAAAAAAAACAAACAAACACACACACCAAACCAACACACAAATAGCTGGGTCTCACTCTCATCGTCTCACAGCCCCATAAGTGACATTAGCAGTAAGCATGTGCAATAGACTAATGAGCAATTCAAAGTCATTCTGCGTTCAGGTACATAGGGTGTAAAACCTAAATTTAGACAACTAGTGTCTGCTATTCTGCAAGGGGAATCTTAATATTATTCAAATGAATATCTACTTGGACCATAAAAAACACACCAGTATTATCCTGGGACACAGTTTCCTATATAGCTCATTGCTATTTTGGGACCATAATACATTATGAAGACGTAGCATTATTCATAGTAATAGCAGTCGTGAGGCCCCAGCCAAAAAAAGGGAACCTTGAGCGTAGCTATGATTTACAGCCTAATCCAATAAGAGGGAAAATAAAGAGAAATCCTCATTTTACAGATGAGAGCGGTGAAGTTACAAAGTCAGGCAGGGTATGTTTATGCTGTATTTTTTAGGCCAAATCCAGGGCCTGGTGATGACAGTGAGTTAGTGTCYGAGGGTATGCAGGGTATACATGCATGTCCATAGGGTTACCTTGTCTCTGGTGTTGTGCTCCTGCACGGCTTCCAGGACTGCTCACACCAGGGGCTAAAGTGGGTTGGGAGGGTTTAAAGTCCGTATAAATCTCCCAAAACCGTTAGTTTATTTTGGTTTAGTTGGTGTGATTTAAAGCTTCAGCTGTGGACTTTGTTTCCAGATTCCAGGCCAAAACCCCTAAACAAGCATTGTTTCAGTATTTTGCTTTAAGACAATTTGTATATTAAATGACAATAATCAGATCCTGTGTAGGATGTTGATTTTGTTTACCACTATTTCAAATGTAACAACTGTCTGAGCACTAACTTTCTCCGCAGAGTAACAAACTCAGTTGCAGGACAAGTGACAGGTACATGCGCTATAAAATAGTGCCATCTAGTGCATACTGGATACTAGATTAAACAACCTTTTTCCCAAGGAAAAACATCCTGAAGGTAACTGCTGGACACATCTTTAGCACAAAATTTCAGATTTCGATTGTCTGTAAAATTTAGGTCTGGACTAATGCAAATTAATTATATCTGTTCAACACTCGAGTTCTTTCATTAAATGCTTATGCAGAGAAAACATTTTCCTTACAAACAACAAATTCCTAGCCATTCCCAAAATTAGGCATATATTTGTCACAGCAGTATCAGTTTCACAGTCTGTGTACTGAATTCTCCTAAGGAAGAGTAAAGCAATCAAAGATGACTCACTAGTGAGTCTCAAGTAATGAGACTGGTTATGACTGCTCATTAAAACCTTCTGATAAGATGTTTAAGAGCTAAACACCTAAATTTACAAACCGCTATTTTGCTCATGAGCGCAACATTTGCAACTAATACAGAAAGCCTAAAGATGTTGCTTATAGCACAGAAGACGACTCTAAAAATAAAAACTGCCAAAGTAGCACCAAGTGATCCTCAGCACACCCGCAAGCGAGCTCATACCAGAGAGGCCAGAGGAGCGATGATAGTACACAATGAAGCGTTACGCAAGGCAAAGGAGATGGTCTACTCCAAGAGCTTAATCTGCAGGAATATGCTCCATTGTAAAATTAAGCCACTCTTTAGGTTAGACAATGGCCAAGTTCCTGCTCATAGTACAATACATTGCAGTGTGTGTCAGTCACTGAAAAGGGATGTCCATCCCCCGTAGCCCCATCACAGAATACTCATTCTTCCTTAGTGCCCACAGGAAGCTTTCTGCACCTCCCTGGCTCCTGGATGCTCCACCAAACCCTTCAGGACATTGGTTACCAGTGTAATTTAAAAGGTGCTGGTTGCCCCATAAGGAAGCACAACCTGTCCAAAATGGAGAAAATACAAAGTTTGTCCTTGCAACTCTCTGTTAAAAGCTGTATTATTTTTGGTCCCAAATATACATCGATATCTTCAGCCACACTTGTCTGAGCTGTGATTTCAGCAATTCTCACATGGTGTATTATTCTTGTCAGAGGTATTGCTATGCTAGAAATGTACAGGCTGTAACACTAATAATTCAATAGGCAGATGTCTTCCTCCAAACCTGCAGTAATCCAGCCTATCCACGTCAGCAGGACAGACCCTGGTACCACTGGAGGTCCCTGCCAGTGCACAAGGTGGACAGTCTTAACTGTTTGCCCTGATTTAAGGGTTCTGGGGCTATTTCAGCTTGAGCAGAAATATCAGCTCAGGTGTCTTGGATTAAGTCCAGGTACATAGTTGCATTCTTTCCGTCTACATTTCCCTTTTGCTTTCAGTTGGATAAACTATTCCTCATGCTGCAGCCTAACTTGTGTTTTGCTGCTCTGCATGCTAAAAAGTTGCCATATTCCAACCCAAACTTGGCTGTATTTAAAGGATGGATTAACTGTTCTTTATGTATGCAGTTTAGAATTGGAATGCATGGTCCACTGTGTGTTTTAGGATCATTGTTATTTAAAATAGCAGTTTACCACTGGTATCGTCGTCTTACACTCAAGTCTTGAAAGAAGCATATGAAAAATAGACCACTGCGGAGAGTGGGTTAATACCCACAATGAGCCAAAATCAGTGTTTGGTTAGAGTCTGATTGCTGCAATGTTTTTCTGGAGGGGGCTGGGAGGGAAATGGCCTCTTCAGAATTAAGGAAAAAATAATCCACTTACATCATAGAAAGCTGGAATCACATCAAAGGCTGTGAAAGCTCAGAAATTGGCAGCTTGAAAGCCACTAAGAATTGAAATGAATTTATACCTTTTTTAATAGAGCTGGAACAATGATTCAAACAACTTAATCCCTTAGCAATTTCACAACCTTTTGTTACTTTTCAGAAATCCCTCTCTTGTCCTGGTGCCTCAAATCACCCATTTAAATCTCTTGCATATTTAGGACTGAATTCTGCTCTCCTAAGCGTTTGATCCTGTGGAGTTCAATAGAGCTACAGAACTTGGCCTCTGGCCTTGACACAGAGGGGACACTGAAACAGGGCAGCACACAACTCTCTTCTCTGCATAGCTATGATCTGCCGTAGCCCTTAGGCGAAAGTCAATTAGCCCTCATTTTTAAAATGGGAGTAACACCAGCCTGCTTCCCAGGAGAGCTGGAAAGCTAAAGCACATCCATGTGACAAAGCTTATTTGGTATGAATTTGCAACAACAGGCTCACTGCCCTTTTTGAATCAAGTGCATATATATACACATGACCTCTTCAGCCCGAAATTGTCAGTACAGCATCATGTAGTTGCAGTACAACTGATGAGATGCAGCATCTGAGTCCATATCTGAAGTGTAGGGCATGGTCTCCTTGGTGCCAGAATAGACCCCTCTTCTGGACCTGGGGTGCAAAAAATGCCCATGCCAAGCCCCAGGCGGTGAAGGGCACCAATGCATATACCGAGGGCCTCTTCATCCCAAGAGGGGTGTGAATCTCTGGCATCCCTCCTCCCAAGCTGTACCTCAGCACCAAGCAGTGAACAAACCAGGTGAGATCTTAGCCCATTCCCTCTCCTGAAGGTACCTCAGTGGATAGTCAAGAAGGTAAAACTCATGAGGGAAAAGAAGTGAAAGGAGCCCTATCCTGTAGTTAATCAGTTGAGGTGCTCAGCTGGAAAGAGGGCAACCTGAGCTGTTTCCTCCTTTTAGGGGGCTGTTGAGGTGTTGCACTGGCCACCGGAGATAAAGAAAGGAAATAACCCAGGCAGCAGTAACCAGCAGCCCCAAATCACCCCTTCCAGCTGAGTAGCTTGACCACTGCTCTAGGTACTGGCTTCAAGCTTAACTGTAGCCCTGACMCAGGCAGGCCAGCTCCTGCTGGCACCAGTGTGCTTTCTGTAGCAACCACCACCCTTTCCCTTAAAGCACTGGATGAAGCATCACAAGCACACACACGCCTATGCTGATTTTCTGCAATGTTAATCCTGTTTGATCTCTGCACATTCTACATAAAAAGTTACTTTTGCACCTTTCATCTATTGACAGCCACCTTTACTAACGAGCAGTCCCCCATTACCCCTCTGCAAGAGCTCAGACTCCTGTTCTGCAAAAATAACACCTTTGCACAAGGGCTGGCTCATCTGCAGAGCTTCTAGGACTACTGGGAAGGAAATGTACTGAAGAAGCTCCCAAGTGTACCCCAAAAGCTCAGGCAGTAGGAGCAGAGCTTTGGTAGTGCTTTTTGACTGCTCTACCCTCCTTCCTTAAGGCTTCATGATCTTTTTACCTGCTCATCTGTGAAAGAAAACCATTTGTTCCTCATGTGTTAACTCTGTCTGGCAGCAAACATATAGCTCTGGTAAGCTCAAGGGACTCTATCACTTTGGGAGCCAAGAAAAAGGATGGACAACATCCTAGGCAGCTCTTCTATAGCCAGGTGAAACAGGCATTGCCCACAGTTTCTGATTTGGACTATTCCCAAGAGCCAATATGTCCATTTCAACACACTGAGCATCATGACAGTACATTGACAGAGGGCAGCATCTGTGGGAGGCCATGACCTGTAGAAACCTTATCTTCTACTGATGAGCACCTTGGAAAATGGTGAAATAGATTAAAAACTTGTCAAGATTTCACTACAGCCCTTGCTAATGCATTTCCTTCTATCTCAAATAGAAGTGTTTTTAATATTTATTGGAGCATGGGCTAGAACCTGGTTCTCCTGGATGCTTGCCATTGGGAAGCATTGGTCCCCAGGCTGTTTGGTCATTCTTACCCAGGAAGCATTTAAGGAAAAGTTTAGTGGGTAAAATTTTGGTTTCTTTCTACAAATGCTTAAAAGCAATAGAACATGTTAGTGAATGAGGGTTTAGCCTCTTCCAGTTTTAGATTCAAGGTCTTAGTCTGGCTGACAGAGTCACATTCGGATGATAGTAACTGCCCAGTAGCAATGTCAAGTGAGGGTGCTTTACAGGCACGGTAATTACAGTTGTTAATTATTTGCACAGTGTCATAGGTGTGCATAGCAATACATCGTTTAGACAAGTCCCTACCCCAAGGACCTTACACTCTAATCTGGATGGACACAGTATAGATAATTAAAGAATGACCCATGGAAGTAAGAGCAGAAGCGAGTCAAATTTGAGTTCATCTACTATTATGACTGTGGGACATGTTTACCCCTCTGACTACCTAATGTTATTGCCAGACATGCTTTTCAAATGTGTGGCACACACAGCAGCTCTGGCAGCCGTGAGGATGGGGGCAGGAGCACACCTCCATTACTGAGGTTCTGGTGCCCTCCTGCGGCCACTCGGTTTCGTCCATTTGGCGTTGGCAAATGTTACCTTCCGCCCTTCTGTTTATGAATGTTGTTTGATATTTGCGTTTATGTGGCATCCTGCAATCCCCATTATCATTCTCCTGCCAGTTGAGGTAGCCCTTACCCTTTTGTGTGACTCAAAGTGAAATATTTCCCCTCCAGAACGTATAATTTACTGCAGTTTCCTTCAGAGCATAAGGCAATCATGAAGTTTTAAAAGGGCTAGAGAAGTTCAGGCCATATTGATACTGTGTGGCCAATAATACATATTGACACAGGGACAAACCAACACCCACAGCAGTATCGTGAACTTCTGGAGCTATTAGCTACATTACAACACAGGTTTACATTAACTATTTAAAATAAAATAAACAGCACTCCCAGGCCAGAGGAGGAGGGTTAGCTGTTAGGAAACTCAAAAGTAAGTTCTCCACTGACTTGTAATTTTCCAATTTCTAAATCAATCTTTTTTGTAAGAATAAGATTCCCTCTTTTTTTAATTTATTTACATTTCCAGGCCTGCCCAACGTCTCCAGTTTCCACTGGGGACTAGAAACAGAAGTACCATCCTGCAGAGGAGGAAGGTGACTCCTGTTGGTTATCCAGCCCGGATCCCGAGTAAGGTGGAAGAGAAACCTTTACAGCCCTGGTGCATGCACTCCTGAAAGGCTCTTCTGGATCCACACATCGCTCCTTGTGGGAGCTGAAAAAGAATGCCCTCCTCCATCTATTTGAATGTATCCTTTGATTATGTACTTGGGTACAAATGTCGACAGCTTCTGGATTTTAAAGAGTTCACTCTGAAAAGCAGAAAAGCTGCGTGAATGAAGAACTGAAGCAGCCCTCAGCAAATGAGGAAAAAGACTTCAAAGGACTTGGGAAGACTTCCTGTAGGAAATATGAAATAGCAGCAAGAAGAGCCACAGAATTAGAATTTTGCCAGGGAAATCTTCCTTGTTTTCTATAAGCACCCCTGACAAAAATTTTATGGGACCACAAAAAATTCTTGCTTGCATTTCCATGAAGCAAACAAAAAAAATTTACAGAGACCAAACAGGTCCTTTGTCCATGTATATGCCCAGTAAATGACAATTCAAAAATGTTATCTGGGATAACCCAGTCACAAAGCTCAAAAGAAGAGAAGAGCAGGGGTGCCCTAGCCAGCTGAACAGCAAATGTTTATTGCTTAAGAAAATTGTGGTGGTATAAATATTGTTAGGTTGCCAAGGAAATTGTAAAAAACTTCACACCCTCCATAAACATATACACTTCCTTGGACAAAGACATCTCTATGACTTTGGGACAGAATGTGAGACAGGCTGAGCCTTAAAATATGCTTGAAAATGTACAGTGTGATATTGGAAAATACAGACTATCCATTAACCTTTTACATATATATGTATACATATATTCATACGTGGACAAAACCAGCAACCTGAATAAAATATTCAACACCTACAATTTTCATGGACTTTATGCGTATACCTATGCTTTAAAAATACATTTTTCCCATTTTTACTGAAGTATATTTTAAATATACATTTTACAAAGTTAATAGCAAAATCATGCCATAAATATTAGCTACTTAAAAATGAAAGTGTCAGAAAGACACAAATTGTTCCAAACTCAACACAAAAGCATGGAAATACATTTCGCTTGCTCAGAACAAACCAGCAAAGGAAATTTCTCGTTTCTGTAACAACTCTGTCCATTTCTGTTTCACTTTGATTTTCTTCTACTTTCTCCCATCTCTTGATCTATGAAGAATTTTTTAATATATACACACACACTTCTTATATGCCTGATTCCTTCAAACCCCAACAGAAGAATCTCCTACAAGCAATTTTTCCAGAGAAGCTTTCCATAGTCATCACACTCCCATAACAATTTGTTACTTTTTTTTTTACGCCTTTTTTCTTTGCACCATAGAATGCCATGCTTAATGTTCAAAGTTTGTTCCCTATTGCTCAAGTCAAAACTGTACGTTTCTTTACCTATAACAGGGACAACAAGAATTGCGACAGTTGTTCATCAGTACAACAGCAGACTAGATTATGCACTGCATTTCTCAATTTACACTGACACAATATGAATAAAGATGCTATACATCACCTGACCAGAGCCTGCTTCTACTAAGACTGCATTACAGTCTCTTTCTGTGTTACATGGGCAACATTAAACAGCACAGAATAACATTGCTTAGCTGTGATATGGATGAAGCTACAGAACTGAAGCAATAGAAGACAGGGAGTGATGTACAGCTTCCCATGCAAACGCCAAGAAGGACAAATCTTTAACCTGATGTTCGTCACAACTGCACCCAATCGTCCTATAAAAATATACAAGACATCCCAGTTTCCTGAACTGTACTCCATCCAGGCATATTTCTAGGAAAGCTATGTTCACACTTCAATTGGCAATTAACTTTTTCCCCCATTGAAATATCATCATGCGTCTCTTGGAATGCACACACTTCACGTTGTGCAGTACGCAGAGTAACATCATGCTACAGACACAAGCATTAGCTGTGAACTGGATATCTATGCTACCTTGCCACATAACAAGATACCAGAGTGATCATACCTGGCAAATCAATATGATCACTTGTGTAGGAAATCATTCCCTTTCTTGATATATTTTAACATTTGAAGGGTACTGATCGGCAGAAACCAATCTTATTAATACATATGACATGTAACCTAACTTTTCCCAGCCCTTCTATGCTTACAGCTGGTTGGAACTCATTAGAAAATGCTTTACGTTGAAGACAACCCAATTCCAATATGGAATAAAAGTTCAACCATTTGAGATTTTTCTAAAGAATAGAAATTCCCCATATCTCTTGTTTACAGAAAAAAAAAAAAAAAAAAGAAAATAATTATTTTGTCTATGAGAAGTAAAGCAATTAGCCTTTTTTCTTCTCTCTCACCCCATTACCTCAGAAACTCCAGAGGAGAGCTACTTGCGATGGGTCCCCGAACCTAAAGTGCTGCCAGATGCCAAGGTCACCTCAGTGTGGTCTTAGAAGAAATTCTGTTTGCTCCTTTGGAGGGTGAAACCAGAAATACCAAGTGAGGGTTCCCACCTAAACTGCTGGAAGTCTGGAAGACCCAACAATGTTCTCAAAGCTTTGACAAACCCATGCTGGGGAGCACTGTGATGTATCTTAACACCAGTGAAGATCCCGAGGTATCACCCCAGCAACATAGTCATCTACTCTGTTTAGGTCAATATCATCCCTATCACTACACACCAAACTCAGCAGTTCTCAAAATAAAAAGATATGTGAAATTTTAAAATGTTTTACCATACCTACATCTCATGACTCCAGCTACAGATGAAAATCACTGAAAAAAAATCATAGTCACATACAGAGATATTTAGAAGTGTAACTTCCAAACCATTCTCCTTCAGAAAATGAAAACTGTTTTCGGATGCTTCCAGCTAAGAAATTAAGCTAACTTGGCAACAGCAACCTAAATAAATAGCAGGTAGTTCATTGAAGTCTATTAGGACAGAAATTTGTTTTTGAATTTCCATGCTGAATCTTTGAAGCAGTTGCATTCACAGCTGTCCTTCAAACCTCCACATACAAAACGTGGAGGTACCAGGAAGTCAGCTAAGATGTTGATGTTATCTCCCCAAAATAACTGAAGTACATACCATCTCATGCAACTTATGTAGCACAAAACCTCCCAGAAGTTGAAAAAGAGACATGAAACTGCTTTCAAGAAACATACTTGCAGTCACCTCAAGCAAACATTACATGTAAAGAAAACAGATTCCACAACAAAAATGCAACCCACTCTCTAGTACAAGTCTATTCATATCAATCATATCCAACCAAATGCATGAAGAGAGCTCACATGATCGAGGGTCCACTTTACAAAGGATATTCAGTATTGCTAACACTCATAGTAGTATTTAGATGGTCCCCAAAATAGTAAAAAAAACAATACGCAACCACTTCAGCACCATAAATATCAAGATGCCCATCACCTTACCAAGTTATGTGTCTACGGCTGAAATGTTTCTTAAATGACCTGGGAATGCTCTCCAYTTAACTCTTATGTCAAAGTATAAGTGCAGAATAACACTCTCCACAGGCAACAGGCAGAGAGTTACTATATTGTGGTTGTGGGTAGACCTGCAGACTTGACAGGAAAATATCTATATTCTCACACAAAGACTAAAAATAAGCCCTGGGACTAAGAAGAAATTACAACCTTTGCTCATTCAACTGTGCTACCACCTTCTGAGTGACACCTGGTAACTACACAGAAGCTCATTAATACCTTTTTCAACAAAAAGGTTCCTAAGTAGAATCATAGAATAGTTTGGGTTGGAAGGGACCCTTAAAGGTCACCTAGTCCAATCCCCCTGCAATAAGCAAGGGCATCTTCAACTACATCAGGTTGCTCAGAGCCCCGTCCAGCCTGACCTTGAACGTTTCCAGGGATGGGGCATCTCCCACCTCTCTGGGCAACCTGTGCCAGTGTTTCACCACCCTCATCGTAAAAAAATTTCTTCCTTATATCTAGTATGAATCTACCCTCTTTAGTTTAAACCCATCATCTCTTGTCCTAATGCTACAGACCCTACTAAAAAGTCTGTCCCCAAGTAAACTAATATAATCACACCCTTAATCAATAGTCTGCTAAGACACACTTGCAATCATACTTCTACGTTATGCCTAGCCCCAAAACACAAAGCCACTGGAAAGGAAAAAAAAAAAAGACGACCTTTACAGTTTTGATAATGCCATGTAACACCATGACATGAATTCCACCTGTTCTCCAGCTCAAGAACTACCACATTCCAAAACATCCTCCTGGGCCCATGCATTTATAACCCATGCCCGCTCTCCATACTGCTGTATCCCCCAGTAAACACTTTCAGGCTTCCTAGCCAAATTACTTACAGCTTCCACAGGTGTAATCCAATCTATGCTAATTTTGCAATTAATTCTGTATTCTGCTTTCCAACATTCTCACCCCAGTTGACACAAAAAGCAGGCAGCCAGTTTTACACTGAGATGGCAGAACAGCTGAATGCTTAATGACCTAAGCAGTTCAATTCACTGATGATTAAATCCTAGCGAGGTTTCCACAGTGAATTGCATGCAGTTTCCCACCACATGAGCTACATGTGAGACAGTGAGCTTTAGTTTAGAATTAGTGAAAAACTTGCAAGTGTTTGATTTCCTTCAAAGGAAATAGATGTTTTCAATGGACTCTAAAAATGCTTTGTTAAAAATCCTGTTAGTCATGCCTTACTCAGCTAAAACTTAGCCCAAACTGAGTCTGTTCCCTGGAGTTCCTTCAGCTACCTACATGGCTGCTCTTCCAGCCTCCTATTTTCAAATCTGGTTCTTCCAATACCCCAGTCATTCAAGTGCTGTGAACCCCTCAAAAACTGGATTGTCACCTGTGTTCAGAAATGCATTAGCTTTTTATCCTCAACCTTGCAAATAAACACTCTTGTTCAATGAGAGTATTTGCCAGGACTTCTAAGAGAAAATAACATGGAACTAAACTGATTTTTGTACTTAAAGCCAAAACTTCACCAGTGCTTCAAAATCCCCACATCAGGTCCATGTTATGACAACCTTGGGAGCATTTGATGTTTTTATTGTTGACATGATTTTCGAAGGCAGGGCACAGAGTTTTGTGATTGCCAATTACAAGGTTGTATTGCAGTCCTAGTTCACTGCAAGGGTATAACCTATAGTTAAAAAAACCCACACATACAACAACCCAACAAAAAGTCTCAACAGCAGAGAAACCCTCAGGGTGATGTATTTTGGGGTGGTCTATGGATTCTTTGGGTTGCTGGAGTCAACTGCCTGTCTAAGAGTACATTTGAGGCACATAACAGCACTCCCCTGAAACCCATAGTCTGTCAAGTCTGATCGCTTAGGCGATCTACATAATTGCATAAATTGCTTTCACTTCCTGTACACTATATACAACTCAAATGTTGAAAGAACAGAGATTGGGCATCATTAGCCCATATACCGTATTCCTTAGTGCAAACATGTCATTACATTAATTAACATATTAATGTTGATTACTTAGGGTTGCATAGTACAGTAGGGCAATTAATACTACTACAGAAGTTTGCAAAAATAGATTGTATAGAAGTCAGATTTTGCAAATCTTAGGATAAGCAGCCAATGCATTGTAAACTTCACCGATATTCCCTTTACCTGTCCAAGACAGGGTGTTAGGCTTTAGTTTCCCTGAATTTGAGTCCCAAATACAGAACTAATTTCTGCAAATGATGCTCAAATACAGAACTGATTTCTGCAAATGATGCTTACTTCTAAGGAAAATAACAGAGCTACCCACAGACAGCTTCAACAGATGGGTTGAATTCTGTAAGAGCCTGAGTTCCTTCTGGTGAAGAGATGAAAAGGTTGCTACTGAATTTGCACATTTATTAATAGAACAACCACATACAGCCAAATACAGACAAAATGATAAGGTCTCCACACACAGCAAAGGAGCCTCTACAAAACCAACAACCTGCTCCACCTGCAAGCCATGTTTGACATGGAGGAATCACTACAAGATGCCCCTGATTGGAGATGGAGAGAAGAGGTCAGCTGTGATCCTGCCCAACTGTAAGACTCACTGCTGCCTGAACTCACATTGGTTTGCTCTCCCTGACATGGAGTATCCTCTTATAGGATTTCTATGAGCAGCTGAATTCAATCTCTGGAAAAATGGTTCCCATGAAGTACAGAGAAAACAGTCTTGAAAAGCTCTTTGTTTCCATTGCACCTTGGGAAAATCCACAGACCAGGAGAGAAGAAATCCCAACTTGTTTTAAAACAAGCATCCTCCTACAAAGAGAAGTGAGTGGGGAACTCCACCAGCACCACTCACTGGAACTGCACTCATGAGTCTTACTGGTGTGTTGAAGTCAAAGCCTGATGGAATATTTTAGTAGCTCTTTGCAAAACAAGTAGTTTTCCACAGACACTTTTATCTAATGCAAGAATGGTGTGAATAAGAGATCCAAACGTTTATTCCGTGATGAATACCCAGAAAGAGCTAATTCCATACATTTCAGTGGTTTCATACTTTTGTCAAGCAAACCATGAACGTGACAAACTCCTTTAGTTCAGTCATGATTTAAATCCAAACTAAAATGCCCAGGATAACAACTTTGTGTGACATCAAGAAGTTTCAACTGTTGTCAAAGCTTCAAACATTTCTATTCTGAAGCATTTAATACTCAATGCTTAATAGTGGGATTATCCATTGTCTGACAAGCGTAGAACCAGTTTTACTGTGACTTAAAACCATGTTACTCCTCTCCCTCTTTGAAATTGCTTTATAATTCCAGGGAACACGAGACTCTGTAGTGACACTAAGTCATCACTCAGCCTCAGGCTGGTGTCAAGGCACTGCCTTTCTTTCCCCTCCTCATCTCTTTTTTTCTTCTCTCTTCCTGCCCCCAACACAAACTAATCTTCATCTAGAGCTTATGTTTTGGGAATATAAAAGTAACAGCATTGCTATGTTAGCTTCCAAATCAGATAGATTTAGTCTCACAAGGTAAAGAGGAGACCCTCTAATGACAGAGCACAAGGACATATCTGGAGAATAAAAATATTTGTAGGTTATACATGGAAGCTGCAATATAGACCTAAGGATGAATGCCCTCTACTGAAGCTTCATGGAGCAGCAGAATGGACAAGCACAATTCATGAGTGGCACAGCTTATCAGCACAGACCTGTGTAGCCACACAAATGGGAATGAAATTGCCACTGTCTGCCTGACTAGTACATGAAAACCTCCTTTTGGGGCCCTGCCTTGTCTTCTTACACMTCAAGAAAAGTCTGAAAACAGACACATTTGAAAATAAAAACATTTGAAACTCTTACCTTGAAAAGAGCTGTTAGTGATGTGGCTGCATGGCTTGGAGAACATCTCCAAGAAGTCTGCTATTGGCCAGGCACCCAGCTGGGCTGAAACAGGAGCTTACATTGGGTCAGGAACAGGGTGGATTTTCATGGCTCGCCTGGCGTAGCAGGCTCCCCTCTTTCCTGGGAGTACCCCAGTGCACGGGAGGCACAGAGTAGCTGTAGGATGGAGGACCTGGGGAGAGAAGCTCTGGAGTTAGACATAGGAGAGGATGAAAGGAGATACAACACACACCCGTAAGGAACCACATTTCAGCAGCTAACTCCTGTCTATGGCCACCCCTTCTACCAGCAAGCTGAGCAAGGGGCTGGCAACAGGAGCTATGCTCCAGGGTGGCATAGGGTCACGTGGAGGTTTACCCAAAAGTTGTCAGATTTATACTTACACAAGGGAGCACTTCTTGCAACAGAGGATTACACTGTTGATCCTACAGGAAAGAGTGGAGCAAYACACCTCCAGGTCACACACAGAGGAGCTTGCTGCAGAGGCTACCACGGGCTATTCTGCAAAGATTTGTCACAGTAACAAGAAAATGTTAATTACAGATTATTTCTTCAAGGCAACTAAAGACAACTGACACCACAGACCTCCATCAGACACTGTCTAGGCATTTCTCACATTTCCACACACAACAGCTTCAGCACACACCTCTGTGTTGGAGGGGCCAGCAAGCTTGACCTTTTATGCTTTACTCTTAACAAGATGTGCTCACAATGAGTAATGATAGTAATGAAAGGCACATGATATCTCTGGCCCAGAAGCAGGTGATGCCTGCAATGTTTGTTAGAGCGCAAAGCCTGACTTTTTTTCTTGGTTGTAAATTGTTTGAATATCTTGAAAAATCTCTTGAAATCCCTTGAAAAAGATTGAATAATGAGAAAGTCGTTTCAATAAAATATTTATGCCTTCTCCTTGAGGAAGAAATTACAACAGATTTTTTTTTCCTGAACATTCAGAAGGTACTTCATAAATATTCAAATCTCTTTCTCTCCCAAGGAGATGACACTTATGATAATATGTAAAACAATCTCATTATTTCAATGAAAAAAATCTAAATAAAAGTGCTTYAAAGAGTTTTGCAAAAGTCACTGAGTGAGCATTTTGGTGATGTTTTTCACTTCTCATTACAATCATCTTAAAATCTTTTTTCAATGGTAAAGTTTAAGAAAATGTGGCTCTCTTTTTTTGTTTTCTTTTCTTTTTTTTCCCCAATATCGGGCAGTATTTTCATTCATTCCTTCATTAGGCTTCCTGCATTGCCAAGCAGCAACACCGGTTAATTTTCCAAGTGCCCACTAGAGGACTCGTTTCCATAGGGCTGCAGCTGCACAGAAGGCAAATCTCTTTATAAGCATCCAAATCCCTGTCAGTCAAACCATGCCATTACAAACACCCATACGCCTTTGTGCTGTTGTGGAGTGTTAATGATTCAGCAACAGCTCAGTTACCCAATGCATATTTATTGCCTGATTTATGAGAGTGAATTATTCGATTCAGTTCTTCAAGATATTTTACATCTGCAATTAAAATTAACCTCAGAATAAAAGATTGATACAAGCCAGTAATGAAGCACAGCTAAATGAGAAAATAAAAAAAGAATAAAAGGTAGGATATAAATATATATGTCTAAAGCCCATTGAAATGAATGGAAGGCTTTTCTGACAAAATGGGATTTAGTTAAGATTGACGGAGGAGTGAAAGTTCACTAAACAGGCAATAGTTCCTCAGCTTGTAAAATTCCCAGTCTCCTTCGAGAAGTGTAAAACACACAAATTAATCTCACTGCCTGAGTGTCCATCCCACAAGGGCACAGAGCTCCTGCTTTTGGAGGTTAAACCGCTCTTAAGGATCTTGTCCACCTCGCAGCCACACTAATTTGCAACGAATCACACCTGAGTCTCACAAGCTCTCAAACTGGCTGCTGCTCGCGTTGACAGGAGACACCCAAGAAAGCCCAGAGCAGGACCAGGCGTTGCAGCAGGCAGCACTGCGCCCTCGCAGCACCCATCGCCCGCCCCACACAGCTCGGCGGAGGGAGCTGGGCTGCCTTGTGGGCTTGTACAAACCGTAGTGCCACTGGCAGGCATAAAATCATGGCAGGTCTCATGTCATTGTATGGGTTTATTAAGCCACCCACCTGATGAAATCATGGTTGACGTCAGCTTTCATTTGGGAGAAAGGAGTTTTCTAGTGCTCCCAGGGAGGGACAAAAGCAACTGAAAAAACTGAAGCAAGCRTATCCTGGAGGCTAAGGGATCCTTTCCCCCTCCCCTGTGACTATGTACCCTTGCTGGTGTTAGGAGGCAATGGTCCTTCTCTACCAGTGTTATACACCCCATGCATCCCTTCCCTGCCCGCAGCCCACCCTGAGAGGTCCCAGGTAGGGAGCCCAGAGCCCCTGCTGCCAGCAGCGCAGTTTGTGCAGCTGGGGTCTTTAGCAAAGCACGAGCTTGCTGGGCATCAGTTTCCTCGTTTATCTAGGTGYAGAAGCCCTGCTTTTCTCCTCCCCTCCACCTGTTCTCTTTCTAATGTAAAGGAATGGTCTTTATCCCCTAAGGACGACACTCACAGTACACCTGAGAATGCAACACTCCAAAAAAGCATGAATCATCTCAAAACAAAAAAATACCTTTAAAAATGAGATCAATGAAAAAGATACAAAAAAAGAAATCGAAGGCAGATAAAAACTCATCCCAAAGGATGTGTTTTCTCTGAGAGGTGTGAAATGCCAGACACTCCAAAAAATCTGTTAGCGACTTTGCTACTGTTACTGATTTTTCAGGAACTGTACTCAGAAGCTTTGCTGGAAAACAGCTGTAAAATGAGACAAATAGACCAGTTGTGAGGACTGAGACTGACCCTTGAGCAAACGAGTTCTTGTTTGTCCGTGCAGTGAGAGGTTGATCGTATTAAGGGCATTGGGGAATAACACAAACAGGAGGCAGAGTGGGCTGAGTGGATGCTGCCGGTGCCCCAGAGATGACCTCTGTCCTAGGAAGACGAAAAGAGCCTGTGGATGCAGATAGCTGGTGCCTTTGCTCAAGATGAGCACTGAATGGGCCTTGTTTGCAAAAGCAACATGTGCGCCAAGGACATAACAAGCATTTATAGCATCCAGAGATTAAGAGAGTTCAGGGTAGACAATTCATCTTTGCATACAAAGAGCAAATTCTTAAAGGGTTGTTAGCCACCTCGTATGTGAACTCAAACCACAAGGTGAACCCAACAGCTATAATAGGAAAAGTTGATAGCAGAGGAGCAAACTCATTGTCACCAGACTGCTCTGATAACTTGCAGAAATGGGCTCCAGGATCTGCGTCATCTCAGTCTGAAAACTGCTGTGTAGGCAGAGGTTTTGTCATGGTGTCTTGCTGTTTGTTAGAAAGCGTCTCATTCTTCCTCTGTTCTATTGCTGTTTTTCAGCAAACAGTAACATTTTTTTTTGAGGAAGATTCTGCAACATTGACTTMTAGCTGCAGATCCCTACACCATATCTCCTGGCTACGGTAAAGTAATTCTCCGTCCTTTTTCAGCCTTTATCTAGTCAAGTAAGGAGTGCTTTCTGCAAGGGAAATCACTTGAAACTAGCCCTGATACTATACTACAGAAATTTAATGTYAGGAAGTGTCCCGCAGTGGCAGAAAGGGGAGCTAAATGATTGACCTCTCAGCCTGCATGGAAGACTCAGCAGTGTTGGCTCGTCCTGTGATCAGAAGATGCACGTAACTTGTGTCCGGGACATCCCACTCCTTGCAGGGAAAAGAAGCCATATCTTATGTCTGGCCAGCAGTACTTCAGCCATCTCCAAAGAAAAACAAATATGCCCATCGTAGAGGAGAAAGTGCAATGGAAAATTGTTGCCTGTTACAGTTATGAGAGTTATGGGGTTCGAACTGTGTTAATTACCCTAGGTGATCTTCCCTTTAGTTGCCATATCTCTCACTTTTGTTTAAAATGCCTCAAACTTCAAAAATGTGTGTGAATGCCTGCATCACAGGCACTGCTACCTTTGTGCCAACTGCTGGTAACATGCAACAATGATAACAACTAATCTACTATTTTCTAGTTCACAGAACAGAGAAGAAACAAGGATTGTCACGCACATTGGGGAATAAACGGCTAAAAATTAATTTCAACAGACTATAAGATAAAATTTTTGAAGTAAGGGACTGGGTTTGGGGTGGTGGATTGGTCTGGTTTATTTTTTAACTCATAATTGTGTTGGGCCTTCTGAAATAGCCAAGTTTTCTCCCATCTCAGAGGTGGACAGCCCAAAAAATGATGATTTCTGTAAAAGTAAAGGTTGTTTCCTGGCTGCTTGTGTTTGCCTTTCACGTAGGAATTCATGAAATATTTCTTGAAAAGCGTTAATTGAATTATATTGACAACCCAAAATCTACAGAAGGCTATCATCCCTTGACTGCCACAGGCCTGCGACCAGGGACCAAATAACTTCCTTTTTGAATCCATGGGTGAAGCACGAAGACATRGATACCAGCCTGAGCTGGAAGCCCACCTGAGCACTCCTGTCAGAGCTGAAGAATGGACTCGTTAACTTCTTAGTCTCTTTACTAAGCCTAAGCTATTTATAGAACAACTGAAATCAATGAGTTCCCTGATTAAAATCTATCTACATGCATAAATCCTGATGTACTAACTCATAACTGGACTCAACATCACTAAATCTGAAGTCAAGACAAAGCAACCAAGAAGCAAAAGTTACATGTGCTCCTGACATCCCTTTCACCATAGCTAGACTGGCTACTCACACCAAACTCCACTAAAAGCAAAACCCACATCAAAAAAATCCCCAAATCAGCAGGAAGTTTGAGAACTTGGTCTACATTTTAAACTCTTGAGGCTCACAAGTGCCATTCATTTTATGTTTCTAGTACGTCTGGCAAAACAGGGCTCTGACCTTCACCTGTTCTCAGGTGCTCTCCTAATAAAGGAACGATTAGTAATATTAAGAGCAACAAACTTTAGGACATTTCTATACAGATTAACATTTTTAAACATTTACTCCTTAGTAAATAGTCAAACAAGACTTCAGAGGGTTTCTGTACAATGCTCAGCTGGGCAAACAAAATTCAGCCTTATTAACACAGTCTTATCATTTAAAGCCCAGAGGGGGAGGGGGGGAGCAGATTAAAAAAAATAATCTGTGAGTTCAGAAGCATTGGTTCAGCCAGGCAAAACAAGCAGCAGTGATGAGAGTCACAGTGGAGGTTCATGAGGTTCAGTCCCACAGCCCTTGCAATACCCATAGTCTCAGTGAAGGTAGAATCCCCAGTCTTTCAAATCAGCAGAACTTCATTTTTAATTAATCAGATTAAAAGGTTAAGTGCCTGAAATCTTTGCTCAAGATCTGTTAGACTTCTTTCCTTAAAAAGTGTAACAGCAGTCAAATTAGTCAGAATTGTTTAATCATTCATACAAGAAAAGTTGCTATCTCAAGAGAAGTGCCCTTGTAATCACTTTTGTAAATACAGTTGTATTAATCTGGTATAGGATAACAGGTTCAAAGTTGTAAACCCTGGAAATCTTTTACCATATGAAATGTTATTATAAGCATTAACTCATAATGTCTGCTTGTTATCATGACAGCAGCAGTTCCCTAGGGGGTCAGGAGGTTTATGCTAAAGCACATAGTGCTGAGTAAAGAGTACATATACATTTCTATTGTAACCGAACCCAAAACACCCTCTTTCCTTCCCTGCCCCAAACAATAAATTGAGAACAAGGAACACACGCAGGCACATCCTTCTTGATTTTGTATTCACCCCAAGCTCTCTAAAATGCTTTTGATGTCTTGAGAAAAATCACGCATCAGAAGGATGCTCTGGGTTTTTCCAAGCACTGCTGTTGGGAGGCAGCGGACCAAGGTGGCAAASGCAGAAAGGAACGGGCAGAGCGCCCATCAGCCTCACAGCAGCCTAGTCCAGCTGCAGTCTAGCCAGCCTGGTCTCAAATAAGACGAAAACCACGTTTAAAAAAGGGGTGGTTTGTCGATGCTGCGGATAGGCAGGACCTCAAGGATGGTCTTGAGGATATCTGTGGTCTTTGCCAAAGGGAGAGCTCTCAGCGGCTGGAGGGAGCTTTGTCTTGGGAGTCATCACATGACCCTGAAGGAGGCTGCAGAAAATGGTCTAGCCAAATTCTTCCCGTACCCCTGATTTTACATGGTTTCCCACAAAATCTTTGAGGGTTCACAAATATTTCCTTAAGTAGCAATATTGCAGGCTATCTTTGTATTGATCCCCTTCTCTAAATTGCTTGAAACTAGTCACCACAGCCTTTCCTTTTCATGTTGGTGGTAGTAGTAGTAGTATTAAAAAACATTTCTACTTAGCCACAGTAACTGAGCTGAGTTTTCACATCTTCAMACTTTCCAACCTCTAACACAGCACTTGATAATTTTCAATAAAAAGGCGAAAATTGGCCAGCAGTGTATTTTCAGCCTCCAGGTCTAGATATAAAATTGAGCAGCAATTCTGTAAAGAGCAAGTTAGTTTTYGAGCTGGCTGCTCTTTCAAGCCCTAGACCTGGCTACTCTGAACACCTCCCTTTTTGATTTTTTCCAGGACTAAGCAAAAGAGGACTCCAAGAAGACAGCAAGTGCAAGGTGGCCAGCAGCATGCCGGCGAGGGAGAGATTGGCAGCCCCGGACAGATGGGCGAGGAAGAAAGGACATTAGCGAGGCGCTGGGTGACAAGGGAGAAAGCATCTGGGAAGAGCAAGTGGGAGGAAAATAATCAAAGGGATCGGAGGGGCCAGAGTTTGGAGCCCCCAGATAGAGTCAGGGTGGAGCAGGACCTGGCATGCTTGAGGAGGGGTGATAAGAGCTGGTCAGATTGTGGCTGTTGTTGTCAGCCAAAAAACATGCTGCACTAGCAACTACCCACTGAACGAAGCAGCAGGAGGGCTTTCCCCAGGGGACTGCCTGTATTTGGCCATCCGTGCCCTCTTCTTTTCTCCCTGTGCATGTCTAGCTAACTTTTAAAGACCATTTTTGTGCTCCTCTCTGCCCAGATCAAACACAGCAGGGAAAATCAGCGTGAACCTCACAACAAGGAAAGTTGACTTATGCCTCTGCCCTTTACCCAACTTCAGTACCTAGCAGAAAGCTGCCTCACACAGCTGGGATCTACATGGCAGTGCTCTTTAATGGTAAAGAAAATATATCAAATACACACCAAACCCTGCCGCTAGACCCTGGCAGTTTCTGCCAGGCAGACACACAACTAATTAAAGGGCAACTATGCARTCCTGACATACTGAATTGGTCCAATTTCAAAGTGATGAACAGGAAAGATATACCAGATAGAAGATATCGGGGATACCCAGCAAGTKGTATTTGTATGGCACTGTGACTAAAGCAAAAACTCTCATTTGCTGAATGGTAATAAATATGGTCACATATAGTCAGTATCATACACTCATCTATATGTCAGTATGTGCATGTGTGTGTGTGTATACGTGTGTGTGCATACAAAAACAAATACATGCATTGCATATATGTGTATGTGCACATGTGTGTGTTAAATAAAGACATTTCTCCATTTCATCAGACCTTCTCTGCTGACTGGCTTTCAGGCAGCAGAGCTGCTGCTGGCACTTGCTCTGGAAACAACCTCCATCCTACGAGAGAGATGTGCTCCATCCCTCTCTTCCCTACGGCTCCTTCTCCTGAGGCCACATTTGCCCAGACTCTTTTTTGCTTTGTGTGTGTGTCCCCCCATACAAAGAAGGTTACCCTTACCCACACAGCAGCCGGCATGGGGCTGTACRAGAGATGCTGGATTCAGAGAAGGCACAGGCATGCTGCCGAACTCCTTGGCCAAGTGAACGACTACTTTGAAAGAGCTCTGTGAGCCAGGCTCCTTTTTGTTCCCCTTGGTCTCCCATTGCAGCTGCCTCACATGATTACTCTTTGGCCAGGACACAGAGTGCTTGAGAGAGACAGTATTTGTCTTTCAGAAGGAAACGTTACATCAGTGTTAGTTGGGGGTTGCAAATATAACATAATTAGCAGAAGTTTTTGACTTTTACCAGAAATAAAGTATATATATATAAGGAACAAGCACCACTGTCGGCAGGAGGGGTGTCCCTTATTGCTCCATGGCCCCTGGAGATCCCCAGTGTAGCCAGAAAAATAAATTTTCACCCCCTTAAGGTGACCGCTGGCTTGCTGTGTAACCCCTCCTGGCTCTGCCGGCAGCCCAATTCCCTGCCACATGGAGAAGAGCAGAGCACAGGGCCAAATTTTCAGCTGGTGAAAATAGCCAGAACTTCCTTCTAACCAGCACACTTGTGCTCGCTTCCACCAGCAGATAATTTGCTCCCATGTTCCTGCATCAGGAGCCAAATCCCTTCCTTCTTGGGCTGGCAAAGCTGAAAGGACCGCAAGGACAGTGATGCTCAGACTGCCGAAGGCAGGCTTTGGGGATAGCCTCCATGTCAGCCCAACCACTAACCCAAAATGATCAGTTTGCTTCTTGGAGGAGCAGTACCCTGACTTACAGCCAGGAGGAAGCATAATCCATTTTGTCATTTATAGAACTTCATAGCCCATAGGAGAACTATACCTTGGGATCTCCGCCTCTGCTTTTTCCTTTCTTTTCAGTGCAGACATACAGCGCCGGCATATTAGCATAAAAGAGGAGCCAGTGTTACTTTCAGGGGTAGATGGACTTACTGTGACTGTGAATGTAAGGAGCTGATCGGTTAAGGTCAGATATCATATTTCAGATACTAAAGAGCAGAAGCAAATTAGAGTTACTCCACACAAATAAAAAAGCTCATATCTGGAGGCAATGGGAATTAAGGGAAATTGTAAAAAAGCCTCAACACATTGCCAGGTAAGTCCCTTCCCTTCATGTAAAAAGCATCCAGGAGTAGGAGGCAGAAAGAAGACATATACACCACTGCCCACCTCTGGGTGGCCTCAGAAATTGTGCTTGAAAGCACARCTGGTACTCAGAGAATGGGGTTTCGGGGGCCACCGAGGGAGCTGCACAGGTTTCCACTCTTCCCTTTCCAAAAGCCTCAGCAAATCCTTCCCCTACAGCAGCTGAAGTCGTTTGTCCTGGGGGATGCAAGACGTCCCTTTGCCGCAGCACAGGCACGGGCCTGCTCCACCACAGGTCTTCTCCCCCAGGGCTGGCATGGCTCTGGGGGAGAAGCAGGACCCTCCTCCTCCTCAGCGAGGGCTGGGGAGCAGCTCCTCTCAGCAYCATGCAAAGGCTCACAATTATTTTGAGGGCCCTGATTATCTCCCTCTGCTGTGACTGATCAAGCTACACCCAGACAATTTAGGGCTGACCGAACACCCACTTACACTCTTAGAAATTACACAATGCCAGAGACGTTCACGAGTAGAAAGGTGCTCCCCAGATGGCAATGTCCCCAAAATTATTTGGGTGCAAATGTTTGAAGCGTGCACCAGCCAGCACAAGAGCTGCAGGTAGCGCCAGTGGGTGTTTTGTCGCAGGGTAGACCCTGCACGCCGCTGGGCCCTTAAGYCCAGCCATAAGAAAACATTTTCTGTGAACGATTTGGGCAAAGGAAACTGGGGTATGCAGAAAGGTTACCATCCCTACTTCATATGGCAATTTTGAAGAGAAATAGCTAATTAAAGCAAGTGCTGTTCTGCAAGATGTCATGGCACTCGTGCTGATTTCCCACCGCCCGTTGTACTTCTGTTTTAAAACTTGGGGGATTGGCTCATCCATATCAGAGGGTTTTTACAAGATTGATTTTCAAGGTGTATATTGAAAAAAGGGGTTTTTTCTATCTCTTGAATTATGCAATCCCTTACTTACAAAACTTTCTCTACGCTAGGCTGTGGACCTACTGTGCCATTTCAATGACCTGTATAATGTCTTTATGGGTTCATTTTCTCATACGTACCCCAAAGCCTCTTGACGTAGTTCTGTTTCCATCTCCTCACAACAGGGTTGTCAGCGGTTGTGATGGACACACTTGACTCCTTAATCAAACTGGTGGTGGTTTGGTACAGGCTTCAAAAGAGGTAAAGACCTGAGCCGTAGCCAGGCCGTGAACTCCTCCAGTTCCAATCTGTTTTCTCAAAACCCACAAAGGAGTAGAGTGACACGGTGAGCATCAATGCGTGTGAGCTTGGATTCCCCATCATGCRATTAACACGTGAATAGCGGGTGGCTTTTCCAAGACTCATTTATCAAGGAACAAAGAAGGTTGTGGGTACAAGGAGCCTCATGCATACCTTTTCCATCACATGTAATTTGACTACGAGCCAACCACTTTATCCCATAAATATGACAGCCTAAGTGAGCCTTCTTTGAGCTCTCCCTGCTAGKCAGCGTGGCTGTGCGGCAGTGATCTCCCCTTGAGCTGGGACACCTCTCAAGGTTGCTCCTCGAGGCAGAGGAACCTTTTACCAACGGCAGATCTTTGGTAAGAGACAGATATCACGTACAACCTTGTAGTACGGTTACTTTGATTTTGTCTTRGTAACTTTGATTGTATTCTGAATTGACGCTAATTAAACATTACGTAAATTTTGCATGTATAATCACTTAGACATAAATCATTGACCAAGTCTGAGACTAGGTTTGGACCTAGCCACACCTAGACTCCTCTCTGAGGGGGAGTTTGGGAAGCAAGGGGGCCCACTCTGAACCTCGTGACTCAACRGCAGGGTCCTCCTTACCCTTTTGCATCCCCGGTCTCTCTGTGAATCGTTCCAACTTGAGTGTAACTCAATTTTCCTTTGTATGTTTCTTCCATGCAGTAATTAATAGAGTGAACCTGGCCATCGAACTTTGTTAAGTCACACTTTTACAACATCGTATTAAAACCACTTTTGCTAATACCTTTGACGGTGATCCTTTAAGCCATCTAAATCACTCATCCGCGACAGCTATATGTGGTTAAACAGACACAGAGCTTTATTAAACATGGATGAACGCTGAAAAAAAATAAATAAATTTACTAGGACTGCAAGGAGGTAAAGTAAAACGCAACGCCATATCGAACGTGCCACTTGCCTTGCGCCTTCTGTTCCCAGAGCCGTGCAAGCAGCCGTGATGATAGCATTATCTGCTGACTGCACTGCTGATCCAGGCAGCCTGTCCCCTCCCAGCTCGCTCTGCACACTGATACAGCACGTCATAGGTGTGGAAAGAAAGGAAAGCTTTCAACCCCAGATTCCAAGAAACCACCACTAACTTCATCTTCTTTTCTATCTGCAGGTACTGCTACCTTGCAAAACAGAAAAGAGGCTCAGAGACCCAGGTCTTCATCAATATTTGCAAATTAAACAGTGCCTGGGGATGAATCATGATCACCTTTATTAGTAAGTTGCTCAAGCATTTCATGGCCTGCGGCAATTACTGCTCCCCCAAGCCATTCCCGGGCACAGTCCAGAGTCAAGGACCTAATCACAATTAGCCATCAGCACAGAGCCACCCTCTTGTGAAGTGGATGGTATTTTACTAGCATAGATGCAAGCTCTTCTATGCTGGTTGGTCTCTGTGCCCTGGAATATCCCCAGGTATATTTGATTTACTAATATAGAAGTAGTCAATAGTGCTTCATGGTTATCAAATGCCTGCTATCTCTGTTGACCAAGATATGTACTTCTTGCATCAGACAAGCAGCATGTTAGCAACCCCGCTAAAAGAAGAAAATAAACCCATCACAGGAAGGGACCACACTTAATGGCATTAAACTTTGACCACACTTTAGCAGAGACAAGTTCAGCAACAAAGCTACAGGGCTGCTCTAGTGATTTCTCTGGAGAGTTGATGGTAAGCATTACAGTTATAACCTAACTGTTATTGGCTCTACATGAAAACCATCACAGCAATGCTGCCCAAGTGATCCTGGGATTTCTTTTCAAAGAGACAAGGTCATGCTTGGATTAACAGATTTGAAAACCACCACTACCCGGCAAGAAGTAAAAGATTTGGAGTGTGCAGTTTTAATCCTGACATTAACAAGCTCACAGGCTAAAAGCAAACTTTACTCATACAAAGGTCTTAAAATTATCCAAACTGACACAAGCTCCCTATTGCTAACATACATCAAGCTCAGAACAAGGAGTTTATTTAAAAATACACTTTATTTACAAGACATTCAAATTTCATTTTGAAAAAATTTAACTGTACATAAAACTTTAAGCATTTTTTCACTAATAGTTAATAAAACCACAGTGAGATTTTCCCATTCATTGATTCAGCAATCATGGAAATTACATTTTGGCACATTATTTAAATCACATAATGAACAGAAAAACTGGAGGAAACTTTTAAGCAACACAACTCCATAAATGTAACAACTTTATACAGTGACATCCTCACATCAAGGTACCACTGTTCAAATAAAGTATTTAACATAGAAAGTGCTTCCACTGTACAGCAGAGTAAGTAGTAGAACCTATAGAAATCTTCATAGTGTTTGGATTATCTTTTCAGAAATGTCCCTTTTATCTGCTTTCCAATTAGTGATCCAAGCTTTCTCCTAAGGTGTTAATGAATGACTAAAGAACCCTAATGATTTAATTATACCTTCTCAGGCTTAGAGAAGGTATATTTTTTATTCTTTAAAAAGTTGGTTCAGGTGGAGTGTTCATAAAGAATTTAAATATGTATAAATATATATATCTCAGGATGACTGCTTAGGCAACACTTTGACACAGATCAGAGGACATAAAATAGTCCCTGGAGTAGCCATCCATAGACCTTGGGTGGTGAACTTCACCTCAAGGTAAATTTGGATGCCAGCATATTCCCTTCAAAGTTCAGAATAAAAGGGAGCATTCAGGACACTAAGTGTTATAATAGGGTACAAGTGGGGGGAAAGAATAGGAAGAACTAAACAAGATCAAAAAGTGGTTTGCAACGGTAAAGTGTATCACATAGCAAAATCAGAAAGCGAGTRAGTTTCAGTTAAATGGAGTGCAAAAAAGAGGTATTTCTAAACTSTATTATAGGTACATCACCATGGCCAGAAGGCTAGCAAAACCATACTGCTTTTATTGAAGAGACAAAAGAATAAGAAAAACATTAACAGGAAAAAAACACGGTTGCACTACAAGTCAAAATAAGTATCGCAAAGAACACAAGGAGAAGGAAGTCAACTGAAAATTTGGCAAAACGAAGGCAATACTCCTAAAAATAGCATCAGTTATTTTTCTTTACATAGGAAAAAAAAGGCAAGATCTGCATTTAAAGAGTTACAGAAGAAGGAAAAATTAACTATCAAATTGATATGTTTGGTTAAAGGAGAACATATGAAAAGGTGACAAAAAAATTGAATGCACTTTAAGAAAAGGCTCACAACTGACAAAGGCCAGTAAATCACTTTTGCATTCAATGCTATGTTAATTTCTTTCACTCTTGCTCCAAAACTATCTGCCAAGGCTAGCAAACCTTTCACTGTCATACAACTCGGACACATGTATGACTGGTTACGGATCAGAAGGGCCGCATGAGCTGGACATCCGGTTGAAAATCACCTGTGTTTTAAGCAGATTTCCTTTGCTACAGACAGTGATGGACAGATAGGGGCAACCACTACAAGAAAAACTGAATGCCATAATGGTGCGATCAGAAGGGAGTAACTGAATAGGACAGGGTAGCACAATCAACCTGCAATCGTCAGAAATTTTACATTACTGAATTGGAGGGGGGGAAAAAAGCAATTAAGCTAAAGAGGGCAGAAAAGAGATATTTCAACAGTGCAATACATTACCAAACTGAATTTAGAACAAGTGCCCATAGATAAGGGCAAATACTGAAACATACTGTATTTCAAAATGAGGTAAACTTACTTCAAGAGAATTAGAAGAGATATGCCAAGAACTGAAGGGAAATAAGCCAATACAAAATACACACTGATTGGAATGAAGTCTTCTGCAGAAGTAGAGAGGAGCCACCCAGTAGAGCCTAGTTGTGACACACTTAAAACAGAAGAAAAGTATTTTCTTCCAGGACTCAAAGGAAAACAAAGATACCGGGTCAGAAACCTTAGTTGAATACCCTGAAAGTCTTTACACAGGAAAAAACAAGGTTCACCTCATAAATAATATAGCTCTGTTGGTTTTGCTTGCTTAAGTAATAAAGCAAATTTTAAATCTGCTTTTTTTCTAGACCTGAAGATTTCTATAATCCCTGGTATTTTCCTGTTTATCCACAGGCAACAATTACAGTACATTCAACCAGACAAGAAAAATGTTTAAGAATGTTACTTCATTGTATTTTCAGGTTACAACACTTTTAAAAACTTAAAAAATAGATAATCACAGTTTTAACAAACACTGGAAGGATAAAGAAAAAGATGGCCCATTTTGTCAAACGCCTCAATGTTACACATACTAGTTTTCTCTAATTCCAGAGTAAACAATACTGCCATTCCATCTTTCAACCATTTAATAAAACGTATATATAAAAAGATTACCTGATTTGAGAACAAATGCATAATTATGAAAGGGTGCTTGTTTTAGAGGGTATCTGGGAAGCAAGTTCTCCCATAGACTTTGTTCTTATTTTGGGAGCTTTCTATTCCAGTTCTCAAAAAACCTATAAATATATTTGTTATTTACATCCAAACCCTGACATTTAAACATCACCACAGATGAAAATAAGGACAAAAAGAACAGAAGAAAGGGCTGTCTTACTTTATGCCACATGCTTTTAAAAGACAGAGCAATTCTTAAAATGTTTCCTGATTTACATTAATTTGTGCTACAACTGCCAAGCAAGATCCTGCTGCTTTCACCTCTGCTGCTTCCAACAGAATCAAACAGACTGGAGGATCAAACTTTTAATTATACTAACACATAGCTTAATTTATATAATACAAACCTACGACGGAAGGCTATAAAATATATCAATTCACCCAAGAATCTGTTCAAAAGGGGTAACTACAAATCTAGAAAGGTGCTATTTAGAGTGCAATCACTGCTTCGGTAAATAGCATTTTCCAAGCAGCAGAATAGCCTGCTGTGTGTTTTAATATTCCCTGACTTAATGTAATTGTCCTTACTAATAAGGAGTTGGCTGCTTTCTAGCCAGCCTTACATGGAGGTCCTGGTATTTTCCCAGCCCAGGCAGGAAATCAATTTTCCCTTTCTGTTAAGGTGTCACTGAGGTAAAGACACCACAATTTTATAGAGGTGTCCCCATAAATAAATGAATAAAATAGCCTGCCCAGGCCACCAAGAGCACTGAAAGGCTGCTTTTGACAGCAAAATGCATTTGAAAGCTTCTGGATCTGGTCTGTATAGCCGGTGAGGCTAAGCACTACACTCAGCGTGGATTAGGTAGTGGGTCTCCTCTCCCAGAAACCTGGAGAACAGACCTGACCTAAATCCAGCACTGGTGACAGGGCACGTCAACTTGTTTTCCTTAGAGCACCCTTGCATGCCTTAAAAAAAGGCAAGCAGCAAATAGATAAAGGAACTGCTTCACTAAATACACTTTGAAATACACCTTTGGGCAGGGGAAAGAAGGGCAGGGCAGAGGGGAGGGATTAGACCTTTAAAATAAATCAGCAAGAAATAATCAAGACTAAACAAGGAGAAATTCCCTGTAATTTTTTTTAAAGCCTCCTCTACATGATAACAGTGGATATAAAACTTTAAAGGAACTTTCTTAATTAATACAATATTAAATTGTGTCTTAATAATAGAACTGCAGAATTTTAACTGTTCATAATAAACACATTAGCTTATTTATTCAGCATGAATAATGACAGACATTCAGTGTTAAAGATACTGCAATCATCCCGCACAATGATGAATTAAGACCGTGGCTATTATAATTTCTGTTGTCAGGGGGAGGGGAAAAAAAAAAAAAAAAAAAGACTGAGTTTTAGAATCACAAAAGTGAACAAGATAAAAGTTAACTGGATGACTGCCTGCACTTCCATTTGTTAGAACCAGTACAGACAACGTTAGTAAGTACTTCTTTGCTTTCATGACAAGAAATCTATTCTTTAGCATAATTATCTGTGATTAGGCTAAGACTCCAGTATTACTAGTAGAGAAGCAAGACCAGCTTCTGCTCTGTCCTCAAAAACAGGAGTCAATCAAGAAAACAATGCAAGTCAAAATTCCCGAGTGCTTCCCCACCGCCTTAGACACTCTTAATTTCATTCACAACCACCACTGGCCAGAAGCACAAGCGTTACTGTTAAACATGAACTGTCTATGCAAAAATAGGTTTTAAGGATCAGTAAAGCATCTCTACTGAAGTCCTTTATAAATATACAGTACTTCAGCCCAGTACAATCACGAACTGGCCACCAGGCTTTCAGGAAACAGCTCACTTCAGCAGAAAAGGCGAGAGTTTCATTCCCAGTGCCACTGGCCACTAACTGCAAGCATCAGTGCAGACAGCAATACACCCCATCCACTCCAACAACAGAAATTCACACGGAGTTTGGTAAGGAACTGGCTTACGTTGTATCAGAAAAATCTTAGATGAATGCAACACCCTTCGTGGAAATACTAATCCTTATTTCAGATACAAGGGGTTTTTAGGTGTGTTTTGGTTTACAGCTAAAGCACAGAAATCTTTTTGCCACGCCAACTTCAGCTACAACCGCCGATGAACCCCTTCCCAGCCAGGATATGTTTGTTCTATGAAAACATTACACAGAGTAGAGGGAATTGCCTAAAGTCGCGTACTGCTCAACTGTGATTTATCATCAGAGATGCCACAATTTTTCACGTTTTTAATGCTATCCTCTGCCAGGGGGTACTCGATAGGGATTTCAATATCATTTTTACTTGAATCATTGTCTTTATGCAGTGCAGAAAGGCAACTATCGTTTTTCTCAGTATAGCCATTAGTTTTAGCCAGGGGGGGCTCCCGCTGACTGCAGCACAGCTGAGAGTCACAAGCTTTTGAGATGCAGGGTGAGCTGCACAGCAGCTGGGAGGTCTTGCGGTCAATGTACTCGGGCTGGATGGTCACAGAATGGATCCCAGCTTCGTGGAAAACCTTCCTTATTTTATAAGCAGCATCTTGGTAATCAGTAGGGGTTTGGCACTTGATATGAAGAGTAGCAATATTCTTCCCACCTGCAAGCTCCCAAACATGCACCTCATGAAGGCTGCTAACCCCTGGTACACGAGCTAGTCTGTCAGCTGGAAGACATAAGAGAAAGATATTAGAGGCTTTGGTATGCTGGCTAATTACTAGCTTTCCCATTAAGAGCCCTATCCAAAAGCAGCAGTCTCTGAACTATCTTTTTAAAAGAGCTGTACTTAGTAAAATATGTCTACTCCCATCCGCCTTCGGTTCAGCCTCCAAACGACCACACAAGCAGGCCGCCATTCCTTTTGGGTTCACACCATCTCTCAGGCTCCCTAAATGGCAATTTACCAGCCGTTCATAGAAGCAATGTTAGAGCACCACTTCCTTGGCCAAGACCCCACACCTTCTGGTTTCTTTAGCCCTGAGCATGGTGGAATTCCAGAAATAACCAGTGCTACCCCACAATTAACCAGTGTGAACAATGCCAGAGCGCTACAAAATTAACCAATCTTAATGGAAATTTCTAAGCTGTTTGGAAGCCTTTTGGAAGAAGCCGCTGCAGGGTTGGGAAATATTGTAATTCAGTGTTGTTTCTTTCACAAACACCCCACACAAAGCATTAACAGCTCAAGACCTGGTATTTTTGATGTATTGTTGGAGTACCACATTCTCAAAATACATGCTTTAACTAATCCAGAGAGATTTGAGTCATGTTGCTAGGACACAGGCATGTGACTATTTCTCATGGTTCTTGAGAATTTAGAGCTATTATGAGCAAATAATCCAAACATGTCATTCCAGAAATAATATATGCATTGAAATATATCATTAAAATTAATAGCATTTCAACAACAAATTTGACTTACTCAGTAGTTGCATATTAACACCTTTGGGAACCATCTGCAACAAAATAATTGAGGTCTCCTTGATAAGCGGGAATGCAGAAGACAAGATGATGAACACCATAATTATTGTCAGGCTTGGATCGACATAGCACTGCCAATTACATGGAGCATTCCCCAGAGGAAGTACATGGAAGATTGCAGCAGCAACTACCACGACCACAGATCCAAGTGCATCTCCCATAACATGCAAGAGAACACCTGAAACAAATGGCACAATTTCCATAATTTCCATTAGTGTGTTGTTTTGGTTTTTTGTTGGTTTTTTTGTTTGGGGTTTTTTTTTGAGGGGGGGGGTGGAGGGGGAGAGTAAAGCTGCACTTTTCAAGTCTGTTCTACTTGACATGAAAAACGCAATATTCCAAGCAGTAACATCATAACCAAAGTTTTCAATAACAGCTTTCAGAACAAAACAGCAAGGGAAATACTGACTCTGAACCACAGCTGCTTAAGTGGGATGCATTATTAAACATGTAGGGTATGCTAGCAACTGCGGTCCAACTGCAATGCCATGGCAACGTAAAATGTGTTTGCTTAAATGCCTGCAGATTATTAAGAGGTCCTAGCGCATTAAATCTCAATTCTCAGGTAAAAATTGATGACTGAATCTATCCGTTCTACACTGGAAGCTAAGAGAGCCACAGACCACCCCCAGTAACAGTTATTCTCCTCCATCAGCTCTTATGACACTGCTGAAATCAGAAAAATTACCTAAGTGAAACCTAAGCCCATTCCTATGGCTCCAAACATCCTCAAACTCCAATTTTTGGATCAAGCTTGATTACTAGTCATATTAAACCTTACTAGCCCTCAGACCCCCCCAAAAAAATTAGAATCTGGTCTGAGAGTTAGTCACATGGATGCCACGGTTTAATATATGCCTGGACTACTCTAAATGGAGAGGAACGCTGGGTACCCTTTTTAAATCTATAGATTTGCTTTTGCACAAAAGGTAAAGACACAAAACAGGCTCTCGTAATAACACATTTTTAGCTGCCCTTTCAACTACAATGACCAAAGTAGTCTTCTTGCTATAAAGTTACAATAATCTAAGAACTCCTTTTTTCTTCCTTCTTTTTTTCCACTACTTTACATAATCTTCCGTCTTCCCTTCATTGCTCAAATGCACACCAGTTTTGTCAGTCTTTACTGTTGAGACTCAGATTTCATTCCAACCCATGCCTAATTCATAACATCTCTAAATATATGAAATCAATTTCTTTGTCAATACTTTTTATTCGGAGCCTGTGAGAGAATAAAATGGACCATCTCCTTTTAACGTCCCTATGACAAGCACTTTCAAGAGCTTCACTCCAATTTAATCACTTCGTCTGGCCTGCAGAAGCTGTAAAAAGGCTCCCTCTGAAACTCATTAACAACACAGCGAAGAGTTTTGACTCTTTGGTGATGCTGGACACCAGACTAGACCTACAGCTGTGCCTGTGTTGCTGTTTCTTGCCAGCTCTTCGCATGAACATTGATCTTCAGTGTGAGAAATGAAGGAAATAACCACTGGAGTTCCTCTAAATCACTTGGGTCAGATAAGAAAGTACAAACTTCCAGTGAGTGCAGCTCTTTCTGCTGGAGTCAGGCGTGTTCTGCCCCATCTGGCAGACTCCCACAGGGCTTTACTCCTCCTAACAGTGTTGCACTGTTTCCTTTTCATTTACAAGTAATCCCAATTCAGCATGGGCTATCAGCTATTGCATGAACAAGAGGGACAGGCAGGATGCAATTGCCAAGGCAACTAACTAGAGAGTACAGCTTAAAAAGAACAGGAAAATGTTTCAGAAAGTCTTCTTTGGAATTAAGAAAAAAAAAATAAGCATGTCAGAATTAYGATAAATTATGAATTGAGAATACGGAATTTGGAAAATGCTTATTTTACATTATTAATATTGTTAATATGTACATCTTGGCTACACATCACATAATGAGGGCCTAGACAGAAATGAACCCATTTCCCTATAGACCCCCAAAAGCTATGGTTATAAAATAGAACCGAAAATTAATTTTTAGTAAATAAAGTCAGTATGCTAAGACCATAGATAACGCATAGTTTCCAACAGCTTGTGTTGGAAAGTCTGAACTACTCTGCATATGCTCAAGAAGTAAAAGGAATAATTTTACACTACAATAATTAACCCAGTCAGGCAGAATGTCTGGATTCCTGTTCCTACCACTTTTAAAAATCAAGGAACCAATTCCTCTGCCAATCCATTTTGTCCAGCCATGTTTTTCAGGCAGGCTGCAATTCTATAATGTACAGAATTTTTTGCCAAGTGATTAGGAAGTATATCTATGTAACTAACTTACAGCAGCAAAGAAAAAACAGATTTTGAATCAGAATTTTAAAGACACGAATCTGTAACACTGGCTAAAGAAGCAAGGAATAGTTGTAAGGGCAATAAAAACAGATTTTGCAAAGATGACATACTAAAGTAGCACTTAGAGAAAAAGTCTCTTTTTAAAAATCAAAGATGACAGGTATCCTAAAATAACCAATACATAACTCCTTATCCTTCAGACATTTTTGAAAGTTTCCAGCTTCATTATGCCTAAGCACTGTCGTTCAGGCAAGTAAGTCCTCCTCTAAAAAAATTCTCATCAGTTTCTTACCCTTCTCCCCTCCATGCCTGAAAGTGACTGTTTGCTTTTCCTGCTCCAATAATCTTACCACTATAATGCCATAATATCCAGTGACACCAACTTCTAGACATTGAGGAAAGTGTTGTGGCTCTAGCACATGGTTTGATTTCCAAGGTGTCTTCCCTTACAGACACATTTGTATAACTCCGAAAACACTTTTGAAAGCCAGGTAGACAGACACACACCAAAAAAGAACCCCAGGTGCCTGACTGCCATGTCGACCTCTTTCAGCTGAATTCATGTGATGCCAACTTACGTGACTTTGGAATARTATCAGATGCTGACAGGTGACCATAAGAAGCCTGAAACTACCATCCTGTTTCAGCTTTCTGACAGCCCTTTCCCTAAGGGACAGACTTAATGTGTAATATACTCAAAGATACTTGCGTTTGGCTCTGCTCAGAATAGGTATGTAAATGTGTATGCATATAAACACCTATAAAGAGAGGGAGAAAGACACTTGATAATTTATTCCTAGAAGTAGCTATACAGTTTCACTCCGCAGATACCCAGAGACCTGCTGAATTCCAACATAAGAAGGGTTGATACTGTCACAGACTCTCTCAGGGACAGGTTCACAGTTCAAGGACCTGGAAAAACACTGTGCTGAAGGACCAGTTTCAGCACCTTTTATCTCGTGCTGACTACAAAACATTGTTAACCTCACTATTTAAAGAAATTCTGTTTTCTGCCCAAAAGCATTTTAAAGTTGAAAACTGCTCAACTACTACAGCAGTGGCAAAGAAGCGCCTCATAGATGCCTGCTTTACCCTTCTATAAGGCCTCTAAGTGACTTGAGCTTAGTGCAAGAGGCTTTGTCTCCTTTCCAAAAAGTTCAGCTGCACTATTCTAAAGAATCAAGATCAAAATGTAAACACACTTGGAGCCAAATCAGCATCCCACTATTTTGTTATCATCTATGCTACTTCATATAACCAAAACCTTTCTGCTAAAGATAACTGGGTACATATACATAGAAGTGTCCTGGGCTTTTGCTCCATTTCTTACTGATATTTGGAAAAAAAAAAATCTGAAATGGAAACCAGAAAGTGTTTAAAGTTAATATAATACTAGCAGTATACTCCCGTGCTGTACCTCTGATGTTCAAGGCTTCAGATTTTTTCTCTTTTTTCTTCTCAAGCCCCCCTTCAGGGCTTTTTTGGTCATTTGGTGAATCACCTGCATTCAAAGAAGAAACGCTGTGTTGTGTATAAGTTCTACAAACAGAAAAAACATCATCCTTCTCAAAACCAACTTATTTCAAAGATGACAAAAAGAAAAGAAAAACAAAAAAAAACAAGCCAAAACATTTTCCATGCAGCTCTCTGAGCAACGCCTCCCTCCCCCATCCCGAGGGGATGCCCAGCAGCCCGGTGTAAAGTACAAGGTGAAAGAGGCGGTGGGTGTCTGAGTAGCTTAGTGAAATTCCCCGGGGCCCACGGGTGGGTTTGGGGCTTCGAAGGGGCCCAGAGGATGGGTCTGGCAGCTCGGCAGGTCCTGAGGGCAAACAGGAAGGAGAGGGGGGACGAGGAGCGATGGGGAAGGGTGCGGGGG
>JASVER010000043.1:130907-157334 GCA_030449065.1 Oceanodroma leucorhoa
CATCGCCCCTGCCACCGGTACCGCTACCGCCCCGCACCGCCCCTGCCACCGGCACCGCCACCGCCCCGCACCGCCCCTGCCACCGGCACCGCTACCGCCGCCGCCGCCGCCGCGCCCCCTGCCCGCGTCCCCGGGTGGAGGGGTGCGGGGCTCCCCCGCTGCCCGCCCCGTCGCTGCGCAGCCCCCGGCGCTCTCGGGTCGTTAGAAGCGACCGTGGGTTATACAAAATAAATAAAATAGAAAATAAATACGAAATAAAACGGCCGTCGGGAGGCGCAAACCTGGCAAAAGGGCCCGCTTGGATGGGCAGAGCCATGCGGACAAAACCAAAAGGCTCTCCTGCGCGCTCTCCAGGATGCCAGGTACCACCGCGCTACCCAAATACGGTGAAGTTTCAGTGATCCAATAATTATACTCCTTTGGTGCTTTGTTGATGGCTTACGTGCTAAATCAGAGTGCCATTTACTGAACCAGGTAATTTTCTGCCGCTAGCCTTTAAAAAGGTACGTTAAAGCAGTACCGAAGTGTGCATGGATCTATCATCAGCCTGTGAGAAAAAATGCATTTTTTTAATCCTACAGAACAATCTATAAGAACCATAATAAGTGAGTAAACCTCTATCTTGTATTTGTAGATATTTTTTTTTTGTTATGACTTGGGAAAGTGGCACCCCTGCATGCAAATGGAAGAAGGACAGAGCTGGACTGCTAACACAGCATTTCGAGATGATAGGAGCCACTGGATAATCAAAGGAGGTGCCAGGAAATTAAGCCATTCTCAAAAACAACTGCTATTGCCATTAGATTTTCAGTGACCCCAGACTGGAGTTGGGATCATCATACAATTCTTTTTCGTGTTTCACTTCAGAAGTAGGTAAAAAAGAAAATCAGAACTGAGCCCAAGGATATTAAACTTAAATAAAAGGCATAAAACCTAAAGAAAATAATGTCCTTAAAATTATATCCTGCGAGAGTCTGGAGTATTTCAATTATGCGAGAGGCGCAACAGTGCTGGAGGTACTGCTTCAGCAACTACAATTCACGCTGAAGTGCCACATCAAACATTTCGCCACACTTGACAAAGCATACATCACTATCAGATAATAAACCAGCATGGCCGGGGAACGCTATCATGTCCCTCCTACCAAAGGTGGTGTTCTCTGCAACCAGAAATTCATTAAAGGCCTCGGGCATTTCCTCTTTATTCTGAAGCAATTGCATTGTTACTGCTGTTAACTGAGTTTGATCCCTTGCTTGAATACATCTTTTAAATGAGGCCTCTCAATTCCACCTAAATTATGTGTATGCAACCAAAGCCCTTCTTGTATTTAACCCAAGATGTATTTTAACTTCTGGGGTAGACTTAAGTAGCCGTTCAGGGGGTAACCTCCCGTGTATCTGCAAGGACTAAAACGCACAGCTCCCAAATAACTGGAGATTCTTGTGCATGTCCTTCACACATTCAGTGCCCAAGCAATGAAAGTACCCTGCAATATTCAAATTAAAAAATGCATAAAAATAAATGTATTGAAAAGAACCTTACTGTAAAGACAAACACAATACTGGGAGCAGATAGCATAATTACAGCAATGCGCATTTCAGCTTTAACATTTTCTCTCGTCTACCAACAGATGATGAGAGGTTTTAAACAGTAGTGCCAAATAAAAAGCAGTGTGACATAGGTAGAACAAAAAGAAGACAAATATGTAAGAGTTACAGGAAGTTTAACTAGTCTATTAGATAAAAACTTTAAAATGACAGACTGTAGCTTCCTTACTATAATTAATGATGGAAAATTCTGCCTCTGGCACTTCACTTGCAATCAAAAAAATTCACTGAAGCCCAGCTCATTGCACCTGCATAGAACTGAAAAGAATTTCCAGTGGTTCTTATTTTAGGAAGATGTATAATACAGTAGCTGGAACATCATTAATCCTCCTGTGGAAAATATACACTAATTCTCTTTGAAAAAAAAAGTAATGTGTCATAGCCCTGAACTCACTTCAAAAACATAAAAACGTCACAGTTATTTTGAAGAAAAAGTGCTAAAAATACTGTTTTCAGCAAATAAGGCTGTGACTAAGTCCTCTTACACGGAGCACAATTACAGATGACTCACTGAAGAAGTCAGAAGCAGTACGTGTCAGAGCCTCCRCTCTGAAGCTGTGTCTGCTGATCCACAGATCCTTCCTTCTTCTGCATGTCGAGCTCACGCACCTCGATCTGCTTCTCACGATGCAGCGACAGTCTGAAAGCCCCATGCTGACATAGGAACAGAGCAATGTCTGTGCTGGGTTAGACCAGAGGTCCGTCTCTGAACTATTTCCAGTTCCCATCTACCTCTTTCGGAGATGAGGGAACCAAACCTGCACAGTCTTCAAAAGACAGGTCAGCYACAAATTCATCCAGAGGCATGGCAAAGGTCCCGACTATCTCCTTTACTCCTTTCCCAGTACTGCTTCACATTTGATTCACTTTCTGTCTTCTGAGCATTCAGCAAACATTTTTATGGAACTGATCATTCTCTCCTGCTTTCTGTTTCTCATCTTCCAGCCAGTTATTTATCCACACAAGGGCCTTTCCCTTCACGCTATGGCTGCTTAGCAAGCCTCTTGGAAATCCAAGCTTTTGCTCACCCCACTGTGCATACAAGCCTCCCTGGCCCTCTTCATCCAGGCACCACTATCGCTTCAAGGCAAACAACTCCTAAAACTGTCATCTGAACAAAGCTACAYTAATCATTCTTGTTCAGTAAATCATCACTTTCAATACCAAGAATAACTAATTTAGCTCAATCTTCAGAATAAAGTGTATGTTATCCCTGTAGCTCTTCTGTACCTTGATCTTCGTCCACAGAGTCCCAAAGAAAGCCTTGATCCTGCACGCAGGAGGCACCGACCCCATTACCAGGGTTTTCACTCAGGCTCTTCCCCCTTTGTGGGCACTATGGTTCTGCTTGCACCGACCCACTTGCAGTATCAGAAAGTTTAATCTCAAACCCTTTTAGAAAGGAACTGTTTTTCTGATTGTTTTGCAGCATGCTTAGCATCCTTGTGTGTTTTACGCTGACATTCAACAATATAATGTTACAGTTCCACTTATTCATCCAGTACTGAGATTGCCTGRGTAAATTATGTACTATTAAACAAAACAATCAACCTAAATATCCCAGTCTCTCTGTTTCTAACCATGCTGAGTTGAACAAGTCGCTCTCAGGAGGTTCAGAAAAGGTCGTCCAACACCTTAGTTTTCTGAATTATTTGCCAACTTTAGTTTCAGCTATAATACTGCTAGAAAAGCAGTTACTGCAGTTTCCTCATCCTAATCAGGAGCAGGAATTGGTAACATTCTTATGAATTGGCAAAATTCTTACGAACGAGACAACTTTCCATCTGAACCCCAAAGACGCAAAGTACTCCTGTAAGCGTCAAGATTTCTGTGCACTTTTTAAGATTCTGAAGTTTTTAAGGTTCTCTACACRCCATTTTTTAACACAGCCATTAGCAGTCAGACCCTCTAGCCAACAGGCTATCCCCATCTGTGGCCATAAGGGGATGCTTAGGTAGCAGTAAGAGCAGGGTAAGTATATACGATACTTTCCCAGAATACTCTTCCATCCTTCAAATATTTTCAGCTCAAGCGAGTTTCTGAGCTAGGTATTTCTATATTTAGTAGCTGTCAGTGGATTTCTCCTCCATGTACTTGTCCAGCCTTTCACTCACCGATGTAGACTTCAACATTGCTTGGCAACAAGCTCCACACATCTTCTAGCCATGGTGTGAAGAATCACCTCCTTCTCTTTTTTGAACCTGGATCCAGTTAGTTTCATTTGATATATCCTAGTTCTTGTATTACAGGACAGAACACACAGTCAACGACTACTGACCTCCCCTATGCTGCTCTTGGTTTTGCGGACTTCTGTCACACCCTCCTTAAGTTATCCATTTTCAAGGTCACAGGTTAAAATCTACTTAGTTGTTCCTTGCAGAGAAGCCATTATCAGCCTTTGAAAATAGGGTATCTCTGTATTATGGTGAAATATTAGACAACAGCAACAGCAGTAACAACAGTAATGTTCTTCCACTGCTGAATGAAGAATGAAAATAAGATCACTCATAGCCTTATGGTGCTATAGAATTTGCATAGTAAAAAAAATCTTGAAAATAAAGAACTAATTCTGAACACTATAATTAAGAGAGATCACTCGTCATCATGCTTATCAAAGTCCTGGCAAAGGTTAGTTTTTAACCCATCATAAAAATTATTTACAAAAGATATTTCAGGAATGATCTGGAAGAAACTAGAGAAAGAAAGAAACAAATGCCCACACACCACTGTACTTAATAAAGGAGTCATGCCTCTTTAAGACTGTGAGGTAAAAAATACTACGCTTGCACTAAAAAGCTGAGGCTGACCCTAGGCACATTAYATTTAAAGGCAGCATCCCTAGCTGTTAAGAGCCTGAAATCCAATGGGTGGGTGAGAATGCACCTTTAAGCTTGCGTTTCTCTTCTTGTACAGAGCCTAAAACATCTTCATTCCAACAAGACCTGGTGACAGCCCTGAAGGCTCTAGTGAAGCTTGTTTCTTTAAATTAGGAACGCTGGGCCAAATTCATAGCAAACCTAAATTGAAACAATGTGGTTGGCTTCTGCCACAGATAAATTTGACCACAAAATTAATCACAAAATAAACACCAACCAACCGACCTTATTGTGGAAGACGGTTACTACAAGAGTACACTGTTTGCAGTTGGTTTGTTCCTAGCTGTTGGCTCATTTTATTTATATCTCCCTCTCATTCTGCTCAGAACCATACCTACAAGAGGAAGATGGGGTCTCTTGGTGTACGCTGAAGGGCGGGAGGGATGGGAAATCAGTTCATTAGGTCTGCTTCAATCCAGGGAGCAGAAGCCTAAAAAATTAGCCCTCCAGCAAGAGTTCAGCAGTCTGGGTGAAAGTTTTACCAGTGTCCTCGGCAGAGTACAGAGGTGAATGTCCCTGGCTTTTTTAATCGCAGCTGTGACTCTTCAGGACAGTCCTGAAACTGTCCCGGGGAGAGACCATGGGCTGGCTGGACACAGAGAACGGATTTTTTATGCCCTTTCAAAGAGGCTTGAATACACTGGTAGGTCAATCTGAAATGATGGTCCTGTGGGATTATTTATTTCCCAGCCTGGAATGTATTCTTTTTATTAGATTTTTTTTCTATTTTAAGATGGTTGTTCAGTTTGTTAGTTACAAACCACCATTCCCTGCTCTTAATATCTAGCATAAAGAAACCTTTTGCATACTTTAAGATACATCCAGCCAGTATCTGCTGTACTACCTGGATAGTGCTTCCCTGAATATTTCAACTACTTGATAATTCACTTTTAAAAAAGTGTAGTTCTGTTAAGTTTCCCATATAGATAGATACAGATATATACCCATATAACCTTTTCCTACTGGGAGGTAGTGCTGCATATTGCAAAGAACACGAAGAGGAGAGAGCCAGTCACTGCTTTCATCATTGTAAATTACACTGAGTCCTACTGCAAAAACTTCATTTTCTATCCCAGCAGCATTTCTAGACTGAAGCTGATACCAAACCTGTGCCGGTAGCAAACTCTCTGCAGAATAGCCATCCAAATAAAACAATTGCAGTCAACGTATACAACATGTCAGCCTTGAAATCCCCCATTGTATTGAAACTGTTTATGACTTTGAACTCAGTTATCTTACAGTCCTTTTACTTCCTTACAGCTCACCACAGATACTGTGATGTCTATGCCCTTACTATGAAATTGGTTCAAGGTTGAGAGCAAATGCAGTTACCCAAAGTTCAGTGGTACTAGCACTGTTGGAATCTAGGTTCAGAAGTTTTGATCTTACCTTTATGCTGCTGGATAAACCACTCAGGGATGTTTTGCGTGCTTTACTTATAGACTTAAAATTTTCACTCCACACTTTTCATTGTTGCCAAAAGGTAGCCCCAAAACCTTTGCTTTTACTTGCTTTGATGCAAAATTTTCCCCTTGAAAACAATCGGGGAAAGTAAAATGTTTACCCCTTACATTAGCTTCTGAGGTTTCTTTTAAGAGAACAAAGCATTAAAAAAAAATCTTAAGAAATATTAATGAAGCACATTGCTAAATAGACTTTCACAGTCTCTTCCCATCTGTCTTGTCTTTCTTAAAGACTCTGGATTAGAGCTTCAGCTAATACAAGTTAACACAGATCTGGTTACCTTTGGGGTAGCTGCTCAGAAAAGCTTTGGAAGAATTTGGTGAGGATTATTTGGCACACTATTAAACTAAAGAAGACCTTCAGAAAAGTTTGTGTGTTCAGTCCTAGGTATCTGATAAACACTTAAAATTACTTTGAGAGTTTCCCTTGGCCTTTTTATTCTGTTTGAGAGGACTACCTCCAGTAATGCTCTAGAAATCAAAGCCAGAAAATCTAAATATTTGGTTAGAGTGGGCTTTGGTTACCTGCATGCCAAGACACTAACACCTCTGGGGTTTATGGAAATAAATGCATAAGGCATACATCCATTTATACATACTATGTTGGCAAGCGTTTAGGAGTTGGATGCCACAGTGCACTGCACAGGCAGCATAAATCCACGAGGATGTAGTGTGGGAATGAAGCAGCTGTCTGTTGGTAAACTCCTGTGCTGCGCATTTGGCGATCATCTGTCTACGAATGCAGTCTCAGGGTGAATTGGCATGAGGTGTTTACTGAAGGGTTGGTGCTTTCGGAGAAAAATAGTATCACCCTGGTGAAGATATACTCAAAAGAAAGGTAAAACAGAGGTAGTAATGCTGATCTTGAGGAAAAGCCTTCAGGCTTTTCAAGTGTGAAAAGCACAGTAAGCCAGAGGTYTGTTGTTACAGGTATTACAGTCAGGGTTCCTTCCCATTCCTTAGAAGGGTCCCAAAACCATCAGACTGGCATAGTCTGGCACCCTTTCGGCAGTASCTTTGAGAGAGAAACCTGTTCAGACTGGGGAACTTATTTTTCCCTTCTTAAATGCAGGTGAATTAGGTGATTGTGAAATTCTTCACAYTGACAGCCTAAGAAACTGAAATTCTCTGTTCTGGATCTCTAATCCCCATAGCACTTTTGTCTCCTACAGTATAGATTGTGGGTCTGTTGAATCAGAAAGCACTGCTAAAAATACAATTGCTTTTCAAGACCTGCACAGTTCCGCTCCTTGGGTCTCCACAGGGAAGGTCTATGGCATTAAKATACAGGTCAAGCAGCCACTTACCCACTTAGTTTGGCCTATAAATGTTCTCACTTCCCCTCACTATTGCAACAWTAGACGTGAAAATTGAATTCAGAATATTAGAGCAACAAAGCCTTCCCAAGTCACCCAGCCAGTTAAAGCTAGTACCTCTCCTCATCTCACTTCATTCACACATATACCCCCAACTCCCTCCTCCTTACAAAAGCCTGGAAAAAGAGAGATGCCTCCCAGCAAGCCTCAGAATAAACAAACTCTGCCTAAGGTCCAGGAGAAGAAAGAAGGTATGTTTTCCACTTAGGTGACTGCTAGCTTACATGCCACCTCTTATCGGGGAGGCAGGCTGCTGGTGCACAGTGAGATAGGAGAATCAAGACCCAACAGTATTATCACATAAAAAGCTCACACACATGCCTGCTAAATTGTACCTACCAGAATATACAAGCCAGCCACTTGGGTGCTAACACAGAACCTGTTTTATTTAATGAGTTGTGAACTGTGTGAAGACCATGAGGTCTCTCAGGAGGAGATTTGGGCTGTTTCTCACAGCCCCAGCCATKTTATGGGTGGCTCAGTCTCACACGGGTTGGGCTAGGTGACATCTTCATTGCCTGCTTCCTCCTCGCCTCCCCGTACAGATCACAAGACGACAGGGCAAATGTTTTATCCACATTAAATCTTTATTCGTTTTCTCAAGACAAACAACAGAGAAGTCCTATAATCAGACTAATGTGGTGCTTTTCAATCTGTGGTGCCCTTAACAGTTTAAAACTGTTGTTAAAGTGAGTAGAAGAGACAATTACACTGACCTACACAAACGAGAGTAAGCTGATCTCTGTGCAGTAAACCGGCTTCTGTATTTTTATGACCGACTATAAAGGGTATAGCCAGTATTAAAGTTGTCTGGTATTTATTATAAGAGCCTGACTTTTTTTTTTTCAGCTGCTTATTACTTTGCCATGTTCTTCATTTTTGTGCCAAAGCTTTCTGTGTAAGATACAAGACTTCAAAATTGCCAGAAAACTCTGGCTAAAGCTGCTCTGTCATTTCCAACAGCAACAGCAAGAAAAGTGTTTTGTGAATGTTAACTTCTGGCAAAAGTTTCTTAGGGAAGCTTTACTCTTTCTATGTTTTAACAACTATTTCCTGGATTTGAAGTTAAAGCAATAACTAGTCTGTGCTGCCCTCCACGTTGCTATGGATAGCCCATAGCTGGCCCAAGTGCCTCTACACGGCAGTTCCTTTAGAGAGTGTAGAAATATTTTATACCTGTAATAGCTGCTCTGGGACAGCATCAAAAGAAAGAACAGGGGCACGTCTTCCCTGTACTCTTGCTGACATCTCCTCTTAGGGCTAACATGGCGTAGGGAACTAGGCTGCCTGAATSAAGTGCAAAGATGGACCTAGAGGGGCAGGGAGACCTTCATTTAACCTGGTGGGAGGAGATGAGTGCCTACAGCTGGGAGAGGGGACAGRTGAGAATTGGAACAACAAGCTAGAAAGAGAGGCAAAGGGGGAAGGCAGTAGATGAAGACTTAGGGAGTTGGGCACAGAGCAAAAGGGTAGCAAGAACCAGAAAAAAAGAGAAGGGGAAAGGACAGAAGAGTAAAGGGTGAGAGCCAAACCAAACGCAGCCAATGGGTGGAGGAGGGAAATTGGGTCTGCCTGGGTAAGCAGGGATGGCAACTCGGAAAAACACATTTATACTTGCTCAACAAGAATATTTGTACTAAGGTGAGAACCTGAGGCGTGGTGCAGTACAGAAGTAGAACAAGGGAGAAGGACGGGGAGCTGGGTTGGCACCTGTGAACACGACCCTCTGTGTCCACTGGATCTCAGACCTGGCTAGCAACGCTCGTTGTAGGCATGGCTCGCTCTGCCCCTGCTGCCGGCAACACCCAGGAAACCCACCAGCTAATTCTTCCATCCCTGACGGTAGACCACATAACAGATGAACGAGAGAAACTGTTGGCTGTTGCGATTAATCGTGGCACTAATACACGTAGAACAATTTGCTTCAGTGGACTTMGATGTTCCCACTGCCCTCAGGACCCACAATACAGCACTAGATGACTGAACCACTCTCTTTATTTTTTGCTTTTTATTTTTCAAAGTGATGCGAACAATCACATACAAGAGAGAAGAGGGCTGTTTAAGTCCATTCCCTTCTTGGGGAACAGAGGTTTGAAGGCAGCTTTCCCACTTCCCAGGAAAGCCTAAGAGGTAGGGGGCTACTCTACAAACCTTCACCCTCCAGCGAACCGTCACCAGTGTCAGGAGATTGCTCCGGTGTCACCAAGGGTATTACCTGTGGACAGCTGGATTGCACCAGCAGGATTCAGAGACCATGTTCATCCACTTGAATTTCTGCTAGTGGTGCTGACACACTAGAAAATTTGCCTTGACTTCCATCTCCAGGAAAGAGTATCTTTTTCTCATGCACAGGATCACAAGAGAGAGARGTGGAATCCCTCTTTTTTCATGTTTTTTAACATATACATAAAATATATAGAAAGCATATAAGTATACTTTTCAGAGTACAGCTATTTGGATATAGCATTTCTTTTAAAAGAAATGTAATAAAAATCCCACTCAGGTTGAACATGGAGAGAATTAGAGGAAATAAAGAAAYGTGAAATTTTACCTAAGTGGGGATTATAAAATCAAGTCCAGAAGAAAGGAGCATTCCCTCTACAGTATAAAATGGCATTGTCTCACCTGTAGGCATTACCGCAAGCAGAGAAGATTCACCATAACAGAAATAGAGAGGCAAAACAACCAACAAATCTACCACTGTGTTTATGGGACGGTACAAAATTTATCCCTGGCTTATGCAACTGAAAATCAGTTGAAAGCAAAGTGGAGTTACCAAGTATTTGCATGTGAGACTATCAGAGGGAGATGATGGCTGTGCTGTCCCAGAGAGTTGTTAGGAGCAGGATCCTGGAAATTCAGTGAAAAGGGCATTTACCTAGACAGCTGCCATTAATTTAAGTTAATTCCCTAATTGCCTGGCACCCTCCACTTTTGGTTTTAAGTGCTGATGTGTTCCTCCTCCCTGACTTCACCCAGAGGCACGATTTTCTGCTAGAATGAAACCAAGCAGCCGTCACAGAGACTAAGACTTTGTCAGGAACTGCTGACASTTCCTAACATAAAAGCCCATTAAATTCCCCTGCTAGTTGCATATCACCACAGCTTTTGTTTAAGAGCAGCTCAAATTTTAAATAGTCCGATATTTAAACAAACAGGCAGCAAAATAAGTTGTGCATCTGGTTTTAGTGTTATACACCCGTAAAGTTAAAGCTTCAATATTGTCTGGAGRTATCTTTAATAATGAACAGAAATATTTTCCACTTTAAGCAAGTCCTACAGAAAACACATTAAACACTGAAATGTCAACTAACAAACTTTTAATTTCTAGCTCCGAAGCCCTGTCCAGCCTGAAAGTCAAATGTAAAACTTACCTCACCTAGAACATAACAGCATAACAGCAGCTGMTTTATTAGATGGGTTCTCTCAGCTTCCCCCCAGGATGTCCAGTTAATGCTTTGCAAATGTCTGTTTCCTACCCCAACTGAACTATTTCTATTTTTAAGAAATATGTTTGCATGTSTGTGTGTATGTATATGTACAGAGAGAGAGAGAGAACACACATGTACCTTATGTCAAATAAAGTGAGGTATTTTCTGCAGGAATAAAGAAGCAGCCCCCATCCCTCCTCCCAAATTTGAAATTTGTAGAAATTTGAAAATCCTATGCTAAGAAAAATAAACTGAAAGGCTAAACCTCTGTGCACTCAGCAGAACCTCCTGCAAAAGATTTATGTAGAGACTATCACTGTTTCTCCCCTGCCCCTCCCTAAAGCACAAGTTAACAAACATCAGCAAAGAATATTTCAGCTCTCTATTCACAGGTTTTTCAGTCAGCATTCAAATATTCTCAAAACAGTTGTCTTTTACTGCCAAATCAAGGAAGGCTGAGACTCTCCTTTTGCCCTTACCTGTTCTTTTGTCTAGTACAAACTGTGAACACCTCTCAAAAGATAACCACGTCCTAGACAAAAATTACAGCAGAATTACTAAAGCATGGAAAGTTACTGATTGTGGATGATTGGTATTTCAGGATTGGGTATTTCCTAATGAGTATCTCCTTAGGGTGGTAGTACACCTCGTCACGTGTTTCGCCAGCCAGTGGATTCGGGAGAAAATTTCTCTCGTAGATCACAGTACTCTTTAGAAACTCAACGCATACACTACTTACTTAAACATTATTTACTGAGAAACCCATGTGGTGATAGCTGCCTTGCAGAATAAGCAGGAAACATGTATGTGTTCAGACATAAAATTCGTTACCCTTGCTAACAAAAGGACAAAGAAAACGACAATGTTTTACTTGCCCATCTCAGAGAAGCAGTAAACAGTCTAGAAAAGTCATTAAGCAGAAGCGTAGAGGGCTGGGAACATTGAGCAACTGCGTTAGGTTATTTACCTGTTTCGGCATCTCCTTGGGGTGCACGACAATAACAGCAGTCCATGAAGATAACATAGTTCAACACATTGAAGAACAGACCTGCAATCCCGACAACGAGGACGAGCAGTGCTTTCTCAGTCTTCTGAGGATTGATAAACCTCTTGATTCCCTCAACGAAGATGCTAAACATCAGAGCAGTGGCAAAAACAGAGTTGCCAAAAGCTCCCAGCACATCTGCCCGGCTGAAGCCGAAAGTGTTAGCCTTGTGCCATCTGATGCGACTGAACCTAACACCGAACAAACCGATGATCATGGAGATCAAGTGAGAGAGAACAGCAAAGGCATCTGAAGCTAAAGAAAGAGAATTGCCAAYGTAGGCTACTGTGATCTCAATGGCAAAAAGCACGAGGCTCACCACGCTCATGAGGATGAGCCTGCTGCTCCTGCCCGAGTAGCGGCCCATTTCTCTTGCTCTCTTCCCCTTACTCTGAGGTTCTGCAAGACAGAGGTGCACGAGGAGCAACTCGTTGCCTGTGATTCTGCCCTTCACCTGTCAGTGCTGCTTACCTGTGGGAGCCACTTTTATAGGAAGCAGTAAAGCAATAAATCAGTTTAAAGGGCAGTTTAGCAAGATTCGTCATGTGAGGGCAGCCTGAAGGCTCCAGTCCTGTAGTGGTTCCACCCTCAGGAGGATTTTTTTTCTACAAAACCAAAAATAAACCAAGGGAGACTACCGGGAGCACCAGCAGTTGCTACTCTACCCAATGGCACTGTCCTAAAAAACTGAGTAAGGCCCAGACAGGAGAGTGTAAGAAGGTGGCTCAGAATTCTAAGCAGTTAGAGAAGGCATTTCTTTTGCATAAAACTTACCTCCGATGTCTGTTTTGGCCATTTCTGTTGCCAGTAACTTTAGTACTGAGAAAATACTACACGCCTGTGGAAGAAGACATTTGAAATCCAYGTTGGGTTGACGTTATTTTTAAGAACACAGTAAACGTGAACTGCCTGTGAGGGTAGAACCTGTTGTCCATAAGTGCTGGTTTTGACTGGGGTAGAGTTTATTTTCTTCATAGTGGCTAGTATGGGGCTGTTTTGGAYTTGTGCTGGAAACAGTGTTGATAACACAGGGATGTTTTCGTTACTGCTGAGCAGTGCTTACACAGAGTCAAGGCCTTTTCTGCTTCTCACCCCACCCCACCAGCGAGCAGGCTGGGGGKGCACAAGAAGTTGGGAGGGGACACAGCTGGGACAGCTGACCCCAACTGACCAATGGGGTATTCCATACCATGTGACATCATGCTCAGCATATAAAGCTGGGGGAAGAAGGAGGAAGTGGGGGACATTTGGAGTGATAGCATTTTGTCCTCCCGAGTAACCATTACACGTGATGGAGCCCTGCTTTCCTGGAGATGGCTGAACACCTGCCTGCCCATGGGAAGCAGTGAATGAATTCCTTGTTTTGCTTTGCTTGCGTGTTTTGCTTTTTGCTTTACCTGTTAAACTGTCTTTATCTCAACCCACGAGTTTTCTCACTTTTACCCTTCCGATTCTCTCCCCCATCCCACTGGGGCAGAGCGAGCRAGCAGCTGTGTGGGGCTTAGTTGCTGGCCGGGTTAAACCATGACAGACKTTTTGGCACCCAATGTGGGGCTCAAAGGGTTTGAGATAATAACAGGTTTGATCGGAATGTGCTAGATCAAGTTTATAGCTGTTTAGCTATTAATTGGCAGGCTCCWGTGCTCGGCATGGGGCTTGCTTGCCTTACTGTATATTAGAGTCTAGTGCTCATTAGTGCCTGCTCTTTGCTTTCGCTGCTCGCTGTACTGCTGGACTACTTATCATCTGACTGTGCTGTSCCTGGGAACATTTTGATAACAGCAAAGGCGATGTGCCTGGGCATCGCTGCTGTTTCTGTGCTGCTGTGCTGGACAGGCTGGAACTCCCGTTCCAGGGMCTGTGACCTGTGGATGAATCCATGTGGGAGCAGGACACACTGAAGCATCTATGGCTGTAGATAAGCCCATGCCCAAGCAGGTACATCTCAAAGCATCTGTGGCCATGGTTGTGTCCGTKCCGCAGCAGGTATACCTCTGAAGGGATTGTGGTCCAAGGATAAGTCCACACTGGAGAAGGTACACCTCGAAGCATCTGTGGCTATGGATAAGTCCGTGCTGCAGTAGGTACACCTTGAAGCATCAGTGGCTGTGCATGAGGTCATGCTGGAGCACCTCAAAGCGTGTGGCCATGGATAAGCCCACGACAGAGCAGGTACACCCCTGGAGGGACTGCAGCCATGGGCAAGGCCATGTTGGAGCAGGTTTACTTCTGAAGGCRCTGTGGCTGTGGGTAAGGCCACACTGGAGCAGATACATCTCTGAAGGCAGTGTGGCCCATGGAGCAAGTTTCAAAGACAACTGAATTGATCTTCCATTTTAGCAACCTAGAGTTCTCAACTGCTTGTACTTTTCGTATGTTTTAACGTTGCCCATGGATACGGAGCAAAGCTGGAGGCTATTTTCTAAATATGCAACCAGTAGACATGGAAGCTGAGCTTCAACAATAAACCTAAAGCACATCGTTTATTTCCCATTTAGAAAACCCTGCCTATCTCAAAATCCCAAAGTAATCCCCATACGCTTGCAAGGAAGAGTCAGATTTGGGAAAAGGACAACCAGAAGTTAAGGGGGAAATAAAAGCTGCAGAAGTCCTAGCTTGTACTTGGTGCCATTTCTGGAACAGAGTAAGACCCTGAAGCAGTACCTTTTTTCTGTCACTCACTGTAGTACCTGTTGAGGTCTTGAGTGTATGCATAGGAGTTTATGCACACTCACAAACCCCGGTGAAGGAAATCTAGCTGCTAATAGCAACTAGGCAATACGGATGATAAGACCAGGTGCCTTCCTTGAAAAGTTTATGATACAGTTTTTGTTTGAAATGCCCATCTGTGTACCTATATACACACAGTTAGTTACAAGATAAAACGGAAGGAAATTACATGCAGTACAGCCATAGGGAGATAAGATAATAATACTGATAACCTGAGCTGACCAACTGTCCCTGCTGGCCTTAGACTTCCCAAGGTGAATTAACTTYAGGTCAAAAACGCAAACACCCACCCCCAATTTTCATTTATTTTTTTGCTTACATGGTTTCAACAGCCAAAATCTTTATGTTTAAAGTCCAGTCTGTTAGTAGCCTTGCCTGCCAACAGATGTAATTTTTAACATTTGCTCATTTGTTTACCTACACACTGCAGCTCTTGAGTTCCCCACTATGAGCACCTTTTAAGAGCACCACTAACAGGTAGGGTGAATTAGTAGAACTAATTACAACATTGAAATTGGTACTTGCTCTTCTTCCTCTTCATCCTCTCCCACCTGTGTTACTACTGCTATTCCAGCTATTTCTATGGTGTTTTCTTCCTTCTTGTAATTAAGTAATGTTCAACTACTTATTTTATTATCTGAACTACAGAGCATGAAAAGTGAGAATTTTTTTCAAGAGTTATTCTACTTTCAGTGGAAAGAGACCAGGGTCAAACTTCAGAGCTCTCAAAAGTTCTGCCTTACACAAGGTTTCAATTACTAAAACATGAGCTCGAGCTACATGAAGGATTCCCTTTGCAGCAGAGCTAAAATGCTCGTGTGCTCTATTTTGTCAATAAGGAGCAGCACCACATTAAGGCAGTTCCACTACATTCCACCTTACTATGCTATTTAACCCAAATTTATCAGTATACAACTATAAGAACTAAGGAACACCAAGAGATTTGCAGTTCTAGTATAAACACAAAGCAGTATCATTTAAGCAACTGTAGGGTGTTACTCTGATTCATATACTTATTTTCCAAGAGACACAATTTATTGAGATTCTGCAAGTTTTTTATACCAGTATAATTAAGAGTATGGATGTTTCTATAATGCTTTACAGATAGCTCAGATTGTGCTTCTGGTGGAAGTATACTTGAGATGGACATGTCTCTCCCAGGCAGGCATTAGCTTCTCCTCTGTGGAAGACCACCACAGAGCGATCTGCAAGTGAGTCATCCACGTTCCATACATTTCAAGCCCTGCTATGATCAGGAAGAAACATGCTGGGGAAAAGAATTAAAAAACCAACCAACCAAACAAAAAAAAAGGGCTGAGCTTTCATGAAACCTCTGGCTTCAAACAAACTCATTTGTAGGTTGAGAGCAACTCATTTCTAAGAACAGTGTTGTCAACATGTTTACTCATGAATTTGATCCAGTCAACTGGTTGAAGGTTGGCTGTTTGTTCAAACTGATAAGGTTACAGCAGTATTAGAGACTGCATTYAGTTTTGCCTTTCCTTTGTYCTGCGCTATTAACAGCTTCCGCATCTCATTTTTAACATACCAATGTTGCAGTGTTTTGACGGGAGCTGAAAGTGCTCATATATTCTTAATAATCTGTTTTGCTCTGTCAAAAAAATCTTGGTGCTCTCCTGCCTCTCGTGCCYGAGGACACTGAAACTGCTGGTTACCGCCTCTCCCCTTCCCCCAGCATGAGAGTGCTACAGTAGGCAATACCTCTGAAGACTAGTCTTAGTTACCCATCATCTGAGGCTGGGAAAACATTACTCTGGTATTACTACTTACGCTCTTTCTCAAAGCATACTTCCAGTCACTGTTAGAGACAGCATAYCAGGATAGAAAGACCTTAGGGCCACTCTTCTGGTATGTCAACTGAAAACRAAAGATGAATGCATGCACTGACGTATCATTCCCCAGATCTTTTGCTCATTACTACCCCTGAGACTTTGTCTATATGGTGAGAAAATATCTAGACAGATGAATGCAAGATAGATGATTTCAAGATGCAACTGAAGCAAACCCTTCAGGACTAAACGTCATGCAAAGAATATTACAGAAAATTTCCAAGTGCTCAAGCATTCTGAGCAAGCTGATCTGAAATATTTAATCATTTTTGCACTTTTCTCTGAAAAACTGGGGTACTATCACAAGGTGCATGATCCTAAACTGGACAGACCACTGGTTCAATTTAATATTCAAAATTTTGACTAGGAAGGCTGACCACAGGAATCTGGGCAAAGGCAAACATTTTCCATGTTTTTGAAAAGCAGAGAAATTTGAAGATCTCGGAATAGCACTCCAAGTCTCCCGGATGCTTAAGACTTTTAGACTATTGATGCTACATCAAAATAGGGTTTTGGAAACAGGCAGCCATGTAGTATTGTCCCAGGAAGAGTTTGGGGAGGATCTTACTGGTCCAACTTTTTAATTACTAAGTTTTCACTCAACTCTTTTCAGGCAAAGGGGTTTACATAGATGGCCTTCAAACATACAGGAGAAACAAGGAACAAATTAAGCTTGTGTCATCCAAAAGTTATTCTGTGCCAGGACTATCTCCTATTATTTTTTTTAAGTCAATCCTATGTTCAGAGTGGAAGTAATATTTTTTTATTTTTTTTTAAATAATTTCATAACTCTGCAACATCCAGCCTTCTCTGCTAAAGCAACACACAGTAAATGCAGGAAAAGCAAGTGTGTTTTATGGAACATTTTATAGGTATAGAATCATAGAATCATTAAGGTTGGAAAAGACCTCTAAGATCATTGAGTCCAACCGTCAACCCAGCACCCATGCCCACTAAATCATGTCCCGAAGCGCCACATCCACACRTTTTTTGAACGCCAAAATCTTTAGCACTGAAAACACCTCTCTTCAGATTGCCTTTCCATTACTCATTGCAGTATCACTGCGAGACAGCTATAAAATGCCAGTTTATAAGATACGAGAAACAGGGCTTTGCAAAGCATCTGCAAGAAATGGCATTCACCTGTATCTTGCTAACAATGTGGGATTTAATCTAAGACAGCCTTTCAAACTTGTTTTATGACCGGGTGAAAATATTCCTTGAAACACCTGGCTCCAGAGGGATTTTTCAAAAAGGGTAGCATTTACCATGCCTACAAGTTAGCAGCAAGTCTGTACTGAAAATTGAAAAATTTGAAGGCAAAATTAAAAGCAGATATTTTATCTACAAAGTTTATGTCGGCACACTAAACTGTACTGTAGAGCGTTTATGACATTCTCTCCAATCTTTCAGGCATTTTCTCAAGAATGCAAGAAAAGATATGCACCAAAACRGAAAAAAGACGTGAGCAAATACCGATCCTCCCCATTAAGCAATACAGAAAAAACAACCAAAGCATATTACAGCTCACAATACATGTTTATTATTAGAGATGTTTACAGAAAAGTCTGTGAATTACTGCTAGGCTAAGACTGACAATGGGGGGGTTTATGGTTTATGGCTTTGTTTTTTGAATCATTTAAAAAGTCGCAAAACTGATTAACTTTGGGGGCTATTTCATTCTTATTAAAAAAAGTTCAATTCACAGATAAAGGAGAAGGTGCCTTCACTAGTAATTTAGTAACTACGACCAAATAGGGTGTAAAACTTGGCAGGGTTTTTGCCGCAGACACATCTTGCCCCACACTGTAGTTCACAGAGAGGCTGAAAAGGTATGCAGAGGCTTTTCGCTCCCATGGAGGGGGCACCAGGCTCAAGATCTTGATCCCTGAAATAAAAGCATATTCATAAATAAATACTTTTATTTAAAAATAAAGGTGCAATACTGTGTGTTACACATAAAATCTCAAAAGCACACAAATTAGTCTGAAAGTTTCTGAACTAAGGGAGTAAATATATTGAATTATGCAGGACAGCAAGAGTCAAGAGTGAGGATTGTACATCAGTGTTATACCCGGAGGCATCTTACATTCCTGTTTTATACTCAAAACATTTTGATTTTGATCTTGGTAGATACTCTCCAGTTCAGTTATATTTTACCTGGCAGTGGTCTTCTTGATCCAATCCTCGCACTCAATTTCCCCACAAAAAGGGATTTGTACAATCTGAAGATGGGGGGAAAAGGGGGAGAGAAAAAAAACGCAGTTATACATCTAAAAAAAATCATCCTTGTCTCTGGAAGATTCCTAAACCTTAAGATCTCATATACACTCAGAGTGGGAAAAGTTCTGATTGCTACAATTAAATTTTAATAGCTCTTTCTCATTAGAGAAATAGATAAACACAGTCATCTCTCCATAGTGCAGCAGGGAAAAACCTACACAAACCCAAAGCAGCATTTAAATCAAGTCAGGGTGCTGATTTTAATTTTTTTTTTTTTTTACCCCGATGTATCTTCCTTCTGTGGAAAGTAAAAATACTGTTTTCTCCTGAAATAGCCTGTTTTTCAGGAAAAGTTCAAATCTTTCAAACTGCAGAACAAATGCTACTGCAAGATAGTGCTTTCCTAATTAATTTTCCATTTTAATTCCATTACTACGAATTTTCATATTTTCTGAAGAAAACAAGGACATACATATTTTAATAAGACAGAATTGCCAACAGCACATTTTACTGGGGGCCGGGGGAAGTGGTGTGGATTTTCTTGCTGTTTCCTTCAGTTAGCTTAACTGAAGAAAATTGAGAAAGTAAAGTTGAAATGGTAATCTCGTACACTCTTCTGAGTACTACTCTTAGCTATTGTAATAAATCTCTATTCCCAAGTTTTATATTCCATTTTACTGTTTTTTGGTTTGGTTTTTTTTTTTTCATTTTTAATGGACTTTGACAGTGAAAATTCTGTTTACCACTAAAAAGTAGGATTACTGTTAAAAAGACACCCCCTACACACATTTGAACACTCATGTAATGCTAATAGCTGATGGCAACAACAGCTACTAAATTCAGCCTTCACAGTCATTTTAATTCTGTCCAAACTGTGAATAAGGTTTGCTGATCTGTGGCTTTCTTTCACCAAATTTACATTCTTAGTGCAAAATTCTCAATTTGCCTTGAACTGGAAGGCACCTTTACTAGACTTCACTTTATATCTTCACTTTCTTGCAACTGAAAAAAGGAACTACAACCACTCTACTATACTGTTCCTGCATTAATTTTTTGTTAGTTAAATTAAACTTTGTTTAAATACCTGTGCAAGTATTCTTAGAGTTTCAACTAAACTTTGCATGCAACTTAAAAGAACACAGAAGCAGTCTGCATTTTTAAAGAGCTAATAGTCTACACTGCAATCATAGTAAGGGGAAAACAGCAACAGGAATTAAGCAGGAATACTGCAGCTTACAAATTTTCTTCTTGAACAGTAGTCAGTGCTAACACACTGTAATTTCAAGAAGTTACAGAATACATATGCTATAAAATTTTGTCACACAACATATATAGGTAGAGAGTGAAACAGTCATAAAATGACATACATCATATTTTTCAATTCAGATATGCCGATTATAATAAACTTATATAACCCAAGTACCAAAATGGTGCAAGTATCCAAATTGGAACGTAAAAATATTTGTTCACATTTCCAAGTTTAACTACATTATAAACTAGATTATATTAGAGTTCTAAACATAATACAAATAGTTCACTTCTCTTGGCCCTCTCTAGAATCTAGCTGTACACAACAGTGAGTGTTGGACATTGAAGACCAGGCATTTTACCCTCCCCATAGGCACAGGGTATTATTTGGAACCTCTGTGGCAGGAGGAGAAGAAAGGGGTTTCTACAGTATTTCATCAAAATTAAAGGATAATAATTTATGTGTGTGTACAAATACAGAATTAGCTTCACATTCCATTCCTGCTCTTGGAATGACCTTGACTCTCCACTTGTTTATTTTTACATACAAGTTTCCTGCATCTCTTAAGATTTTTTAAGAGCTTATGTTTTCAACTGTTTGTCTTGAAGACAGTCAAGCATAGTTTCAGAGTGCTCGTTTAATTCAGAAGTGAAAGACACATGATGGCACATCTTGAAATCACAATACATGAGAGCAGTAGTACTAGTTAAACATCTATGCAGAGCACACTTATTTGTCAAGCAAAGACTAAATATTTTTGTTTTTTAAATCTACTGCCAGAATCATCAGATGCTTTAGATACACTTGCACCAAGGAAATGATACTTTGCAGTCAGCAGGAAGAGCCCAAAGCTGTTTGGAAACAGAATATTTCACACTTGTATTTAGTTTTGTAGAGGAAAATAAGGCAGTACTACATAAGCGTGCTAAATCAGTCTCTCCTCTGAAGTTCATAATTATTCCTTTAAATCTTGTTATAAATTGAATTTAAGTGCAATAGAAATGCAAGAAGAGAGTGTGATAGAAGGTCAAGCCTAACTAAGAATAACTTAAAAACTATTTTTGAAGTTAACAAAAGTACTATGAATTCTTGGCACTTGTGCATTTTCCATCAGAAATTTTGAAATTTTCAGAGTAGATCTAATTGGTTCACAAAAAAACCCTGATCTCTCTTTACAAAATACACAGCCTTAATGATTAATCCTGGGAATCCTACTACTTGAACACATTAATGTAAGTATATGAACAATTTCATAAGCTGAGGTTTGAGATAGAATTTCAGGGTTAAGAACTACTGTCAGTGGATCTCTGAAAAAGAAGCAGCATCTCAATTCTCTACTGAAGACTTAATCTCTCATCTAAGCTTCAAATACTTTGCCAGAACTTTAAATTTTTCACAGGTCTCTAGATCAGTGGAGCTCAATTATCCACATTATGGGTTATTCTTACTATCAACCCGAGGAGGTTTCTGACTTGCAGTAATTCTCAGTGAACCCAATGGCTTCTACTCAGGTCATAAAGGCAAAACTTCTTTGACGTAAATGGGATGTACTTTAAACTCTTACTTGGACCCTATTATGAGATTTGACAAGTGTTTTTCACTGTTTGCCTTAGAATAATGACAGTAAATTTATCTTAATCTGAATAAAATATTTACGTTGATCTCTCTGAAAAGCACTTTCCGATAAAAATGTAACACTTTAAATGCAAATTACCAAACTGCAGCATTGTAAGTCACTTAAAGATACCCTGTCACCTCTAGCATAGGACTAAATTTTGAATGGTGGTAACCTGAAACACTGTATTTAGTAAATACGGTATGTTAGCAAAAGAAGAAAGCAACGTGTATCACAAATTTTAGGAAAGCTAGTTCATTTTTGTGCAGCTATACAGAGAGGCTTCATCTGCTTGTGAGGGGAGAGTGCCATAAAAACCGCAACAGTATTTATATATAAGCTTTGAAATTTCTAGCCCCTGATTATTTATAAGGAACAGAAAGTGAGTGAAGGTACTTACCAGGATAGAATGAAGTAAATTTCCTTACCTTTCCTGAATCAAGCTCTTTTTGAAAGTCCTCCATAGTATTGGCCACCACCATATGACTTTTTAGGTCCTCAGAAGCTCTATGAAAAGGAAAAAAAAATTCAGTCAGGGCAGATTTATGCATATAACCTCACCGGCCAAATGAACTAAGTTTTCAGAGTCAGTCAAAACAGAAAGTTTCATGAAGAGAAGCTATATATTCATTCGAATCTTCCTCATCAGCTTATGTCTTTCTACCACTTCTGCCCTCAAAGAGATAGAACTTTAATTAACTGCCAATGGGCTGTTCTCCAGGCTGCTGCACATTTCACCATGTTAATTCACACTTGTGCATGTTAGTTCAACACTGACCAGCTGTAGATAGAAACAGCTGGTACTATAACAGGTAAGTACTATAGATGTAGATTTTTCTTTTTCAGTTATGTTCTAAATCTAAATAGCAAAGTGCTTTTTAACTAGGTAAAAATATTCTGCTTGTAAGCATCTTTGATCACCACAGAAGAAAGTAGGAAAACTCATCTGCCATGGTGCTGGATCAGCACCATGTTCTTTCTTGGTGTCCTTACAAACAACAATTTGCAATGACAGACATGCAAGGGATTTGGCATATGAAGTAAGTGCAAACAACAGTTCCAAAAGCATTTGATGGCTTATAAGAAAACAATACTATGAAAGTCAATAGGACACAGGGTCTTAAAATACACTTCTAAACACACAACTTGTACTGAAGTTTTTTGGACAACTTTTTATCTTTCAAAATTCCCTACCAAAAGCATCTCTCAGGAACAAATCCTGTGCATTATTATCCTATGAACTATTTATGGTGTATTTGTTTATTAATACTTTACATGAATTCACAGAAGTATTTTTTAAAGTAAGTTCACAACCTTCAACATTCTGTTTCATGAGCACAATAGGAAACTTCTATCACTGTATGTGAACAAGTTTCAGAGGCAGAAAAATGAAATGTCATGAACAGAAAGATGGGCCTAACCTGTCTTTCTGCACAGATGAACCAATAATGTGAGAAATTCTTCTGACAGGTAAAGTGCACCTGTGATTAGCACAGCCGTTTACTGTACCTCTCCATTTACCTGTTGTAAAGGTTAGCATGGATGTCCTCCAAAATCTGCTTCAGTCTGTCTTCTGCCTCATGTTCAGAGAAGTTCAGCTTCTGTCCTGTGTCTCTTCTAACAGTGACAAACTGTTGGCTCTTCATGTCTCGTGGTCCCACTTCAACCCTGACTGGAACACCCTTTGTTAAAAAAAGTTAGGAGTTATAATGAATAAGTCATTCTCAGAAGAGTTCATTTTCTCACTCTTTTTTTTTTCTGGTTGTTCTAAAGCCCAGTCTTAATATGGAGTCACTTTACACATTTAATTTTATTTAAAAAAAAATCAGCACATATTCCACTGCTTTCATGCATTTCTGTCTTTCTCATCCACACTCTCTTTGCTTGTGCATTATACCTTGCTCTAGCCTTGCTTCATGAGCTTGGAGACTGCATCATGCCAACACGCAAGCAATACCAAGACAGTTAAAGCACAGCTGAAACTACAAATAAGACAGTTATCCCAGATAGTGCAAATCAGATTTTTAAACTCTGAATGATTAAGAATTCTATAATCATTTTAATGTTCTAGTATCATCCAATAACACCTTTTAATTGCTTTCACAGAACACTTTCAACTGTATGAATGGTAAATAGCAGACGTTCTGTTAAATATAGCCCCAATATCGACATTAATTGCATAGAATATTTGACTACAAACAGTTGCTTTACACTATAGTAAAATCTATCTGAAGGGTGAAATATCTACTCCTACTGCAAAGCTACATAAAAAGCTATTCAAAACTGTTATTAACAACCAATTTAAACTGAACAAACATTCTAGTTTATGGCATACCAAAAAAGCTATCTCCATAATTAAAACTCATCTGAAAATATCTAGTATTTCTAATTGTAATACTACTTTCCAGTGAAAGAAGGATGCCTAATAGTCACATAAGAAGACTTCCTAGAAAGAGCAATGGAACTAATAATACCAGACATTATAAAACAAGTACCAAGGACTTGGCTCTTTTTGGATGTAACATCAGAAATCTGCTATGCTGAAAAGTACATAAGGCAAAATACTTTCCAGTTCTTTCTTGTACTTCTTACTCCAGTACCCTTGTATTTTTTACCCTATGACATTCCTTATCAGTACTCAATAAAATGAGGGCACTTTGCCTGCAGTTAGCCTGAAGATGCAGTTTACGTATTATGCTAGACATATTAGTAGGTTTTATAAAAAACATCGTTTCCCCCATGCTGTGCCTCCTTGATAAATCTAATTTTATTTAAAACGTCTCCCAACATGGATTCATGGTGTTAGAGCTCCATTTAAAAAAAATGTAAGGTTACACAAAGGGGAGAGAACTTGGGCACAATGGGAACTTTCAACAACTCAGGGAGCTTCTATCATAGAATCATTTAGGTTGGAAAGGACCTTTAAGATCATTGAGTCCAACCGTTAACCTAACACTRCCAAGTCCACCACTAAGCCATGTCCCTAAGCACCACATCTACACGTCTTTTAAATACCTCCAGGCATGGTGACTCCACCACTTCCCTGGGCAGCCTGTTCCAATGCTTGACAACCCTGTCAGTCTTACATTGAAGACTAACATATTGAAACTAATTTCAAATTCAGAACAAAAATACAATCCCATAATATCACTCAATACATTATTCAATTTCTAATTACCATTGTTTCATTCTGTTCACTATTTTTGTTTTACAAAAGCCTCTTATATTTGATGAGGCAGAACTGTTCCTCTCTACTGTATGAGGGGAACATGGTAATTTCGAAACAAAAAAAATTGCTCCTTTCTTTGTTGATGCTGTACACGTGTGCAAGGAAGGCACTGTTGTGACCCTGGAGACACTTAAGTATTAGTAAAAATTTTTAAACATGCAAGTAATTTGTACTATTGATTTCATTTTCTAGGTACATAAAGTGGTGACTTGGAAGTTTAAAAATCGCTAGTGACATGCAAACCCTAGCAAACAGAGCAAGTCTCAGAAAACATCTTTTCTTCTTTTATTAATGAAAGCGATCACCGATTATCAGGCAGCAATTCTTCATTTAGAGAAAATATTTGCCTTCAGAATAGAAGGCATGTATAACAGGCCTCATACATACCCCACATACAAGCTTCAAAACACCCCCTGGAAAGAAATGTACCTTAAGTTCCCAGTGGTTGAACTTCCAACCAGGTGAATAGTTGTCTCTTAAATCAGCCCGTACACGGATATTAACACTAAGCAGCCTGTTACGATATTCATTACATTTCTTCAATAAAGCCTCTTTGTCCTCTTCAGAAAGGGAATTTGTGATACCACAGGGTATAATCACAACCTGAAATATAACATGACATGTACTTTATAAAAAAATTAGCTCCTAGTTATTATAAAAACTTAAAAACAACATTGTGGCACTATAGCCCAGTAATTTCTTTCAAGTTCTCAGAAGTAAAGGATACATTTCCCTTTTCATACAAATGATACAGACAAAATTATTTTAAACAGATGGACTATTAAAGGAAGCTTGTCCACCACAAGTTCCCTAATGATTTGTATTAACTTTATACAGCACGCTCTGTAATCATACAGCTCCTATCCTATGTTAAGTCTTCCAGGTGCCCGATTTGAAATGCTCACGAATTCCGAGACAGGAAAGGAAATAAAATGGTAGTTTAAGGCATTTTTACACACCTGAACACAGGCTACTCGAGGTGGGAGCACCAATCCCATGTTATCTCCATGAATCATTGTCATTACACCAATAGTTCGAGTTGTAATGCCCCAGGAATTCTGATAAGCAAACTGCTTTTCTCCTGGTTTCTTGGGATCTTCAAATACAATTTCAAACATCTTTGAGAAATTCTGCCCTAGATGATGTGATGTTGCTCCCTGAAATAGTTGCACACAGAAAATTCTACTCAATGGAAAGTTAAGTCTATCAAGCATCAGTTTAAGGCTTTCACCTTACTGTATTTACTGAAAAAAATATTCGAATAGATAAATACCTGGATAGCTCTTCCACTGGCAGATATAAATGCCTCCACAGTGGTTGTATAATCACCCCCAGCGAATTTCTCCTTCTCTGTCTTCCTTCCTTTCACAACAGGTATTGCTAGGAGATCTTCGTACACTTGAGCATACAGATCAAGTATCTGCATCACCTATGATGAACATACTGTCTTAAGAATTACTCAGTATTTTGCATTTGCTAAATCATGAAATATTTTTATATGCTAGAGTCTAAAAATCTTAAAAATGTAATACTTTCTCAAGGTTGTGATTAAAAAACAAGATTTCTTCAATTGCTTTAAACTTTGGGTGTTATTTTCTATGAATCAAATAGCAACAACTATAAACCATGACAGAAAACAAGAAGAGTCACTGCAGAAATGCTAGTCCAATGGCTATACTGACTTCCCAGTTTCCACCTAAAAGTTTGAACATCTGCTAAGTAAAAGAAGATAT
>JASVER010000043.1:157469-454756 GCA_030449065.1 Oceanodroma leucorhoa
CCATGATACTCAATGAAACATCCGTCTTTTGGGCAAAGGAAGTGTTAAAATTTCTAGCAGTTAACATGTGAATGCACTATTTAGATTTTTAAGGAAAATAGATTTTTAAGGATTTTTAAGGAAAATAATCTTTAAGGAAAGCATTCTTTATATATCACACTCTTCAAACTCCCCATACTGTTTGAAGAGACTAAAGCCTCAGACGTGGGTTACATCTGAGAAAAAAATGGGTTCTATTACACTTGGCATTTTTCATGAGGGCTCCCAAAGAAAAGCAGAGAGATTTCTACCAGGTCCTAGTAAAAAGATTTATTTGTGTTGCTATGGAGTCAAGTAACTTTCTGAAAGCAAAAGTACCAGCGCATTTGCTTTTTACCTCCTCTGCTGCTTCTTCATATGTTGCAAATGCTGTGTGACCCTCTTGCCAAAGGAACTCACGAGTGCGAAGGAAAGGTTGAGGATGTTTGAACTCCCAACGCTGGAGGGAGGGAAAGAAAAAAAATTAACACCATGATTACCACTGAAGTGTCAAATTATTGTTAAAAACAGTGTTTATAAATAAGTATTAGAAAATTCTGAATAAAAAGATAAAAAGTCAACTATTCACAGATTTCTACTTAAACAATATAATCAACAATATACATGGATAAAGTATGTTTTATTAAAAACAGTGAGAAAAACAAATCACAAAACCACATTCATACTTTTGCCATGAAATATGTGCTGTGATCAGTATCATCACACCACATCCACGTAGAATAATTGTCCTACACTGCACTTACGATACAACAGTTACTCAGAAATTGTGTACAGACATACCACAACATTGCACCACTGATTAAGCTTGATAGGAAGATCCCTGTGTGACTGCACCCACTTTGCATAGGCTGGATACATGACTGTAAAAAGAAAGCAGCTTTGGGTCTCTGCGCAATACAGACAGTTTATGCCAAACCTTTCTTTTTGCTATGTATAAGCTTAACATTCTCTGCTGTGAGAACTATGTTTTTATGTTTAATTCTCTTTAAAACACATCTTTTGTCCTAACACATAATATTTTCACTGAAAGGAGTACTTTCACTTCATCCTGTGTCTCTGCAAAATAGCTTGCTTGATGCTGGTCAAAGTACAATCCAAAGCTTAATATCTAATGACACCATGTTTGAGTCAGTGGCTTAGAGTCTGTAAATACATCTAGGTTCACAAATAAAAATTCACTGACCTCGAGATTTCAGGATACTACACCATAACTGATTCAATTAAAAACTCATCCAGCCCTAGGTCTTTAAATGTTTGTTTAAATTACTGAGAGGAAATTTTAGTAAAAGCTAGTTTCACAGCTATAGTCAAAGTACATGCAAAACTGAAGCTAATTATGAGATGAAGAAATTTTCTTATAAACAATACAAAACAACCAACCAAACATGTTTTTCAGTCAAAGCAAGTCAGTTTTCAGGGTATTAATGGAAAAATTCCTAGTGTACATTTCCTAGAACAGTCCGTTTAAGGGAATGTATAGTGTTGTGACATTTGCTATAAGCAGCAGCAAATTTAGGAAATTTTGATAAGGAGTTACAGAAAACATTCTAAAAAATGGGTTTCCACTTTTCAAAAGGGATGCTTGTCTATCAGCTACATTATACCTGTAACTCTTTTCTTTACGGCCAAACTGCATGAAAAGAGGTCTACCTGTTTCACTTGTGGGACGTACAGCAATTGGTTCAGCCAGATCTGTTTTCCCAGATCTTGTGACCCAAGCAACCTAAAAGAAGAAAAAAAAAAAAAAAGGGTGGGTGTGGGTAAAACAAAAAAATTAAACAGAGCAAGTTTGAAAAAAAAAAATCTTATTTTCATACTCAGCTGCAGACTAAGTGGTTGGGTTTTCTTGTACTCGGATTAAAATAATGTTTTGAAGTGTACCTCAGGAGCAAAGTCAGCAATATGAGTCTTCTCTTTCTCTAGGGCAGCCTGGGACACAAACATGGGGAAGTAGCAGTTTTCCACTCCAAGTTTCTTGATCTCTGCATCGAAGAAATTCTTGATAGCTTCCCAAATAGCATAAGCCCAAGGACGAAGAACATAACAGCCACTCACATCATAGTATTCAATCATCTCTGATTTTGTGATCACCTTTCAAAAGATTATTTAGATACTGAAGTTTCAATTTCATACACAAAGAACATTCAGTAATTCAAGCATGTGGCATGCAATTCAAGAAAATCTCCTATTTAAAAGTCTTTGTGCTCAAAAAGTTAGCAAAGATATACTTTGAGGTCGCTTTTGTTACCTATAATTAGAGAAAGTTAAGCAGGAACATTAAAAGTTTAATAACAGATCTGAATGATGTAAACACTCAACTAAAACTGAATGTCATGAATCCAAGTAAGAGACAGTAGCATGTAATTCATACATGAATTAAGAAAACCCTATATATATGTATATATGGGGGTGACAGAGAGGGTGAAATGGTTGATGGTCATCCTTTTTACAGCTTCCTAAATTTCTTCAGCTCTTCAATCCAGGCACTTCTATTTAAGACCATGATAGCAATGTAAGAAATAGAAAAAGCAAGTACTTTGTTTTGTATTTTTTAAAAAAAAAAAAAAAGCCCACAAAAAAAAACAGAAATACAAGCTAAGATATAAATCCCAAACAGATTTTGATTTATAAGTAAATGCAATAATTCTTTAATTCAAACTGATTTGCACTTACCTGAGAGAACCAGTCTGCAAGATTTTCTTCTTTTTTAGCTTCTAGACCCAGCCTACAGTATTAGAAAAGAACCAGATTTGTGCTGTACAGCATTTAGCAGTGAAATTTATCCTAATCTTTTTTCTTTTTTTCTTGGGGCAGGCAGATGAAGGGGACAGCAGAAAAAGGGAGGTGTGGAACAGAACATTTTAATTTCACTTGATAAAGCTAACTTTTCCCAAATTTTTTTCTGACAGTTCAGTATGTATTGGCTAGTAGGAATTGCTAGCATTTCCTTACCTTGGCTAACAAGAGTATTTAATAAAAACAGCTCTGTTTCTTTTCTACTGTTTGAACCCTTCTAATTCTCACCATGGTTGCATCAAAGAACCTCATAATGATGCATTAAAAACCCAAACACCACCAACAAGAACCTAAGATTAACCAGACCTGTGTGTAAGCTGTCTTACTCTTCATTTTAAAAATTTCTTACCTAGCCAGTGGCTACAATTTCAGGAAATATATGCAACTTGAATTCACCATTCATGTGAATGTCAGTCACACTGTTCAAGACAGAAAACTGACCCTACCACCAAAATAAAGATAACTAGTAAAATGACAAGATTCTAAAGAAGGCTAAACTCACCAGACTCGAATGACAGTAGACAAAAGCAAAGCTTTTATATCTCTACAAACAGAGAAGTTTTAAGGGTGAAAAATGCATTTTTCTGGCATAATTTCTATACAAAATAGCCACATCTCTGTCTCTAACGTGCTTTATGTATCTGGAACAGGAAATAAATAGTGCTGCATAATACATGCTGTGGAAAGACTTCTAAACTTTCAGGGTGGGAGCAGGAGAGGGGATACAGCAATCATCACTGGAGAGTTCCACCATCAACAACAGCAGTGCCTTGCTCTGGGTTGGGCTAAATACTTCTCATGGTATTCGCAGTAAATATTTTGGAAACCCTGGTACAATGAAATAAGCAGAAGGGTTTTTTTTCCTCCAGGGTTTATATTGAACAACATACAGCAGCACATTTGCAAAAGCAAATAATGAAGCATAGCAAGTTCTCAATGACAGTAACAGTACCCACAGCAACAGAGTGTGCACACTGCTTTATGCGTCCTACAGGCTTGGTAATTTTTCCTCAGTAGGATGCTGAGGTACAACTGACACTAAATAAACTTTGGTAACTTGCTTTTGGCTTGATTCTATATATGAAAATGAATACAGTTATTTTACAAATGTCCATGTTTTTGAGTGAAATGAGAAACCTGTAAAACTCTAACTCGGAATAGAGGTAAACAGTTGAGGTTTCTAGCAAACAGGTTAAAGATCACATCTTTACCTGGTTTGTTTCTTAGGGCCTTGACCTTCTCCTGATCCATTTGAAGAGAGTTCACTACCACCCTGTCCTTGCAAAGGTTCTTTTTTGGGGCCATCGTTTTGCTTCTGTTGCTTACTCTGCTTTTCAGACTTGTTCTCTTTCTCCTTCTTCTTCTTGTCTTTGTCATCAGTGCCACTAGCAGAAACCGGTTTATAATCAACTCCTGCAACAGACTTATACTGGGCCTTCAGCTGAAGAAGTTCCTTAACAGCTGCATCTATCTTCTCCTTGAAGAACAAAAAAATAAAGATAAATTCATACAGAAATCACAGGAATAAAATGTCTCTATCAAAAAAATAAAATGGATCTATGTATGGCATTGTGGACATCCACTCAGTGTTGGGGGAAAAATCTGCAAAAGCCAATACTTAACTTAAACTAACATTTTAAGGACCATATCTGACAGGAATAATTTTAAAAGTACATTTCAGATCTCGGAATTCAAATGCTGCCTATTCTAAATGTACATTTCTAATTCCCATAATAACACTGAATTTAAAATAGATTTTTACATTTAAATACATATATTATGTTTTTATATTAGAGTATGTTTTTACCTTTTCTGCCTTTTCTGATTTCAATTTTCTAACTTCATCTCCTTGAAGAGCTACTTTGCTAAACAGGGCTTTAGCTTCAGGTGTGTCTGGACCACTGGGTACTGTGCTCGATGCTTGGGGCAAAGCACCTTGAGGTACTGGTGGATGTCCTGGCTTGTAGTCCTGCCCAGTCTTTTCCTTGTAGTCAGCTTTTAGAGAAAGAAGGAGTTTTACTGCTTCATCTATTTCATCCTATATGGAGGACAAACAGCAGGATGTACTGGTGAGAATTAAAGACAGAACTGACAAGAAGCATTAATTTTCAGGCTAAGAAACTAAAATTTCCATCTAGGAATAAACAGTGCTTCATAATTAGGGGAGGACTCAAGTAATAGCTCTTCCCCAAGCAACAGGAGTATGTTTGAGAGCTGTCACGTTATACCAGAATGTTCCCCTAGCCCAACTGGCCAGCTACAACGTGTTAATAATTGCAGCAGAATCTACACTGAAAAATACAAGAAACTCTTTTAGAAAAGGACTTTTCCGAAAAGAACCCAAAACAACCCAACACCAAAACCAATTCTGCAAGGTAGAAATATAGGCAGGAAAAAACAGCAGCTCCTGAAAACATACACGTTTGTCTCRTGTTCTTTTCCAGAACTATCACTGAATTTGTCAAGTTTTGAAAAGTCTTGCTATTGCTGCAGTACGCTAGATACTTTTATCTCACTTGTTCCAAATACAGCAAGAAAAAGTAAAATACATTAAAAATTTCTGCAGAGTTGACATCTGCCATGCTTGTGCCTATTCATCTAGATGTGAGAGGTTAAGTTTGACTTTCTACACCAGTCGAATGTAGAATTTATATCTCARAGTCAAGAAAGTATCCAGCATCAGAGTAGTCTCGTGTGGCATTATTGGACCATGCAAGTTTGATGGCTAAGCTGTGACCCAGACATAAGGGAGTTTAGTACACTGTTTGATCATTACTTGGTGAAAGATTTCCCCCCAGTGGCAAAATGTGGTAAGAATTACAATTGCTTACTCTCTATTTACTATTATACCTTGGAAGCTTTCTCTGCTTTGAGTCTGCGTACCAATTCCCCTTGTTCAGCTACATTATCATAAAGTGCTTTGCCATCCACTAAGCTACACGGCGCCAAGTTACTGCAGCATACAGAAGATGGAAGTGTAGTAGAAGGTATACAAGGAGGAGCTGAAGGTGGATTTCCAGGCTTGTACTCTTGACCTGTCTTTTGTTTATATTCTGTTTTTAGATTTAAAAGAATTTTCACAGCCTCATCTATTTGTTCCTGAAGCAAGAAAGGAAAAACAGCAGTTGCAGATAAAGATAGAAACAATAGAGATGCAACACAATAGCTAAGATAACATAACCTTTACTAGAATGGCACTAACATAGCTGTTGTAATAAAACTTCTAGAGCTAACTTGTTAGTGTAAGTTGTCATCATTGAGTTCTGTGGTAAAACTTTTCAGCCACAATACCTACAAGTTGCACATGAAAGGACCTAATCAGGCAGTATACGTAAGGGCTGATTTCTGTGCCATGAAAGCTTCCCATTTAGGCAGCTTAGTTCCCTGCARTTACAGCAGTCCATGACTTTGTACACTGGAGGACGGGAGCAAACACTCAGACTCGGAATAGAGAATGGTTCCCTGGCCACTATCAAGTTACTACCAAATTTACTATTGCTATTCTAGCTTTCAAGTTACAGCCCTTTTTTCAAGTTACTGCCTATATTCTGCTTCACTTATTTTGTACCACTAAAAAAATAACTTGTTTATTTATTTTCCAGGTTCTCCATGCACTATCACAGAACTCATGAATTTAGCCATATCAGCTTCAGAGAATTTGGGAAAGCACTTCATGGAATTTGAAAGTACTTGCTCATATTTTGTTCCTCAAGTTTCACAAAACCTGTAATTAGGTTTTAGTCTAAACTAAAAATATTGTTCCACTCAGAAGTATTCACTGCTATTACACCTTTGAAGCTTTCTCCGATTTAAGTTTGCGGACCACTTCGCCTTGTTCAGCTACTTTGCTGTATAGAGATTTGCTGTCTACCGGACATGGGGATGGAAGAATAGAAAAAGGAGAAGATTGAGGAGGGACAAAGACCACAGGTGGGCTTCCAGGTTTGTACTCCTGGCCTGTCTGTTGCTTATATTCTGCCTTTAAGGATAAAAGGACTTCCACAGCAGCACCTATCTCCTCCTGAAAGAGAAAGAAAGGGGCAGAAAGAGGGAAGAACAAAGACATAAGACTCTGAAGCGCACCGTAAATACTTTTATGAAAAGACCTGCTGTTTATGCACACCTATTCCATTTTCTTAACTATTTAGTAGAGCTGTTCAGAGAAGTTTTCTCTACTACTTTCCTACTTTAACAAAGTAACTCCTGTTAAGGGATATACAACCTTAATAGTCCTAAATAAAATTATAACAATAAATTAGTTTAGATCTTGCCATTTATTTAGATTTTATGGTGCCACCAACACACTATTATGAACAGTATTTAACCACCAGGCAAAGTGTGTTATTACCCATCTTTTCTTGCTCTGCATTAGAAAGAACAGAAAGAAAACAGCTCCTAGCTATGTTTTCTGTGCTCAGCTCCAGACAGGAATGGGTTTCAAAAATATCTGTACTATTTAGATCTTTACTTTGTTTTTTTCTTTCTGCRTTTTGCTTTCGTTTTCTTTTTAAGGTCTAAATAGGAACAAGTCAGTCCTATGAAATCACATAATTTGACCATATTTAGTTAAATAAATAAATACTGCAGGACATTTCAACCCCAAGGACCAGATTTCAATACTTAATCAACTCATGCTGTGGGGTGAATCCTGTCCACATTCCAGAACAGCAGTCTAAGAAATATAGGAATTTACTTACATCTTTATGAATATCAACACAAACTTTGTCATACATGTCTAGCTAAAAGATAAGTATTGGAAAACACAAGTCTTGACAGAACAGAGCCCAGTCCAAATGATGATCACTATGAAAACATGGAACCATAAGCACCCATTCACCTCCGCAGAGAGAGGAAAATGGGCTATACAAACCCAAACAAAAAAAATATTAGTTTAAATCAGCCACCTTAGGTGCTTTCTCAGCTTTCAGTTTTCGGACCACTTCTCCTTGCTCTGCCACTTTATCATACAGAGTTTTGCTGTCCAGGGTACCAGAGGTCCCAAGCTTTGAAGACACACTCTGTTCAGTTACAGACACTGGAGGATTTCCAGGCTTATACTCCCGGCCTGTCTTCTCTTTGTATTCTGCTTTCAAGGCCAGCAACTGTTTCACAGCTTTATCAATATCTTCCTTCGCTGCCTTCTTAGCTTTCAAGTCACGAACTATATCACCCTGTGCAGACACCCTGTTGTAAATGACCAGGTGACCTTCAGATACAGTACAGGTTGGAGTAGAGGTATCAGCAACAAGTGGAGTAGATTTTTCTTTTACAGCTGAACTAGCCTTAAAAAACAAAGAAACAAAAAGCCAAGTATTCAGCACGATAATCTTGTACAGTAATACATGTACAGTAATACATTTTATGGCATTTTTCTAAAACACAAGTTTACCTCTTTCTTTGCAGTTTCAGCTTTGGTCTTCTCTTTTGACCCAGATGTTGGCATTTCCTTAGTGTGTCCATCAGGGATGTAAATCAAAATGCACGGGGCATCTTTACAGCTGTAAGGACTATAAAAGGATTTATAAAAACACAATAATAAAGGAAATACAAGATACATATGAAACGTTTATGGAAACAAATGTTCTACTCTTTCTACAAGATGTTCTGGCACAACTGCAAGTTTATTTTTGTACACAACTGTAGATACACAAATTTACATAACTGGGGATCTGCACTGATTCCTGTTAAGTACTGGTTTTCTTTATGTTATAATATTATGCTGAAATGCAGTGTAATTTAGATGTCTGGTAGCTTGCTAAAGAACTGTTACAATTAAATAGTATGTGCACACTCTAATTGGGCAAAATCCTGTYTTATTCCTTAACATTGTTCCTTAATTTATATACTTAGAATCACAAGGAAACCATGATCTCTTTACTAAGTCCAAGTTAGCTGGGGTGCACCAAAAGTGCCACGTGCTTGGCTTAGACAGTTTGAAGAGGTAGGAAACGTACAAGCTAAAAGCCATGCCAGTCCACTGAAATATTCCACAGAAAGGTCACAGTAAAGGGGAAAATATTTGCAGGCAACATTATTCTTGCCAATGCATGTGTGAAAACATTAAAACACAGCAAGCTAAAGCAAATTCYGTGAAGTCTGCTTAGGCCATTCTTAGGTAGCTTACCTCACTGGCTCATAGGGCTGATCACAAATAAAGAATCCTCTCCTCTGAAGTTGTATGATGTCCCCTTTTTTTAACTCCCTAAGGCAAGGATCACCTAACATCAGTTCTTCTTGCTGTTAAGTGTTGAAAGAAAATCAGTGCAAATCTAACACAGCACAAGAAATAGTAAGAAATACAGCAGAGCTGTCTAAGGATAGTGGTGATTTTCTGATTTTGGAAGTGTTGAAATGTTAGTTAATTCCAGGGGCAGCAGAACAAGTACTTGCAATAAGATGCCATATCATAACAACATATGAAGACAAAAACACAAACTATTGGTCACAGATGCGTAAAAGCCAGGTAACGCCTGAGAAAAAACGTGAGTCAAATTTTAATTTTGTAATTATGAGAGATTAAATGGAAAACATGGAAACTAAATACACCAGCACATGATTTACTTGTTTGACAAATGACATCAAAAGATTTTAAAAAACAGTAACTAGAAATAGTGATGGCAAAAAAAAAATCCCAAACATTAAGCTTTGTGGAATAAAGGGGACAAAAAGATAACTTACCTTGCTATTTCGGTTGATATATTGCTTGAAATCTTCATCTTTACCTAGAACTGGCTTAGTGATCAGATGCTCATAATTAACACAGACAGTTGGGATGAGTGGTGCATGTGAAGTTTCTGCTAACCAAGTGATCTTAGTCGTTTTTTTGAAGTCCTTATTCTCTAAGTTCAACTTGGCATCGATGGACGCGATTTTTCCACTTGAATTTCTACAAGAAAACAGAAATTATAAGAGTAAAGCCTCAGTGATTTGTTCTCATTTTATGCTATAGCCCATCAATAGATTCTCTGAAAAACAAGTATTCAGAGTTCATTTTTGAAGTGTGGGAGACATGCAGGAAATGCAAGGGTGTATTCACTCCTGTTAAAGTTCTCCTTTAGTTTTGATTTCTTAAATATAAAGAGACAGTAAAGAACATGGGAAAAAATCTCTACTTATTTATGTTCTCTATCCCAGCTCACCCCATTCTGCCACTGTCTCAACACAACCATTTCAAAGATACTATGATAACATTAATGGTCTCCTTCCCCCACCTTAACAGTTTGGCAACTGAAATTGTGATAGGTGTAGTTTTTTAGTATGCAAAAGCAGGTGTTTGTTACAGGGTGAAAGTTGTTAAAATTCCAAGTGTGGGTTTTTTTTGTCTGAAAAAGCTGTTTCACAGTGGAAATATTACCACAGATACATGGAGAACACTGAATCAGAGGGACACGCAGCATCAGGACTGACTGCTGATTTCAGACCTAAGTCTACAGTAAAATATGCTCTATGCCAAAATGCTGTTTTCTGACATATTTCAAAGTAGATATTTATATACAGAATCATAGAATGGACATATATGGACAACCATTAATATTCTACTGTTTCAAGCTACCTATTACAAAAATCAACAAAAAGCTAAAAAGCAAATAATCATTTCATCTCCCAGTGTTTGTTACCTGTTTAATTTAGTGATGATAATATTGCCCCAATTTATGAATGTAACCACCTCTCCCTCTGTCAGGGTCTCTGCATCTGCACCCTCGATCAGGACTCTGGAGCCATACCATACAGGTTTCAACCCAACATCGGCATTCTGTGAATAATGATTTTTATTTTAAAGGAGAGACTGTTATTTATATAAGCTGACTAAATTTAATGCAGTGCCAAAACATTGCTTTATTTATGATAGAAGACAGATGAAGATAAAAGACAGACAAGAACAGTAACACAAAGCTATAGTGTTCTTCCACAACACACTCAGGTTTCTGGTTCACAAGTGTTGCATGCATTCTTCTGACAGTACACTCAAAAAATCCTATCTCCTATCAAATACTAGCTCCAACACAACTGACAGCATACCCCGTTTCCTTAAGGTTCATACATCTTTAAGATCTTACAGGTAAAAACTAAGTAAGCTTTTCTCAAGTCTCCATTTTGCTATGCAAATTCTCTTCAAAAATAATTTCATAACTCCCACTTTTGCTTTTTAATATAGTTAATATGGAAACAAATATGGAGCTTCTCTCAGCTGCAAAGATTTTTAAAGACAGAAATTGGAAATACGTCACTTAGAACACTAAAAGTACTCAGCTTTAAAGCATCTCAATAATGGAGATAAACTTTTTTTTAAAAAAAAGCAGACAGCTAGGAGTTTAGACTTTTTCAACTGATCAGGAGTTTGAAATTTATTTCTTCTGGTCAGTACATACTTCATTATATACCGGAGGCAGCATTTTTAATATCAATGTTTTAATATGCTGGCTTGCAGCTGACCAAACTTCAGACTTTTTGACTCTTAAAAAGTTACAGTTCTCACTTGCATCTGCTCAAAACCTGTTTCCTTGTTTATCTGCCATGGGGAAAAGAGCAAACTAGATGTCCACCTCTCAGTTAGAAGAAATGGCTACAGGAACACTCAGAGCAACAAAATAAAAACAAATAAATGAGGCAAAACCTCAACAATATTCACTTGTTTCTCAGTATAAGTGTGATATCTAAGGGATGATTTCAATGAAGCTTAAGTACAATTTGAGATGCCACGCTTAAAGAAAAGCATCTTTCCTAATTGTAGTGCCAAAACCGAATTGTATCAGTAACACATACCCCTTCTTAGGGATATTATTCCGCTTACTGGATACTAAGAGTATCAAATTAGCAAGTTCTTAACTTTTGATAATAACTATTTGCTATCCAAATTTAAAAGTCATATTAAAAAATCCAGAGATTGGTAGAATTAACAGCTTAATATATCACTTCTCCAGAAGTCTAATTTTATAAACTATTTTAAAAAGTCTCCTGCATTCTGCACTCCTATGGATAAGCAGTATTTATTGTATTATACCCATAAAGCTTGAATAAAATTTTATATTTAAACTTCTCTGTGAAAGTTAGTATCAAACAATAATAAAGACTGTCTGACCATCACTCCATACTTGTAACATCTCGCTGCTTCTGAAAACTCCCAGAGAGGCCTTTCAACGCACTGTCTATATGCACTCTATATATATAATTTCCGAAAGCAGTTTCCCACATCCTCTTAATAGAACAAACACGTTCAGTAGTTGCCCACTGTTTGACAATTCTGTGAAAAAAGTACACCTTGGTTTTATATCATGCTGTCTGAGCAAGTTAAAACCAGGACTCTCCTTGCTGACTGCTCCAAGCCAAGGTACTTCCAACCTTACCGATCTGCAATACAAGAATATTAAGAGAGTAAAGCGAGAACCTTTGGATGTTTAGCCACTTCTTTCATCTCCTCTTGAGCTTCGGGAATATTTACTGGGACCACTGCATCTTTCAGTAAAGCAGTGTACCGGGGTGCTACTGGGTCTATAACCTACAGAAAACAAATGAGAGGGATCATAACTATATGACATTGACAGAGAAATAAGATGTTGTATAAAACAACAACCACCAAAAAGGAATATTAACTGGTATTCTTTATGTTACTGCATTTTTTTATGTTTGCTTTAATGCTACTTTAATCCAAAGCTATAGAAAAGTGAGAAAACAATGATAATACTTCACAATTTCCCATCTTTACTGAAATATTTTGAGTAAAAATTATGGATTGGGTACTACTGACACCAGAAGTAACCAAAATTATGAGCTAATGCCTCATAGGGAAGACAGCAAAATGTACTTTGATACAGTTTTACTATGCACATGGGCTATTACATCTGGACCACTTTCTCTCTAGGTAGCTGAACTTAAAGCAATCATTTATCAGTGCAGTTCGTTCTTTTTCCAGCAGCACAAGACCTGATCCCATACTCATTTTCCAGGTCAGGACTCCAGCAGAATCAGGGATAGATCTGGCTATAGAAGAAGCACCAATTAAGTCTGCAATTTTAATACAGACGCATTAGATACTATAATAAGGCAACACCGTAACATTGGCTTCATCAGGATTTCTACAACATGAGTTTGGCAAGAAAAAGATACCACTAAAATGTCTTCTTATATTTTTATTGTCCATTTTCAAACTCAACTGATGTAGTTTTTCACACCTGAAATATTGGTTTGACAAACTGTTCAGAGGCACTTAAAAACATAATTCAAGTAAAATAGTTGTCTAGGTCCAAAAAGAATATCAGAGATCCACCAGTTTAACTGGAAACTAACACAAAGGAAAACACCTGCTTTTATTAATATAAAGTGACTTTTCTTCTCCTTAGTTTATCCCTTCTCAAGTGAAAAGCTACAGGGCAATCTGTATTTAGCACCTAATTACTTGACATTAGCAAGTAAGGTGATATGACGATATACTTTTAAGAAGTCACACATTTTTAAGTTCACAATCACTGAAGTCAGTCTCCTAAATGTTAGACATACACTTTAAAAAAGGACTTGTGCATTTATCTCAAAATACAGGTATGTGATTTAATATCATAATTTTGATAACTGACTGAATTTTACGATGTTATTACCAGGCTCTTTATTTTACTCATTAAAACTCACAAACCTTCCTCAGACGACAGGTGTTAAGAAGTCAGTAGCATAACTACAGGATAACATATAAAATAAGAGCTCTCACACTGATGAAGTCTTTGAGCTCAGAACCACCTGCATGCAAGCAATTGTTTTTGCTCATACTGCAGACTGCAAACTATCTGCACAAATACATGTAAATAAAATTGGCTAATAAATATGGTGCTGTGCAAGGAGTTGAGTCAGAGGTCTAAGAAACTCAGTTTAAAAGCCAATTCAAAAAATGAGCCCTGACAGTCCATTGTGGATTTTTGCCCAAAATCCAATTCTTAGTCATAAATTTATTTATGCAGCAACAGAAAGAACCAATTCATAAACCCTTGTGTATGTAACAGACCAAATGCAAAATATATGAAGAAATACAAGACACATGCCAGACAAGCAAAAACTACTTAAATGAACAGACCTGGGTACTATCTAAGCAAAACCAAGCAGGAATCCCAATGCAAAATAACAGGTGTTTCCACAATCACACAAAATATGCAATCAGCATTATAACAATTCGCCTTATTATAGTGTCCAAGCATCCGCTGCCAGAAAGCAACTAACTATGTCAAGATGCAATATTCCTTATTTGACATTCAGTCAGAAACATCAGCAGTGCTGGCTTTATCTACATAGGCAGTATACCCAGCGCGTTAGTTCTTTTGCCACAGCAAGGAAAAGCGGCCAACGTGAACCAAATTGAATAAGATTTGTGTTTATGTTAACAAATAAGCCAAACCAGAAATGGGCAGCCTTTTAGAGCTAGGAATAATGCATTTTCAGTGGGTTTGTAGAGCTCCTGTTATATAAGCAAATGTGACTGCACTATGAAGCTGCAAAATGATAGCTTATGCTATGTATGCTTACAGCACTGTAAGCTATATGCTAAGGTAAAAAGCATTAAGTAATACCTTCTTACAGATAGCTCGCAGCTTGAAAGCAGAAAAATGAAATGCAGTTTTCATATCAGATTTTACAGCAAATATCATTCTCTCTCCCCGTACTACTAAGTAAGGCAAGTAAGTATTGGTATAGGAGAATCAACAGGATTAGTGCTAGATCAGGTTAGAAAGGGGGGACATTCCATTTTCCTGAAAGTGTGCCAAACGACGCAAGATACTGCAACTGCTACTTGTTGTGATAAGCACTCCAATGAACGCTGGATTCTCTACATATCCCAGAAAGAGGATATCAGGAGTAGCTTAAAATTCAAGTAAGCACATACCTTTTTATTAAAGGACCAAATTTTATCCCACTCCATATTCACAACAGATCGAGAGGAACCCTGGGAAAAAAACGTATTCATATAAATATTCTAGGTATTACCCCCATTTAAAACAAAGTCCTTTAAAGACTACAAACGCTCTACTGTTTGCATTCATCAAAAAAGTTTAGAAAGGCATCTTGAGCTTGCAAAATATACATTTTTTAAAATAAGAAACTTGCTACCCCGTTTTGCCAGGACCTGCTCATAGGTGTTAACATTGTTGAAGTAGTACACATGAAAGCAGCAAACCTTCAAAAGAAGAAACCTCCCGGTGACAAGTACTTTAACTGAAACTTCAGAAAAATTTGTCCTTACCAAGTGAGAGTCAAAGAATTGGAAGAGAACACCCACCTGAGCAGCAATAAACTGCTTTAGCCCTTCAACTGTCATGCCTCTTCTTAGGACACCACGCACAGTGGGAAATCTTGGGTCATCCCTAGTAGAAAAAGATGTTTCATCAGTATCACACGCTAAGTTCTACCTATTAGTCAGACTGATCAAAAAATTCACTAATACTGCCATACGTGAAAGGCCCAGCTTCAATGTATTTCACTTGTGTGAATTAAGAGCTAGATGAGAAGACCTAACCAAAAAGACTGAGCTCTTATCTATACAAAATGTGTGGTGCAGATTTTCTTCTACTTCACCCCAAGAGGGAAGCCATCTCTTGGTAAAGCCACTCTTCTCCTGCATCTATTCAATCTCAAGTCCCTCAAAAACTGGCAAGGCAAAAGTTATGTCCCTATCACATTGCTTCCTTTTCAATGGCACCTGAATAATGGAACCTGAAACAACAGGGCTTAAGTCTTTCTTGCTCRAGAGAAACCAGAAAGAGATGAGTAACAATGACAATGTTATCTCTCCATGGATTTCTTCAGACTCCTGTACTATGAGGAGAGGACTTCAGATGGTGTGCTCCCACAGCTAGCCCACTGTGGGAATGAACAAAGGAGCCTCTCCAGACTCCGAACTACTTGCAGAAGTGTAAACCCACAGCTCACCCTTTCTAGGAAAATACTTAGGCTACTAGGCCACCAAGCACCTCTGCAGAAATCCAGTTAACATGGAAAAAAAGAACAGAAAGAAGCGGGAGAGGGCAGGCAGGAGGGAAGTAGTACAGATTTGACTAGATGGATAGGACCAGAAGTTCTTCAATTCAGGCCCCCTCTGGCACTGCTCGGGAACTATCCGATGACTCAGAGAGGACAATGTGTAAGTAGCACCCTAGCACCCGTAGCAAGAGTCAAGAGTCCAAAAATAAGCTACCTTATGTTTATTACAGGATATAAATATGTATGTACACAGTTACTGTATATTAGTAAACAGACACACTGTACATGCAGAAGCCACTGTAATTGATCTATGTTCTTAAATATTGTTTAAATATGCATTCATACTGCTTTGATGCCTAAGCACTGTCCAAAACAGAGAATGCATGCATCAGTCACGAGTATCTTAAGGAACAATGCTGAACTACAACCATGTAACATACCATCCATCCACAAGCCCTTCGTTGACAAACCACGTAAGCTTTCTCTTAGAAAGCACAGTGTTGTTGAGGTTTAGCCGGCTATATTCCCATATATACGGTTTCCTTATGCCCAGTGCCTCAATGATCCAGTAGAATTGTTCATCTCTGTCATGGTATTCAGTTGTTCTCAATGCGTGTGTGACACCTTCAATACTGTCAACAATGGGGCAGGCAAAGTCATATGTGGGATAAACCCTGAGAATAAAGACCTTCAATTAGCAGGACAGAAGAACAAAACACTTTCCTCACATGTAAACACTTAAACCAAGCATAATTTATATTTATATATTATAAATATTTATCATCTATGATCCTGAAAACTTTCAGATCAAGACTAAAATAGCACATACACAACAAATTGTCCATAAAAAGATCCAGTGGGCAATACATTTTTAAAACAAAGAGAGCCTTCAAGAAATTAACTGATCATAGCCTTAGCATTCAAAACTAAAAAGAAAATCCTGCACTGCTACTGTTCTTTTCAAACACATAAATTCTGACTTATAGGGGTTTTTTTCCTTAAATATCAAAAAGAATCAGCAGTTGACTGAATAATGTGCAAAGCTTTCATGTTGTCCTGGTTCTGGCTGGGACAGAGTTAACTCTCGTCCCAGTAGCCGGAGGGGGTGCTGTGTTTTGGGTTTGGTAATGAAAGGAACGTTGATGGCCCATTGATGCTTTGGTTGTTGCTGGGTGGTGCTTGCACCAGGACTTTACAGCCTCCCACGCTCTGCCAGCTGCAGGGGGAGCTGAGGGGGAGCATAGCCAGGACAGTTGACCCAGCTGGCCAATGGGGTATTCTATACCATGTGACATCATGCTCAGTATAAAATGGGGGGCGAGGGGGCAGAGAGGGCTCTGGGGGGTTCATCTCACGCGGTTCGTTCGGAACGCATTGGGGGTAAGCAGTTGCATTGTGCATCGCCTGTTTTGTATATTCTGTTATTGTTGTTGTCACCATTGTTGTTATTACTGTTCTCCTTTGTTTTATTTCCATTATTAAACTGTTTTTATCTCAACCTGCAGGTTTTCCTTATGTGCCCTCCCGATTCTCTCCCCCATCCTACTGCGGGGCGGGGGGGTGGGGTGTGAGCGAGTGGCTGCCTTGGTGTTTAGTTGCCAGCTAGGGTTAAACCACGACACATGTTTAAAAACAGACCCCTACCCACAGGCATAGCTTTACTATTATACAGACATTAAATCAATGTTTCCGAAAAAGGAGTTGTATAGCTGGAAACAGAGATTTTAAATAAGCACTGAGCCATAGCCTTGAGCAATTGGGTAGGCTTACTTCAATGCACAATGTAGTAATTCTTCATTCTGCACAAAGACAGCAGTTGCTGAGTAAATGGAAGCAGYCACTCAGGTAAGTAGATCAAGGATGTTTTGCAGCAATATAAAATGTAKCAATGTAAAATTGCCATGTTTCAGTTTAAGCTCCAAGAGCTAAAGCAAACAGCTTTGTTGTCCAAGATACAGCCATTAAGTCTTAATTAATGTTTTGACTCTAAGTTCTTCACTGACATACAATGTATCTATGGAACAAAACTGAAATAATATTCACTGCTGACCATGATGACCAACTCACAGGTTTTAAGAGTCATTTGCAGAAGTTGCAGAAAGTCAAGACACTCATTACATATTCTGACTGAAAAATGCTAGCAGGTTCCAAGTATTAAAAGTAGTTTACTAAGGAACAGTAAATGCCCTGAAAAGCACAAAAATCACAGGCCACACAAGGAGGAAGTGGACATACTTGTAGGTACTTCCAGTACGTGGGTGAGGCTGGTTTTTACAACGATAAAGAGTTGGATCCCTCATACACCCATTGTTACTACTCATGTCTATTTTTGCTCGTAGACAACAAGTTTGTCCATATTCTGTTCCCTTTTTCATGTCTTCCCACATTTGTAGATTCTTATTAACACCTAAGAACAATAAAAATAAATCATTTTCTAAGGTATTATGAAGTTGATACAGAACCACGTTTTATTACTGCAATAACAAAAAGCAACATCACCCCCCTCTTTAGACACTGGAATTCATTTTCACACATTTTACATTTTGAATTTTTTAAAAGTGGTAATGAATGGTGATGAATTCATACATACACAAATTTACCGCACCTGTCTAAATGTACACTTATTCCAGCCTTGCAGAACTAAACACTAAAGCACTAAACACTTCCAAGTTCCTACAAGGACCTTAGAGATATGCAATTAGCCATCTCATCCACCTTTGTTAATAAAAATCAAGTTTTGATGCCAAGTTAAAAAGATAAGAAAGCAAGACGGAAGCTTAAAACATCTTACAGTTATTTCTGTGTTTAGATTCCATTCTTTGTTCACGCTCTGCTTTCATTTGTTCTGCAGGAGTATCATCCACATATGCCTTCCCTTCCTGAATAAGCTTCTCAGCGTATTTCATTATTGTTTCAAAGTGATCTGAGGTATATGTAAATTGATCTGGTTTGATGTGCAGCATTGCAACATCTTCAAGAATAACCTGCAAAGTGTGAAATTGTATACTGTAATATTCAGGAAAGCTAGTTTTCTTAAACCTCTATCCTCTTCATGCCAGATGTGGTGTTTTTAATGCTCCATTGTCTGGGAAGGATAAGCCAGGAGAATAATATGACATGCATGAAAGAAAAGAGAGGCAGGCACTTATCATTAATTCACAGCCTATAATTATATGAGATCAGACTTAGACAACTTCAAGAAAGAGGTAGGACAAGGAAAGGAGATGAAAGCCGAAACAAATTACTTGTTACAGACTAAGTAGTATTTATACAATGAAAACAACAGTGTATTGCAAGAGTTGCCTCTCCACATACTGTAAAATAAACATTGGAGAAAGGGAAGAAATAAACTACTGGTAAAAGGGCTTTAAACTTTTTAAGGTAAAGATGATGGAAATTTCTTCCAAGCATAAAACTTAAGTGTAATACTGAAACCGTAAAAATCTAGTGCAAAAAAAGTGTGCAAGAGCAGATCTGCATGTCATTTATCTTTGAATTAGCTAGACAGTGAATGGATTTCCCTGCTCTCCTATCATACCTTTTCAAAGTCTTCTTTCTCTTTTTCTGGATTTGTGTCATCGAATCTCATAATAAGTTTTCCTTTAAAGTTAACTTGGTAGTGCTGATTTAGCAGGGCAGCTTTGGCGTGACCGATATGCAGATACCTAAAAGGAAATACAAAATAAATATATACACCAGCACTACTTCAGCTAGACTTTTTTTTTTTTTTTGTGAGGGAAGGAGAAAGAATGGAAAGCAATAGCCAAGACCAACAAAAAAAAAACAACCCAGGATATTTGCTGAACTACTGTACATTTATGAAAGTAATTATGTTTTTTTCTACCATAAATTTTAATAGTTAACCGTTAAAAATACATAAATCTGTAAATTAGAGTGTCACTATGGATATAAAGACAGGACTGCAACTATCTCCAGTTTTACAGACTAACTTAAACTGACTGTTGATGATACTCAGTAGTAGCTACCACATAATCTGAACCTACCACATTCAGAAGAGTAGAATTTTCTGAAATGGTGGCTGATGTGTATTTTTAAGATAAGCTAAAAAGCTACTGTCAATTTAAACTAAATATAAAAACCCCAAATCCACAAAATGAAAATCAYTTCTGAAAAAAATGAAAAATATGTGTCCCTAAATAACAGTGTTTTAAGTAAAACACTAGAATTAAGATACTAAAAGCTACTAAAGTAATGTGAGAACAATACATGTTATACACATACATGCACATAATACATAACTCATGATATCTGAGCAACAGTTTATACTGGACTAATAGAGTAAGAAAAACTACTACAGAAGTCACATGATGCTGAACAGCCATTTTAATGAAGAAACGCAATCATGGAAATTTTACAGCTCATCAGGCAATTCTAAAAAGAAACAGAAAATTAAAAGCTGGCTGAAAATTGTATTTATGAAATTGGCTCATCACATCCCCACTCTGTGGTCTTTAAGGAGCTTGTGTTTTGGGACTAGATATAGTCTGGACCCCTGAGCCAAAGGCCTCCATTACACATCTGGTGTCATGCTTCCCAAAGGGAGGCTACCTCTTTTTTCCCTTCTCAAATCTAAGCTTCCTTGAGAAGCACTATGAGTCCTTTCACCCAACTCAAAGACTGGATTTACACATCACAGCTCCTGTCAGTGCACACGCCTCCATTATCCATGCAAACGCCRTCCTTCTGCTTCTCATCCCACTGCTGAGCAGCACCATGTCACCTGCTGGCAACTAACCTCCCTATTCCAAGTTCAGGCAACACTGCAATGAGGCATAGAGGAGAAGTAAACATACAGCTCTAACGTAGATAGGGACAAAGCTTTAAATACTCTTTCAGCTTAAGAGTCTTGTCTGATAAGCTGATTAACACCCTCACCAAAGCATACTTTTTTCTTTTTTTCAGGAGGGGAGAAAAAATAACAAAAACAAAAAAACCACAAATAGAACCTTCTCAAAGTATTTATGTTTCTTACCCGCTTGCTTCAGGAGGAAACCTCACAATGACCTTTCCCATCTCTGCACCAGGAAGTTCAACAAACTTCCCAACATCCACTTTCTTTTCCGTTGCCTTAAAAATTAACAGACACAATTACAGATCGCATTAGCTGTATAACCAGATATAAAACTCTAGATAATAGCTTCTTGCTCCAAGGTCTCCTTTCAAACCAGACAACAAAAAGCTGCATATTGGATCCCAAATTCACCTCTTCACAACTTTCACATTACTCGTAGTACATCAAAACAAGATTAATTCTGGAGTTTTCAGTTATTCTGTCTTCAAATTTGATYCAAGACTGAAAAGTCCCATCAAGTTGTTTAATTTATTCCATAGAAGAAAACAATTGCTAGCCAAGTTTTTATATCTTGGTCTTCTTAACCTGAACATGATTAACAAGTTCAATCAACCAAAGACTGCAATCTTTGCAGGTCTATCAGGATGCCAAAATGCTCCTTAGAAAAAGCAAACAATCTAAAGAGCAGTGCTGACTAAGAGGTATCATTTTTACATGATTCCATTCAAGCACTGGACTACACCACTCACACCTTTCTAAATATAAAAATGACAGCTTTATTTTTAAAGAAGAGTTTACAAAAATTTAATTTACTGTACAACTGATTCCTTTTAACTCTTAATTCTCTAACTTAAAAAAAAAAAATTGTCTTATAGTGTATTCACACAAATAAAGAGGATTTGAGTAAATCTTACCATTTTAACCYTTGGTGTACCAGAAGCCCACTTGGCTCCTACTGACTGAAAAGCACGCTGTACCTCAAGAAAGCCATACCACCGCTTTGCATGGACAGGAGCTTTGTTTTGCTGTAATTGCTCTTGCCATATGTTATTATCTGTTAGAAAACAAATCATTTTTTTCAACCTATTAGCTTACAAAAATGGAATGATTACCAACAGCAATTTTTAAGACTAAAAAATATGATTTTTAAAAATCTACTTATGCTCTCTTTTGAAAAGCCATGGGGACACAAGTCATTCTAAAGCAAATTAAACAAACTCCCTCCAAACCCAAAACATACTGAATTATTTCTTGAATTCATCAAAGCAGAAGAGGGGGGGACTGAGAAACATATGTTTTAATTTGTATCACCCACCTCAAAATTAATAACAACTTTTTTTTCAAGACAGAAATATAGGATATCCCTCTAGTGTGTCTACATTTGATGTTTCCTAAGCTTTATCAGAAGCGAAGCATGTATCAATACTACCCTTTATTTTTGAGGGGCTGTATTCCCACAATCTACTTTTCAAGGAACACAACTTCACTAGAAAGATTCTGATGGGAAAGGAGGAAAAAAAAAAAAAAAAACCAAAATGAAAGAAGTACACTCCTTTCAGATTTGTCTCAAGAGCAGCAACTTTGAAAAAATACTGAAAGATGTTAGCCTTTAATCTTGAATATGCATTTCACGTGCAAGACAAATCTGGTCATACTGAATGGTAGATTGACACCTATCAACTTCAGACATACATCTAAGAGAATATAAGTTCATCAAAGCTTCTTTTAACTCTGAAGGGTATTTCATAGGGTTACATATACCTCTTTTAATAATTCAAACTAAACACCAAAGAAATTTCCTCTACTAAGATAATGTCACTGAAAAGTCTGTGTATAAAATTTTAATCTGTATTACAAAATAATTTAAATATTTAATCCAAAATTTTGGGCCACAGCAAGTTTTCATATTTAGGAAACGGGTAATAAAAAGACACTCTTACAGTTAACACAAAAGAAGTTGAAAAAATTCCCATCTGTAAATGCACCCTATAAATTTCCACATATAACAACAATTAAAAAAATTCTAGGGTTTCCTAAGCTATACTATTCCCATCACTAGTGATGCACAGGCCAAAGCAGTACACACAGTAGTATACAGTCTGGCATACAGCTAACAGTCACTACTAGCATCCACAAAAAAAGGAAATTTGAGGACTCCTGATGTACACCGATTGCAAGCCAATGAAAGCAAGAACATATACTGATACCTTTTAGTACAGCCCAGACACACAAGTCTGCAAGACTCAGAGAGTTTCCAACCAAGTATGTTCTCAGAGACAGACAGTGGTTGAGCTCTTGGACTGCTGAAAGAAACTGGCTGGCAGTAGATAACTTGGTAGTACTAAACTCCAGCCAATGGTCAATCTAGTTTTAAGAGACAAAAGATAGTCAAAGTTACCAAAAGAATGAGAAAGAAGCTTGTTAAAAATCTGAAGTAATATACAATCCATTTAATAGCTGAACAGAAAACATTAACGAGAACATTAGCATTAAATATATTGGACAATAAATCACAATATATGCTCAAAGAACATTTAAAACAAAATATACTGAAACATTCACCCAGAACTATACTAAATGTTCAAATTTAATTTCTTCCTTCAAGATGTATTCAAACTGCTGAAAATACCGACTTTACTGAAGCTACTCCCATTGGCAAAAATAATCAGAAGTTCTTAGGTACTTATTTATCACACACAGTATATAATAATTGTCATTATCCTTCAACTATTTAGACACCACATTTGTGACCTATTTGATCTTCCTGGCACTGCTACTGGATAAGTATACCATTTTCCCCTCTCTTCTCTGCCTCATCTCCTTTTAGATTTGAAGAAATCAAATCCTTCCCCCAGCTCATTTCCCTCCCCCATCTCCTGCAAAACAGTCTCCTCCTATAAAAGGAAATATATCTTGGTACACAAATTAAAAAAAAAATAAGAATCAGGCCCTTGGTTAATAATGTAGCCCTGTCTACAAACTGAATCCCTCAATTCTCTAAGAGACTAAGTGTCTCTTCTAGTCCTCTGTCCCTATTTCATGTGCAAGTGTTCTGTAAACGGCGTCAGGAATCCTTTCAATATTCGAGCCAATGTGGCTGGCACAGACATAATTACACTACCACAGTATTCAGTTCAGTCATCTGCAGTTACGCTCTAGAATAGTTGTGCCACAAATGCAGCTGTCGCTGTACTTCTCGAAGTACAACTTCTTTTCACTTCTGCATCTTTCAAAAATGAAGTATTTTACTAGAAATACCAATCTTGAAAATGTGTTTGCAGAGGTCTTGGGGCTTAACTTAAAAACAAGGGTTTTGGTCAGAACGTTTAAATAGCTACAAGATAACCTACAACTTTTTAAATGTCTTACAAGCAATATACTACGACAACACTTCCCTTGAGACCAGCTATAAGGGCTGAAGAGTGATTACTACTAGCTTCAAGTACTTGTAGAAAAGAGTTGAATCAAGTCCTTCGGTTCCCTCCTCAAATTTCAGAGGAAATAAATTTCAATTTATCTGTTAGCCACCAACTTAAAATTCAGCATATGATTATTCTGAGCTAGACTCAGGAAGAATTCCCTCTCATTTCATATCACATCCATAGTTCCTAATAACTTTTTATAATCTGCGTAAGCAAGGAAGACCAAAAAACTTCCCTCTTTGGCACAAAAATTCTGGTGCCCTCATGGCACCACTAGGGAAGCATTATGGAATACAGGACTTTGCACGAGGGAACAGTCCATCTATGCGGCAACGTCTTGTCACGTTTCACTGAACGAAATCGGGGTCAGGGCTTTGTCCATCATATACAGTAAAAACTAATTCAGTATTTCAATGTCATACAGTGTTCCTTGGTGTTATACTGAAGTGTTACAAGGTAGCAACTGATGGCAACAGAGCTGAGGAAAGCAAAGAGGGAAAACTGCAGATATCACCTTCCAACCTGAATTACCTTGTATTAGTGAACTGTCAGGTTAGGAGTTGCTGTTGAAGGGGTGGGAAAGGGCAACCCTTTCAATGCTCAGATTTATGACTCTTCTTTATAAGAAGGAGCAAGCTTAAGAAAACAAAACCCTCTCAGCATCCCACATAGTTGGAACTTCATTCTAACAATAAAATGCAGAGCAACAGACACAAGTTCCTAAAACAAAACAAACAAAAAAAAACCCCAAAACCAAACTTTGATCACAGGCCAAAAGAGAGGGGGGAAAAAGNAAAAAGAGGCATGCTTCCTTCTCACCTCAGTGTGTTCCAGCAGATTCGAACCATACAACCCAGCAGAACCAGCAACTCTAGCCAGATAACGAGCTATTGAATTCACATCGGTAAATGAAACATGACTAAAAAAAGAAAGAGGCAAAATAAAGGTATACTAAATTACTACCTCCAGTTCAATTTTAATTGTACACACATAGTTGAAACATGCGTAAAGCAAATGCAAAATAATTTCTGGATGAACCAACAGGTACCAGGCCACCAGTATAAAAATTAAAAAAATATAGCAAAAGAATATCTCAGTCCTTGCTTTTCTATCACAAGATGGAACAATAAGCTTCTAAACATGAAACAATTTTGTTTAGACAGACAGAAATGAAGAAAATAAAACTGTGATTATTCTTTTAAAGACTAAAACTCTCTCTCCACATCTGACAGAATGCATAAGTATAACCTGAGATACATATTTTCCAGAATATAAGGAGCTAAATCAACATTTGTTTTCTTTTCCTTTCATACAAGAAGGATGACTCTGAAAAGGATTCCTAGAGAATCTGCAGAGGAACCAAGAGGTCTCCATTGTGGTTTTAAGGGCTAGCATCAGAGGAAAAAAATCTGTTCATTTGTTACTCACTTTAGTCAATTCACACTTCATAGAGACTACCTCTGTTGAACAAACTTGGCTGCCTGTATTTCTGTTTTTTACCCAGTCTTCTCCAGGTAAAAGACTAATTTGAATTTGTTTCTCCCATTCTGCTGTTGAAAATTCTCAACAGATCTGGAGGCGAAAGGTTCTCCAAAGAGCATACTACTTTCTGAGTTTTATCTCCCTTTTCTATCTTACATACAGTACTACAATACGCTGCATACTGTCAGAAATCTAGCTTCAAATTCACGTAAGATAAATGTGAACATTTTCATTAATATTTACTAAAGAGCTTTGGAAAAAAGATGCATCACAACCATCAATTCTCCAGATAATACTCATGTCCACAGTCCCACATAGGTGTAGATTACAAAATTAGAGCTCCAATTGCTTCTAAACAAGCATTGACATCAACAAAAAGAGTTCCTCTAAGTGTTCTGTTCCAGTCAAYTTAATGGACTGAATGCTACACTTCAATTTGTCCAAACAAGGTTTCATTTCTGTTCTGGCATTGTTCTGTACTTCCTGTTACACTTACTGCATCCCTTATAAAATTAAAACAATTTTTGATAGCCCTCAAAAAACAACGAAAGTTCTGAAAAAGATAAAGAAGACTTCCTGATACATTAACAATTATAATGAGTCCCATTTTTAGTACAAACGGATCTGCCAGTCTCATTAGGTTAACTGCACTAAAACCTAAGGAACATAGTTCATTTGTAGTTTTTTTGCTTCTAGCTTTTCAAGCTTCTAGAATCCAGTATACAGAAGATCCATAAAATATAACGAAAAACAAAAGCCACAGTGGGAGGATTAACATACACAAAGTATGTCCCATTATAATTTCACACTGCTATCAGATTTTAATGAAACTTTTTCAAACTGAGAAAAACAAAACATTTCTAATATATTTGCATCTAGAGAAAGTCTGTGAAATGTGTTTTTATTGTTTTCACTAGTTCATACTAAAACAAATACCCTTGATTACTCGAGCAAAACTGAATAAATACATGAAATGTGACAATGTTAGTCTGAATAAAATCTTACTTGTGCTTAAAAAGTTATTTTCTTTGGGGGAAAAAAGATCTACTTCCACCCAAACACAGTGCTAATTGGCCTCCTTTCTTTGAAAAAGTTACAAAACATTAAGGCTGCTCTTTGCAGCTAGTGCCTGCTAACTCCAGGGGTAAGTAAAGAAGAATAACCAGGGACAATGTAATGTTACAAGCAAAGAGTAAGTGTCTCTCAAAAGTGACATGAAATGCCACATACTTAAATACCAGGGCAAATATTCAAGAAGCAGAAGACAAGATGGGGGAAAGAAAAAAAAAAAAAACAAACACAAAACAAAACACAGAGAATCTCCAATTGTACTAAATCATTATTTGAATTAATTTGTGAAAAGCATTGCAGAATGGTTCTGTGCAGAGGTTAGATACATCTGCGTAAGAGTAATACTACTCTGAAGCATGCATGTGCTCACAACACAAAACAGAAAAGCTGTACTGCAGGTTGTTATGTGATAAGATGCAGGTATACTAAAACACTCCATAATGCCATCAGCATTTAGCAGTGTGGTTTGTTTAGGAGCTATTATCACATGAAGATTTGAAGCTAAGGCTTGAAAAATAACCTTTAAAATAAAATTCATAATCTCAAATTAGTGACACACTTTTCAGCTAACAAGCTGACAGCCAAGTTTCAGCTAGTTAGCTGAAAAGTTTGTCACCAGATTTTAACTGCACTTCAAAATATAACCTAGAAAAATAGCAAAAAAAGTGTTCTCTCTTGTTCAAGTCAAGTCATTAGAATTAATGGCTTCCTGGAAAAGAAAAAAAAAAAAAAAACCCAAAGTCTGAAATATCCCAAGTGAATTTCAAGTCATGCCAAAATAAGATAGCTTCAGCAGAATTGATGCTACGAAATCCATTTACCAAAAGCATTAGTTGAGATATGAGTTCAGCTGATGCTTCTCAAGTTACAGATACACTTTTAACAGACTTTAAAATAGAGAATCAATGTTTAAAATGATTGTACAACCAAGCAAAAGAAAATTAATGCAATATTGAGGTTTGGAATAACTTCTTAAACATAATCCAATGCCAGGGACGAGATGACGCCAATACACAAAAAATTCCATCTGATGGAACCATGATTCTGGATATTATCCACACGGGGCCRAAGTGCAGAAGAGCTTTGGCTTTACGTTTGTGACAATTTCCATTACAGGTAATGCAATACAGTGGGAAGAATGCATGGTAATATAAAATTATTTAATAAAATGAAATATTATTTCAAAGCYGAGCATATAAATTTATATTATTCCAAGATTATCCCCACATGTCACAGGAGCGTATACGTGCATGTATATCTTTTGGTATATACATACACATACACTGCCTAAACTGAGAAAGGAAAATGAAACCAAAATCTGACTAAGACTACTTAAGGGGAAAACTCTCTCATGCGATGAAAAAATATCCAATTAACTCTGTTATGTATGCTGTATCCCAGATGTGCATAATACACACTGAAAATTATTAATACTGTACCAATTAAGTCCAGATACAACCTGCCACATTTCTCTTGCTTCAATTCAAAATCACAAATTCAGTGCCATCATTAGACACAGCAAAAGACAATGCGTAAAATCAGAGATTACAATAAGGAAAGAACTCATATCTGAGTTCAACTCTTAACATTTTAAACAGAAAGCAATATTTGCAACCAGTAAAGCAATCATTATGATTGAAGACTGTGCATCATTCCGTGCTTTGATTTTTTGCAGAAATATGTACATAGTGACAAGCCCTTTCCTTAAGGTTAGGAGACAGTGGAAAACCTCAGTCGGTGTTAATTTACAATGATCAAGTCAGGATCTCCACAACACAACATAAAAATACTATGTTGTTTTTATAACCGTTCTACATACATACAGGAATATCAATTTATGATGTATTGGTGGCTTTAACAGCACCTTCTACTGAAATAGCTCACAAAATGCAAGTTTGTCAGCATGTCCATGAACAATATATTTTTTCCCTGTTCTTTCAAAAACCATTCAGTATTCAAAAACTACACTAACTCCAAACTCATCATATTGTTAATATACTTTAAATTAGGACTGCAATGTTTATGGGTCAAAATATGCTCCTTACTGTAGATGTTAGACATCAGAGATTGCCACTGCTATGTCAGTGGTACTTAAGATATCAGGATATCTCCTCTTGATATATCCAGGTATCTTACCTGATATGGAATCTAAGATGACAATGCAGCTTCCCAAAACTAACAGCATTAGTCCTGCATTTCTGATATGCATATGATCCCACTCAGATCATAAAAGCCACCTTCATGCCCCAAACTTGAAAATATTTATTCCAATGGCAGAGTATTTTTAGAAGGACAGGCAACAGATTTCTACAAAAATTTCCAAGATTCTTTCTACAGGATGCATACACTGGATAGGACAGCATAATTAATCAGCACTTTTCTGAGATAACATCATACCTTCACTTACACGCAGCCAGTGAGCCCAAAACAATGCCATATAAACCTTTAAAATTCTTTCCACCAACATATGTACAAGTCCAAGGAATCTTGTATACCAATCTTGCCAAATCAAAAATGGCCTTCCTTTTGATAATCCATGGCACCTCAAAAAGGCAAATACCTAAATAAACTGACTGGTACAGCATAAACAATTGGACATAAGTGCATGCAAATAAGAATACCAGAGCTCTTTCCATAAAAATCAAGTTTAGAACATATTGTAAATGTTTTGTCTGTGCTACAAAGAGACATCAGTAATGCAGTGATGAATAAAACTGTATTCTTCTCTTCCTTCTACCTGAAAAGGTTACTGTCAATGTTACAACCATGTGATTTTTAAAACTGCTGACCCAAAGCTAGAAGGAGAGATGCAAAGTCACTTACTCGGACACATGGAGGATGGTTTCTTTGCCTTCTTCCACTGAAATTTCAACATCATTCTTCACGTGCTCCACCGTCAGCAAAGCTCCTTTAAAAAAACAAGAGAAAAAGATACTGAACTTTCTTCCAGGAAAGATTATCTTTCATAGTAGCAACAAAACAGTTACGTTTCTTATCAAATAGGACCAGGTGACTGAACTGGCTCCTTCAAGTAAGATTGCCCAGGGAAGAAATCAATGTTCAGTCTCATATGCAAGAGGCTTCTTATTCTTGGCAATCCTTACAGCTTCAAATTGATAAYGTCCAGCATACAGTAACCTGCAGTGAGCTCAGCAAGTGTCGGCAGCAATACATTTTGCTTCCTAAGGGTATTGTAAAAATTAGTCCTGTCCCCCAATATATGTGGAGACGTAATCAAATTGCTTTTAATGACTGAACAGTATAGTAACGTACTCCATCCCAGCCCTGACATATGCATCAAAGGAAATCAATTACTGAATATACCAGTACTTTCTGAACAAGAATGAGACTATTTTTAACCTGATTTAATGTTTGTGAAAAGATTAGCCATTCAAAACCAAGAAATCTATCCACGTAAAAGTGCGGGAAGCTTATACAGGGTTTTCAGAGTAAGTAGCTCACCAGTGACAGTAAAGGATGGCCTCTAGAAATAAAAGAGTTACTGAAGTTTTTAGGCTACATCATCAACTGGAAGACAGCTCTGCCCATATTCAAAGTGGCTTGATGCAAACCTGCTCTGATCTCGATGCTCTATAGCACGACAGAGTAGCTCAAACAAAGCGCTGAGCTAACTTGGCTGTATTTCTGGATTGGCTCGGGTCCAGATTCAGCCTGCTGAGCATAAGTAGAGGAGCTTGTGTTCTTTGCTTTGCTCAGAAGCACGTACAAAGACAGCAAGCTTTTGCATAGGCAAATATTACTTAAATGAAACTAGCCAAAGGACTATACTCTAGGTCTTGAAAGGCATCTAACCTGTCACMGTCTTCATAGTGCGCCATGCACTTTATCTTCCCTAGGACAACACACAGACTACCCAAGGCAGATGATGTTGTAAGCTATTAATACACTGGCCTAAATATAAAGCACTGGAGCTAGGAATTCCCTAGCTCTCAGCTCTGCTCAGCTGCAAACCCTTCTTGTGGCATTAAGCTTTTATCAACAGTAGGTCAAGGTTCTTCTTCCCATCCCTCAGTTATCCATCTGTGAAAGTCAGAATGACATCCCTTACGCAATATGTTTGTAAGACATGTAAGTATTTTAATAACGTGCACGGAAATGCTTTGAAAATGACAAGTATTGTGCACACCAAGCTATGTAATTAATACTAATGACATTAAAAGCTACTACACTTTTCCCAGTGTACAGCCATGATGAATAGTGCAAAGTAGGAACGAGTAGGATGAGTGTGCTTGTCTTCTTGATACAAATGTTTACCAAAGTGTTTCATCTGTAATATGTAATATTTCTGACATAATTATGCAATCTCCTGAATTAAATCTCTAGTGCCACTCACCAGCTATTAAAAGGAAAGAATCCTCCAAAGYCCCTAAACCCATGTTAATCATCGCTCATATTGCATCATATCTTTTCTAGCAAACCAGTATAAACAAGTACCAGGAGAAATGTTATTTAAAACATATATTATTATACCTTAAATCAGTAGTCATGCAAGCTGTATTCAACTCTCAAATACATTTGGGAATAGCAGCATGAAAAAGAAATCAGTAAACTAAGATGAAGAATGGGAAGAAAATGTATTTTGAATAGTTGTAACAAAATGGAGAAATGGTATGGAATACATATAAAAGGCTGTTTCCATGTGGCAGAAAGCATCATGAAGGAAGTTCTCATATTTTTAAAGGCAAAATAACATCGAAGCATAGTGAGCAATAACATCACTCATAGTGAGAGTGAAAAAGCAAGATTTTGCAGTGCAACTTTGAACCAGCTCCCCAGACAAACCAAATTTTAGCAGCAAATTAGAACTGACAAGCAAAGATAGCAGTAATTAGGCAGAGCTCACAAATAAGCAATCTGAATTAGGGCTGCCTTGAAAATTTAACCTCAGCGTGCTAAGTCACTCGCCGGGTCTACCCATGACTCAGTTTCTTTAGCGTAAGTTATGCTAAGTGCCGGCAGCTGTCACCACTGCCCAAACAGCTACCTGAAAAGCAACCGAGGGCGGCAGGACCAGCCCTGCCCGATCCCCGCAGAACGGGGCCGGGCAGGCGCGGCGGAGCAGTCGCTGCGGAGCCTGACACGCGGCCGGGCTCCCGGGCCGGCGCCTCCTCGGCACCTCAAGTGCCAGCGGGACCCCGCGGGGGCCGGTCCCCGGCGGCAACACGCTCCCTCAGCGCCGGCCTGCCCGCCGGGGACCGGCGCCACCACCCCCCTCAGCGCCCCGGGGACCCGCCGGCCGCCTGACCCGCCCGCGCCGAGGCCTACAGCAGGGCCGGGCCGCAGAGGGGAGGACGGACACGGGCCGSCCCTCGCGCCTCGCCCGTCCCCGCACGCACAGACAACCGGCGCGCGGCGCCGCATGATGCAACGCGGCGGCCACGCGCCCCGCGCACGGCCCGGCGGGCGGGCGGTGAGGGGACAGCGTCCCGTTGGGCCCCCCGAGGGAGCGGGGAGGGGAAAAAAGCAAGGGCCGGCCGGCACTTACCGAGCGGGGGGCTCCCCGCGTTGACGGTGAGGCTCAGCGCCGCCATCCCCGCCGCCATTCCCGCCGGCGCCGCGCCGGAACCAAAGGGGAGTACGGGGCGGGGCGCGCGGCGGCGCCAGCTCGGCGAGGGCCAGCACGGCAAGGGCCAGCCCCGCCGGCCCCGCCCCTGGCCCCGCCCGCCGCCGCGGGGCGGGGCCGCGCGCCGTCACTTCCGGCGGGACAGGCTGTACGGGCGGTGGGTGCGTTTCTCCGCCTGAGTGGTGCCGGTCGGCCTGTGCGGGGGCGGCCGCGGCCGGGCCGGGGCCCGCAGTCCGGCGGGCGTTGGCGGTGAGGTGGGAGCCGGACGGGAGATGACTTGTGGGCGGTGCGCAGGGCTCTCCGGCCGGCAGGAGAAGCACCGGGGAAAGCGTCCTGGACGGGCGCTGGGTGGAGGCGGGCGGCTGTGTGGCGRCTGCCCTGCCTCTCAGCGTCCCGTTGGCCTCGCGGGGGCCGGGTGCTCACCGGCGGGTGCAGCCCGACGGCGGGAGGGGTGTCTGATGCCGGCGCTTCTCCTCTCGGAGCTGCTCTGGCGCTCAGGCGGACCCTTCCCGAGAGCTTTGCAGGAGTTAACCGTAAAAACTCTTGAGCTAGGTGTCTGGCAGCAGCTGTAGGGATCGCTTCAGTCCCTTTTCTATAGGTAATGATACAAACAAATCGAGCAGTACAACATACACCGACACAAATATTTGAGTACAATGTTTTAACCCGTCTGTTTTTGTACAACGTTACTTGTTACATTCCTCACAAACAGGCAGATTTTGCAGTGAGTCAAACTAGTCTTGGAATGAATTRCAAAAATGCCGTGTCAGCAGTTTTTCACAGGAGACACTCAAGTTCACATTGTTACAAGGACAATGCAGTGTCACTGTGCTGCTTTTTTTTTCCCCCCAGTCTATTTTATAGATGGTACTAGAGCACTTAATGTGCTAGCAGAGAAATTCTCAAATGCTTGATTGGTGGACCGGTGCTGTTTTGTGCAGTGGGCATAGTGGTATAGCCAGAGCATGACTGCACCTTATGTGCTGGCTTTTATCCTTGATACCTGCTGCTGGATTTTATCTCAACTTTCCTTAGTATTTTCCTGTGTTAGCAGTTTTACAGTTCCTGTAAGCACGGAAAGTGGTTCCATACATAAGCGTCTTTACACATCAGGTAGAAGCTGGTGTATGCCATGTGTCTTCTACTCCCATTGAGGTAACTGTAAATGAGCAGAGAGATAAATTACAGCAGAATTAGAAAGGGGCTTATGCTGAGGAAATTTTCAAACGTATAGCAAGTTTCAGATGAAAATAAGGACACAGAGACATAGATGATTACTAACAGTGGGTTCTGTACTTGACTTTGTATTTTAATGACTACACGTGAAGACTTACTAAGGCAGGCTTTGTGTTGTCTAAGTCATTCTACGTTTTCTCTTAATGTGTTTTGCAAATTCACATGCAGATTTTGATGTGAATACTAAAGCATGCATATCCAAGAGTTCTGCAGAAGATAAAGGTGGGAATTATGTATCATTGAGACAGTGAAATCAAGATTACTCTTGTACTTGCTACGTGGTTCAAACTTCAGTCACAATCAGTATGTGGAACGATTCAACTTATAATGGGTCAAAATATGAATAAGGCTCTAATTAAAGCAGGCTGAATCTGTCTTGCGTGCTTTAACTAGCCATGCGCTTGAGGAAGGAGAAGAAAGGTAGGCTATAGATGAAAGGATTGGAAGTATGCTTTGTTCCTATATATGCAGCTTTAATCCAGTGTCATGATAGCATTATGGACTGGCTGATAATGATAGAATGAGGTAAGTGATAATCTTGCTAATTTATCTGTAAATGTTATGACAAGATGACCTCACTAAGGAAAGAGCTTCCTTAGCTCCTTTTCCATGTGTGCACATTGAGAGACTGGGAACGCTTTAGCAAGGGTTGCCTTGTTCGTACCTTTTGGTGTCAAGATGTTCCTGCTCGCTGGAAATAGAGCCAGCTTTAAGCCAGTGAAGTCATATTGGTGTTACCCTACTGTGAGGAGAGGATTTAATCTAAGGACTCTAAGTAAATCAGAGATGTTAAATACCTTGTGTGATGAAAGGACAAAGAAGTAACTTGAACACACTGTTGAAAACTGAATTTTGAAATTTTGTTCTGTATGGAAAACATAGCTTTTTGTGTCTTGAAGTTCAATGCTAGCTTAAAGATGGTTTGAATGGACCAAGAGTGTAGTTATTCGGAGGACTTAATCTTGTGGGCAGGGCGGAAGTGAGAATGGGTGCAGCGCAACCTGCAGGCTGCTTTGCCATTCATAATGTCAGCAGAGGTTAAGGCAAAAAAAAATCATGCTGGAAGAGCTTAGGCATTCAGTCTTTACCTAAGCAAGCAGCCAAATTTGGTCACCCTCCCTGACACCACAAGCCTGAGAACCCAACATATGCCACTCTTCTATCCACACAGAGAACAGGAAGAAAAGCACAACTATGTGTTGTCTATTGAAACTGGCATCTTTTCATGGCGTGCCTCAGTATGTGTCACGTTGTTAGGGAAAAGGAGTCCCTAAGACTCCTTAATTTGAGGGTGAGGGACTCAGGTCACAAAATCTGGAGAAAACAAAGTACATAGGGGCCCCACTGGTTCAAGATACTCCAGAATCCTAAATTCAGCTTGAAGAGACTTCATCTGTTTTGGCTAACGTTGCCAATTTTAGCTAGTCATATGTAATTTACTTCTTGTTCTCTTTTGTGTTCAAGTGGACTGAACAGTTGAATCCTGCTTTCCTAACCCCCACACCTATGGGAAAGCTGACTGAAACAGGCTCTCCAGTTTTTAAGTTAATTTTAGGTGATCTTGTCCCCTGCTCTCTCCCCTCCCTTAACATGCCTATGTTCCACAGGAGGGGGAAGTGGTAGTGTCAGGTTCTTCAACTCTTGGGGCTGTTGGAAAGGCACCTAGACTTTGTTTCTCTCAAAATTTGGACATGAAAAATTTCAAGTTCCGGCATTTCYGTTGTCCCCATATATGACAAAGTGACCTAGGATGCCCAACGCTCTCCAAGACTGAGGTGGCATAGACCCTGACAGAAGCATTTCAGATCATCAGAGCGGTGCTGGGACCTCTTCCCCCTGTTGCAGTTTCCTTGGATTCTCCTCAGCTGAGGTGTCCTGAACCCTGCTGTATTAATGCTTCACTGAGCCTCAATGGATCTGATGATCCAGGAGCCCGTATTTGAGATGTCAGAGGCCCAGCTGGACTGTGTCCTTGCTCCTGCAAAACTCGGACAACTCAACCCACCACAAATAGCAATCTTGGCCATCCCAAAACTTAGTGCAGACCAAAAAATTCAAAGACTCACTTCTAGGAATCAAAACTGTCAACTTTATAATAAATGGGCACCCAGGCAAATTCTTAGTCCATTTGTATTTAACACAATAAACCCTTGTTGACTACATACAACAAAAAACATTGAGCAAGATCAGGTATATGACTTAACACAATTTTATGCCCTGAATATTAACATSGTTTTTGGACTGTAGTGCTATGATTAGCAGTATATTAACCACAGTCATACCACATGAAGAATTAATACTCCCAAAGAGTATGGAAAACTACTATTGAAGAAATGTGACTTTTCTGATGTTGTCTGCTAAACACAGCAAAAGAATCTGATCGAACATATAGCTAGAGATTCTGTATGTAATTCTGAAATTACTGAACACCTTAATGGAAGAATTTGGTTCAGATTCTATAAAACAACATTCCAAGCTCAGTTTTCTTCTTTCTTTTTCTCCAGGCTCACTTTCTCAGCCTTCCAGGCCAAGTGAAGATGCTTTACTGCTTCAAGGCACAAGAGATTGTTTAACGGTGTTAGGAATACGACTGGCATAATAGTCATAATTTCTCAAAGTGGCAAGGACCCCAGCTGAATTCATGTGTTTCACTTCCTTGTTATACTGAAATGAATTTCCATGGATATCAGTTATCTTGCCTGCAAAGAAAAAAAATTATTCCAGCAAACAGGAGTTGGAGAGAGATAATTCATGTTATTAATACAAGTGATATAAATAAAAAACCAGACAGCCTTTGGGGTACACATGCCTATCTTCAGATGGGAAATATCTTTGCTCCCAGTTTAAGTGCAACAAGTTTTTATTGACTGAAATCAAATAACTAATGGTTTTGTTTTCTTTCAGCAATACTTAAACTCCTTGTGTTTCAGGAAAAGGAAAACAACATCTCTCTCTTACGGATTAATTAAAATGCCTCCTCAGTAGTTTATACATTAGTCGTTGACAAGGAGGAAAGAAAAATCCTCAGTTCAAGTAAAAGTCAGGGTAAGTCTATACAACACACTCTAACATAATATAGAAATACCCCAGCTGGTTTTAAATTAATTTCTAGAAATCACTTAGCAAGAGCAACACAGATCTTTATGCAAGCTAATTTAACCACGAGATACCTACAAAACAAGGAGGCTAAATACAGCACTKTGCTGCCCCAGATTGGTTACTTTTTTGTGCCTGAGCTAACCTGTTTAAAGCTATCCCAGTTATCAACACTAGAGACTGCAGAGGAGTTAAATGATGTCATTATGAAACCTGTTATCCTTTCTTGACAGAATTTAGGAGATCAAAACCCACAATTTTAGCACATGGTGGTAAAAGGTCTATCAATGTGAACAGCAGAGAAAGTATAATAATAATAGTTATATTCAAATTCATGTTCAGTGAGACTTTTCATAACTTCCCTAGCCCCTTACCCCATAGGAAGGTAAAGTGGCTTAGGTTGGCTGGAGCCCACTAATTTTACTGAATTACATGGATGACTCAATTTTGGAGTTTGTACATCCAAGGAATAACGGCATGATTTGGCCTATTTTTGTTGTTTTAAAGAATTCAGTGTCTACATATTACATAATATGTTACTAATAATAAACTACTATATCCAGTTAGTAGGACAGTGTGATTTTACTGTGAAATAGTAGCCAACAGAAAAAAAAGTCATTTGTTTTGAAAATATTAAAATTAATATACCCAAAATTTTGGAATTTGGCTTTTTTCATTATTTGACAGTTATTTATTATATTAGTCCAGGGCAAAACAGATCATATCATGCTTTCCAGAGCATAATTTGCTGTCCCTTTGGAGTTACTGTTGATTTCAAAGGGCTCAAAGCTCCCAGTGAATCATGACTATGTATATACTGTCATTTTTCTTTCCAAAGACATGTTTGGAAATTATTTTTTTCTCTGAAAAGTATAAAAAACTTCAAATTGGTGCAGTTTCACTTATCTTAGAATTCTGAATGCTATTAACTTACCTCCCACAGCATGTAGAATAGCTTCAGGTGCACACGTATCCCATTTCTTGCACCCAGGACTGGCAAATACATAAGCAGATGCCTTGCCTTCTATAAGTTGAATGATCTGTTATGAATAGAGAGTGGCAATCATTGCAAAGGATGTAGGCATTTAGAAATGGGTAAAAATAACACCAGGAAACAGCGATTAGATCAGTTTATTCTATGTACTTATGGTCAGAAAAGGAACACCAGCCATTTCCTTTCCGATATTACAAGAAATTATATTAAGATTTAGAAAGCTATACTGTATTACCATTCTGAATGATCTATTTTTGATTGTTATAAATACAGTCTGTAGGATGAAAATCTTCTTTTAGTTTCAGAAACAAGAATTCCCATCTTGTGCAAGTACTAAAAAAATAAAGTGGAAACTATGTCCGTGTTGTCTTGGTGCCATTTTGGGCCTTGCACACGTTGGAGAAAAGAGATTGGAGGGTCTGTTTTTGATAGCCATGACAAAACTAAGCTTTAAAAACTGTAGCAAGTGAGTATTCCCTGTACACAGAGAAGTTTTGCAAAGGAAATATCACTGTGTGCTTCTATTTTTATCCTTTCATATGTGCTGCTAGATAGTTGGGACAAAAACTGTTTTAACTTGAATTCGCATTTAGTAATTTTGGTCTTACAACTTTTTATTTTTTCCCCTAGAAACAGAATACTGGGGAAGACGGACCTCAGCCATGACCAGCATGGCCACTGTTACAAATATACCTGTACCAAATTCTCTCTACCTCACAGCAGACTGAATGCTAGGAAGAGAAGTTGGGCTGGGGAAGGAGGAGGAAGTCTCCTGTATGTTCATGCAAGTAAGCAAATGATTTCTTTAAGAATTATTTTGCTTTTTGCAAAGGTACCAGCTCCCAGTAAAAACAAAAGATTTGGAGTTTTCATACCTTGTTTCCCGCTCCTCCAACTCTGATGACACTGTCTGGGTTCAAGGCACTGATGCAGTCATTTACCAGGGTACTGCTGTGAGAACGGGTGGTAATGATGATGTGTTTCCCAGCAGGTGCTTCTGTGAGCTGAAATCCAAAGGCACCTATGCCCAGGACTCCCCAGATTGTCCTGCCCAACACAGCATCAGCTCCTGCCTACGAAAAAGGTACACAGGTGATGGTTAATCACAGTGATCAGCATTTAAAGCACAAATGGAAAGGAGTACCCAGAGATGTCTTTGCATATCAGGGAATAGAACATTAATACTGGGTTATACATTTAAACAATGGCACTTAAAAAGAACTACTCTAGAGCCCAGAGTGAGAAATTGGCTGTCTTTCCCTYTAAGGCAATGACATCATTTACCCTTTTCTTATCTTTGACATTGTGGTGGTGCATTACATCCTGCCTCCAGTGACTGACAAATTAATATTTGTATATTTCTGTACTTCAGGCACAATCTGTAACTGAAAATATCTTGTCATTTTAAATGCTCCGTCATACATATCACATAGAACGTATAGAATCAGCTGATGATATGCATTACATCAGCTCAAAAGCTTTTTCTTTAAATTCTGGTAAGTTTAATTAATCAGGCTGCATCATGAGCCTTCTTCCCCCTCTCACAGATAATACTGAAATAATCTCCAGACATGTGTAAATGCCTGTAGGTTGGCCATCCTGGATTTACACCTGAAACCTGGCCTGATACACTCTAACCCAGCTGTCAGTGACAGATACGCTTGGTTTATTTAGGGCTGCAGATTTATGGCAGTTACCACACATCACAAATGCACCTACTGCATGGATTTACTAGCGAATTTTTAGCAAAGACTGCAAAAATACCAATCTGTACTTGTTTTACAATACGTACATCATATGTACTGTAGTAATATGTACAGTACATATGTAATATACACTGTATTAGTGTATTATACAAGCCTCAAGATTCAGTATGGCTGTTAGTAGGTCCCTGAGATTCAGTTCCTGGAAATCAACATTCAAAATTGTATATATTTAATAAAAACAACACCACCTTATTTTACAATATCAACTCCGCTACACACTGCTTTTCAGTTGAAAGTGTGCTAAGYAGAAATGGCTTAGAAGTGACAGTTAGAAATCACCTAATGCTTTTAAACAAATCAATGCATTTAATACCTCATAGTTGTAGTATGGCTGGTTAATAACTCCAGCTATTGCTTTGCCTCCATAAGCAATTCCAATAAGAACCGTTACATGGTCAAGGAGACCTGTACAGAAATAATATGAATGTAGTTATGCTTGAAAAAGAGAAAGTATATATATATATATATATATATATATATATATATATATATATATAAAAAACCCTTCAATAAAAGTCCACAAATTGATATGCAGGGTGGTATCTTAAAAATGCAAATACTAATCAGGATTTTCAGGTGTAATAGCTTGATTGATATATTTTTTTCAGTCATTTAGCCTTGAGGTCTGCAAAAAAAATGCCCCAGATAGAATTCTCATAATAAGTTGTAATAATAAGTTGTAATTAACACATAATGAGAAAGAAGTTTAAAGATACAACTAAATAGCAGTATGTGATGACATTTTCTATAATTGTGGTGTGAATTCTTTAATGGTATTCAAAACTAGCAATTTGTTGACAGTTGTACATCTCTTTCCCTCAATAGGGGAAAAAAAATCTGCCTAAAAGATTTTACATCAGTCAACTAAGATGCAGCAGGAGGCTAAAGTGAGGTTTTGGCATATTGATTTTGGAGGTTTTTCTTTTTTTTTTTTCCTCTTCATTTTAGGGTCTATTTCTATGGACACAAATTAGGCTTTGCTGAAAACAGTTTCTGCCCGTAACTGAAGAATTATGATTTAGGGGAAAATGTTGTTTTATTTTGAAAGGGCTACAAATACAGCTGTGGTATTTGGGTTGTTTGAAGAGGAGGATGTAACCTGTGCGAACGGGAGATTTAGTCCCTCAATTCAAAGTATATGCGAAATTGTACGTTTGACTAAAAACTTAAGACAACCTGCCAGCAATCAAAGGCAGCACTTTGCTCCCTGAAATGATAAAAACTGGTGGGCACTCAGCCCATTAGGAATATTCAATACTGGTTAGAACTGAATGGAATGATTAAAAAATTCCATAGAACTCAAAGTACAGAAACAACATCAGCCTTATGAAACAATATTGCATGTAACTTCTATCATAAAACTATCTACATGAACGTGCTACTTTATTACATTGCTGTAATTTTTTTGAATCAGCAGAATTAAAAGAGAAGCCAACCTTCAGTGTACTCCTTGGTTCCATCCAAGGGATCAACCCATATTACAAGCTTTAAAAATAAAAAAATAAAGAAAATTAACAAATAAAAATCATGTAAATTACCATGCAAAGTATATATTTTACTTCAGTGCTTTTATTTCCTTAYGGCAGTAAGGAAATAAAGAGATTCAAATTTTTAACATTATGCTATGACTGAAGCCTACAATAGTATTTTACACAAAAAAGCTTAAGAACTAACTGGAACTTCTCAGCAAATATCTTAATAGAGGTATGAAGGCTTAAACTGAACATGGAAATCATGTTACTTTCTTATGTTCAAAGTAGATTACTTCCAAATAAATTTGAATCGCAAGTTGTAAGAAGCAAATTTCCATTTCCCATTATTGCACACAGGCATATGCAGCATTTCCAGCTCTGGAGGTGTGATTCTCATGACTACATTTCAGTTTTCAAACCAAAAGGAAAAACTGGCAACATCGAAATAACCTTTTTTCTTAATACATTCTTAGCTAAAATCACTAAGTAATATAGATAGAGTGTAAAATATGAAGACRTATGTATGGCATTACCACATTACCTCTTCTTCTTTAATTCCTGTGTACTGAACAGGACAAGTTTTCTTCAGTATTTCTTCACAGTGACCATCTTCAATTAATTCCTCAGTTACCTCATCAGCAGGCAGTTCCTAACAAAAGGATTCTCAAAATGATTAGAAAAAGGTGTTGGACTCACCTTGATTTGCCTTAGAACTGTGTATTTGCTTGCAGCTTATTTGACAAAGTTAATGCAATGGAAAGATGAAATGAGATGGAAATACTTTTTTTTTTTAAAAAAAAACCAGATGATTTCCTAAAACCTGGCAAAGCAAATTCCACTGCAAGTTACAGCAAGTTAAATTGTTAGTATGAAATAAATTAGGTACTTACTTCTTCTCCTATGATTGTCATCTTGGGAAACTTCCGTGCCAGGGAAGCACAAATGCTCATTTGTACCAGTCGGTCAGCTTTGGTCTGCAAGTCATTGGCTCCGGTCTGTCAAGGAATGGATAGGAATTTGTGTATTTCAAAACAACAACAACAACAAAAAAAAAAGAGTACAGTGGCCCGTATGTCACTCTGAATATCTACCTTGTAATGAAAAAGAAGTCTAATTTGATAAATCATCAACCTAGTAAGTGATCTTGAGAGAGGCAGGCTAAAAACTGAAAGAAGCAGAGTTTCCCTGTACACCCCAGAGCTAAGATACACTGGTATGATATTAGAACAATATTTACAGGCTGTGTTCTTCTCATGCACTGGTGCAATTGTACTGAATATATATTTGTGCAAATACTACACTATGTACAGAATAAACTATGAATCCAGATATAATACAAGAAGAGAGAAAGGCAAGAATTAAGATGTTAACAGGAAAAAATAAATATTTTAAGGCTCACTGGAGAGACATAGCAAATTAGGAAAGAGGAGAAATACAGGGAAGATGTTAGTAAAAGTATATTTAGGGTCCAATTAATCYAGCTTGTTAAAAAAAAAAAAAAAAGGAAACAATTATGATATATAAACTTCTAAATAGTGAACGGTTCCTTAGTCTAGCAGAGAAAGACCAAGGCGGGCCAGAAGCTAACCAGTGAAATTAACTGGACAGTAACACCCATACATTTTTTCCAGCAAAAAAAATAGAGACGAAACAGTGAATTTCATGTCTCAAGACGACATGAATCTATGACTGAAAGCCTTCCCAAAAGATGCAGTGTAGCCAAACATACATTGCCAGATGGGTTACAGTAATTTCTTCTTAAACATTAATAACCTGCTGTATAGTGGAAGTGGGTAATTTATTAATACTTTCTTGCCTTAATCTTCATTTATCTATGAATGGAGGAGCCCTTAAGTCCGGAGACAGAATCCCAGTAAGAAATACTTCTGTTAGCACAGGAATTAAGAAAGCCAGTTCATCCAAGGATTTGCATCTTAGTTGAATCAAACAAAAATTTTATTTTATCTGCTTGTCTCTTACTTGGTGACAACATGAAAATTATTTTGTCCAGATACAGAAATAAGCCATAGGAATGGAATATTCCATTTAGAATCATGTTATGGGTTAATTTTTGCATGCTGAAAACCTAGTCTGTCCCTTATCCAGTTGCCTATTTTTGTGAAACTTGATATTTTTCTTTGAAATTTCCCTCTCATTCCCTAATAAATTTGGTTGAATTTGGCACTGAGTTTAGACTCGGAAAGATCAAGTTATTGCAGAGAATGTCCTTTGTTCCAGGACACCAACCTAATAAAACAGTATAAAGTAGTTCTTCAAAACAGTCATCAATAATGTAAGAATGGCTGGACAAAATGTCTACCTACCAATTGAGGGGAAAAAAAAAGTGAAAATGCTACAAGGAGAAGCAATATAAATGGAGAGCTTAGAGTTGACTGGGGGAAAGAAAACTCTGGACATCAGGAAAGGAAGGAGAGGAGCTAGCTAAAAATTCAACTGTCCTTGAACTGTTTTTCCTCATCTAGATAAATGGATGGGAGGTCAATGTGTTGAGGGAAAAGGTGGAACATTGTCTTCCTAGCTTTTCTAAAGCTTTCAATAAGGCCAGTTGGAATTGGTCTTGATGTTTGCAGACTGCAGAAGGAAGATGAATGATGAAGCAGCAGCACTTTCTGTTCTTGTGCATCTCCTCCCTCCAGACTGTAAAGCAGAGGCACATACAGGTTCTCTCTCTTGCAGTCTTCCTCTTTCTTCACCAGCCACCTTTGACAAGAAACTTGCAGGAATTCTGAGATCGCTAGTCCCTCAAACAGGAACGTCGTCTGTTGGTCATTGTTTTCAATCTAGTGTTGTGTGTTTGTACTATTAATTTTAAAAAGCATGTATAACCAGTCTTATTTAGAGCCAGTATCACCTGTTACTTTTGATCATTTTTGTTATACTGTATTTACAATTATTTACTTAATTGGTTAGAGAGCCTAAAATGTGTTCATTGGCTGGTTTTATTATATTAGAAAATGACTGAGCAATGCATTTCTGATTTACTGGGAAATAATATTAACACTCGTGCATTTTTTTAAAGTGAAACTGAATTATGGTGTGTTTCTTTTAAGTGTCTGAACATTCTTTAGAAATACTGGTCAAAAGACACTTCTCCAGTGCTCTTATAGTCCTTTAATAAGGAATATTTCTTGTATCAGAGAGGTGAGGACTGTATTTCCTTCCCCAGTTGCTGATCTTCAAAAATACCACTTTGACCTGTATCTAATTCAGCATTAATAAGAGAAAGTAAATTGGAACAAAGTAAAAGTCATACCTTCTCCACTATCCCCAGATCTCCTGCAGCCATTACATTTCTAACAATTGTTGCAGCTTTTTCCGCAACAGAATATGCAGAGGCAACCACACGCATGAGTAGAGCTGGAGAAGCCATACTGAATGCTGAAAAGAAACAAAAAGCAAACTTGTACATTTCTCTCTTCAGGAGAAGACAAGAAGGAAAATATTTTACACAATATACCAAACAGATACAGTTTAAGCTGAGTAGGAATGGGAGAGTAGGTTACTGCCCCTGAGTAGTAATGAAGTGAGCTTTGACTTTTTTAAAAATACAAATAACAAACAGGGATATAAAGCTATTTTAGACAAGATTTTTCAAATATCCATGCTGTATCTGACAGTGAACTAGTTCTCCTCACTAAAATAAAGTCTGGCCTTAAACAAGAAGAGCAGCAGCAGCAACTCTCTATCATAAATGTTAAGAAAAAGTGTGGTCTACACACAGTACTCATTTTTTGTACATTTTGAACATAAGTTCATTTTTTCAGAACTGAGCCTACAGAGTTGTTTTGTGCCCAGACTCAAGTACAAGGCTACCAGACAGGATGACAACAGCAACTTTACTTATTATTTTTATTTGTTTAAATATAAAATAGGCTTTTGTAGATGGCCTAATTGTGGACACAAAATAGGCTAATGATATGAAGATACTGCAAACATTGCATTTGTATGCGAAAGTCTGTTCATCTAAATTTACCATCCTTTCTGTATTTCTTTAACTTCTCATGATTGCTTTACAGAAATCTTCCTTCCTCCCCTCAACACTGCATGTCCTGTCATTCCTCCTATTGTATTGTCTTCTATGTCTGTCCCCCAGCACACGTCAGTGTAATTCACTATGCCTTCAGTTCTCAAGCAGAAGACTATCACTCTTGCAAAAGGCTAGCAATCATCCATTCCTCCCAGCTTTTCTCTACCTCAGGAAAAAGTAGTGTTGATAACCACGCTGTATTCTTTAAAATGCAGAGCTAATTGCTTTTTACGTTTAGTTACGTTTACGTCAGTTCTTTCTATCTGTGTAGATTACATGCTTTTTGGGTTGGGCTCACCTGTATGATACACTTCCAAGTAAATACTTGAGCACAGAGCTAGAAAAAAAATACAAAGGAACTCCTTAATCACCACTATATWTTAGGCTCCCCTCACAATCAGCAATTGCAGTAAGTATTGCGTAAGTGGCAATAGGTCGTTATACAATACCTTTCCTTTCTTGCTTGAGAAATCTACTCAGTAAGTATAATATAGTGAGGTGATAAGGCTAGCTACTGTAGATTATATTGATGTGACCTCAAGTTCACGTCTGTTTACAGCAAAGGCCAAACCGCAATGTTAGAGGTATCAAAATTCCAAATTTAGCTGGTTTAAGAATTTTTTCAGCATTTTAAAAACGCTGTACTGGTATCCCTAAAGTCAGATCTCTGAAGCTAAAAGAGTAGAGTGAGTGTGTAAGTACATTCAAAAAGCACAGTTGCTACTGTTAATTATTATGTACTGCTCATGGATGGGAGCAAAGTGCTCTGGAGTGCTGTAAAATAGCCAAGGTCCATACCCAAAGCACACATGCGGGCTATCTTGGACTGGTAACTGGTTACAGAGGAAATTTTGGAAACGCTACCTGTGGCAAAAAGCAGCTCTCGTAGTYGTAGAGCAAATGTGTCATAACACATAGGAATACAGATACTATTTTAAGTATGTACCAACATGTGAAACAAGTTAACAGGGAGGAAAATTGAATGTAGTTCATTCCATACTGAAAATATCTGGAATATGAGTACTTCTGAGAGAGAGTAAAATAATTAGCATATTAGATGGGAAGTTTGGCCTAAAGAATTGAGCTCAGAAGAAGATAATGAAGATTTTATGCTCAGCTTCTCATTCTTCATTTGACCTTTTAYTGCACATTTGATCCTGCTTCGTGAAATGAGGTTAAAACTTACTTAATTGTTTTAAAGGCTTGATTTATTTAATGTTTGCATAAAGTTTCAAAATACTGAGGAAATAAAACAGAAATACTATCTTACATTCTTGAAGCTTGACCCAAGGTGTTTCTTGGGCACATTTTTCTTGGACATTCTTAAGTCAAACATGTACACTTTCTTTCTGTAGTGAACCTATACCTGAAGTCTCTAAGCAAACCTTAAAATATTCTTATGGAAAACAAGATTTATTAAGAGAAACTGAAATGGGAGGTTCAACACCCCCTCCTCCCCAATATAGAGTAACTAACTAATGAAGTGCAAAGTATGTTATTACTGCAAAAGGTGCCTTAAATTTTTACAGGGCTGCATCTCCTGTGTGGCACATTTTCTGGTGTGTTGGACTTTTTTGGTTAGATAAGTGTGTGTGCTAGTTGGCCATAAGTTTCTCATCTCTGTAACCTTTTTCTCTCAAATTAACTAGTTTATTTATAAGTTTATAGCACATTCTTTCTGATGAGGGAAATGTCTAATGTATACTTCCACAATACACTTAAGAATATATTGTCCGCTTTGGACAAACAGGTTTGACTCTTACAGAACCGTACAGTTTACAAAGATTGCACAGCACCTATCCCTCAATTTAAATTTGCGTATTATTTTCAAAATATACCTTGTCCTCCAAAGACCATCCATCCTTTCCCCTAGCCTAGCAACCAATTCGCTGAATGGTCTCAACTTGACAAGTCAGCCTGCTTTGATACCTACTAAAATAAATGAGTTCTTCAGTTTTTATTACACATTTTAACTTTAAATTATTTAAGTATTACAGGATGGCTATAACTAATTTGTCAAAACAAATATGAAGGATTTGTTGATGTTGCTATCTCAGTGCCTTTTCTGCAAACATCCGTTTTCCAAATTTATAATTTCACCTGATGAAAGGAGAAAATGGACATCACACACAGCATGCCTTTCAATGCAAGTGCTAAACTATGACCTCCTCCTCTGAACTCTTCAAAGCCCAAGTGACTAGAGGTCCCTATTTCTTTGCAATAAACTTTGGCTCACATTTAGTAAAAGATGAACTTTTCATTCTGTGTGATGTAAGGAAACAGCATTTACCCAGCAAAAGCGGGCTAGGACTGGGAATGACGGGGTCCCAGTGCGGTTCACCTACAGACTTCCATCGGGAAAGGGCTGCGCTACCTCATTTCACCAAAGTGCTTTGTGAGTTTGTATTTAAAAAAAAAAAAAACAACCAAACAACAACAACAAACATGTTCCTGATCCTCTTGCAGTTAGGGTTCCCGGCGGTAAGCTGCCCGCAGCGCACTCCAGACCAGCCAGTGTGACTGAGCATCTCTTAATGCGTTTAGTTGGGCGCTGCATAAGGTAGAACAGGTGGTCGTAGATGACGGGAGCAGCCCTCTCCGCGGGCGCAATAGCTCACTCACCCTCTCCAGCCTCGCTTTTCCCTCGGTCTCGGCCTTGTCCCTCGCACTCCGCCGCCGGCCGCCGTTCTCCCTCTCGGCCCCTCACCGTTCACCCGCAGCGTGCGGGGCGCTCTGAGCTGGCCCGAAGCCCTTCCTGCCCGTCCCCCTRGGGCCAAACGATGAAGTAACCGAAACCCAATTCCCCGCCCGGCCGGGCGGCTGCGGGAGCTGCCGGCCCGCCCCGCCCCGCGGCCCTGCCAGGCCGCCCCCGCAGGCGGCCACCGCCCGTGCGGCCTCTCCGCCGGCTTCTTCGGGAAGAACTCGCCCCGATCGCGTCAGGGGGCCGCGATCGCCTTTACAAAACAACCTCGAAACGCCCCAAACCCTCCCGGCTGCGGGGAGGGCTGAAGCGCGGCCCCGGCCCCCCGCCCCTGCCCGCCGGTGGGGGGCCTCCGCGGCGGGGAGAAAAACGCGTTTGCGGTGTGACTTTTCCCTCCCGCGGCCCGTCGTCGCCGCCGCTCCGCTTGCCGTAGCGCAGGCGGAAGTGTTTCCCAGCGCGCGTCGCAGGGAGCCCGGGAGGATGTTTCGGGCCTGGCGGGCGCCGCCGCTGGCCCGGGCCGGGGCGCGGGTCGGGCTGCGGGCCCGGGCGGGGGTCGCCTGGGGCTGGGCGCGCTCGGCCGCCTCGGAGGCCAACAGCCGGCAGCCCGTGGCGGAGAGCCGGCAGGACTCCCAGTACCGGGACACGGTGCTGCTGCCGCGCAGCCGCTTCCCCGCGCAGCTACCGGGGCGGCTGCAGCCCGAGACCGAGCTGGAGACGCAGCAGGTAGCTGCCGGGGCCGGGGCTGGCTCGCCCGGGCGGTGCGTGCCCCGAGAAGGGCGCGGGGCTGGGCCCGGCGGCGGAGCCCCGGCGGCGGGAGGGAGGGCGGGTTGTTTACGGGCCCGCCTTTGCTGCGGTTAGGTTCTTGTAGGTCGGGGCTTCCGCGGGTGCCTGGCCAGGCCGTCTGAAGTTAGCTCTCGGAGAAAGGGGGAGAGCTCGGGATCTTTCGTTATTTGCTTATTTATTTATAGTCYGGATGCTCTCGAGTTTGATGTGGCTTCGTTTGGAGAAGGAGTAATGACCCTCCTGGTCGCGAGAGCCAGAGTARTAATGTTAGGCTTAGTATTAGGCCTGTCTAGGGCTTTCTAATTTTAAACTACCGACATATTCTGTTACAGAGTTAGAAAAGTTAACTCTCAGTGTTTGTTTGTTTATTTTCAATATACATTTTAATATGAAGCCGAAATTTGAGATTTTTTGGGAGTGCAAAGACTTGTGATGATKTAGGTGTATTTTTTATTGTCTCTACAGAAATGTGGTTTCTCGGAACTGTATTCATGGCAAAGGCAAAGGAAAACAAAGCAGGAATTTTGTCTTCATGACGGACCACCTTATGCCAACGGAGACCCTCATGTTGGCCATGCATTAAATAAAGTAAATATTTAGTCGTTCATACTGTACTGTTTTGAAGTGGTAAATACTTCCCATAATGTGCTGTATGTTCTCCATTCCCATTTAAATCAATGACTTTTTAAAGTCTTTGGTATTTTGGTAGACAGGGCTTTCAAAAGGCAAATTACATGGTTACTTAAATACCATATGATGCTACTATGGCATAGATACCGTACCATGAGATAAATACCATATACCAGTATGTGGTACCTATATGCTGAGTGCTCATTTATGAGGCACAATGCTTCAGTAAAAAGAGAACTTTTTTTTTAGAGAAAGTCCCGCCTTCATTCCTAAGTAATATTAAATGCACAGTTTATTTGTGTATTGAACGCATCCCACAAACACACGTGAGTGTATATTTCTATATGTGTATATGTAATAATGTTACTGCAATGCATGGTTGGGCTGTGCCTTGCTATTCTTTTTTCCACTGGGTATTTTGTAAGTTTGTTCTATTGAATTTACTTTATTTATCTGGGTATCTTCAGTGGAACCACAATGACTAAATGTTGATGCTTTTTAAAATGTAAATTTCTGCTGTGAAATAATACTTCTAAATATGTTTGGATACRTTTAGATTCAGTCCTGAGAATGACAGCATTACATATGCTACAAAGTGGGAAAGACTAAAATGTGACCCAGAGCTTCTTAAGGTACTAGTGCTAAAGCTTGGACTTCTGAAAATGACAAGTTTTGGTAGGTGATCACTTATATCCAAAAGCAATAGTGTGCACTAGGCCAACACTGTAGATCCAGCTCAGTGTTTTAAAAATGAGAGCAAGTAGGATTTGTTTGCTTGGAGTCTTGCAAGTTTATAAACTGCATCTTTCAGTTATACTGAATGTGAATTCCTTTGATCAGAGGTCCTTCGAGATTCTGCGAAAATACAAAATGACAGGCAACAAAAAATCATAAATAGACAGTCTTAAATGTAAATGGGTCATGCAGCCTTTTAGTTTTATTTTTTTTTTAATAGGAGTCAATCTTAATTAATAATGTAGCTATTCCACATGGGGGAGCTAAAGTGATAACTTACCCTTGTGTCTTTCAGATTTTGAAAGACATCACTAATCGTTTCTACGTGATGAGAGGTTATAAAGTACATTATGTGCCAGGATGGGATTGTCATGGATTGCCAATTGAGTTGAAGGCGTTGTCAGAAGTCAAAGGAGCTGAAAATCTTTCACCGATGGAAATTAGACAGAGAGGTAAACTACTGTTTGCAGTATCTTTATTTATAGAAAAAGTTAGCTTAAGTATTTGTACATCCTACTCGGCATAATTTGAAATTTGTGCTTTATAAATAGCTTTTATACTTTATTGGGTGCTTTTCTGTTTGCTGTTGGTAACATTTTCTAGGATCACTGTATGTATTTGCCAAGCAGATTGAGTACAATGTAATCTTATGAAGTGGGATAATTGAATACAGGCTTAATTTGTTGCTGTAATGAACATGCATAGCATTGACCGTGGGTTTGAAAAAACAAAAGGAATGAGGATTTGTGTTTCTGCTTTGCATAACTCTGTAGCAGCATGAATCCGGTATTTATCAGATCAGCATGCCTTTGGGTTTTGAGGACTGAATTCGCTGATTAGCTAAAAAAAAGCTCCTCATAAACTGGGAGTCCCTGCTTGAGCAGGGGATTGGACCAGATGACCTCCAGAGGTCCCCTCCGACCTCAACCATTCTGTGATTCTGTGATAAAAATTGGACTTCATCAGGACAGCTTGGCTCAGTATCATAGTTAGGGATGTATTTATTGACTCTGTTTTTAACAGTACTACAAAACTATAGGGGTGATCCTTTCAGAGAAAGTTAGTCTGCATTATATGGAAACTGTTTTGAAAAAATAATTTCAAATACCATATGTATTGAAAGACAACAACATTCAGCTGCAAAACTAATAAGCAATTTAAACTGCTTTAGCTTGATATTGCAGCAATGAAATGGACTAACTTATTTTCAGGTGAATGTTGCTTTGAAAAGTTTGGATCAGCATCAACAGAGGTGGTTAATTTTCACCATTACTTATTTTCCATTATTTGAGAATGCATTTTGAGAAATTGTTCTTCATAACTATACTTATTTTTTTCCCTTAAAAGGAAAGTTTATGTTCTAGACACACTTGCGCTTTATGTCCCTATATTAGTTAAAAAGTGCAACTCCYGGATCTTTTTGCTCTTTGCAGTCATTTTATGTAACTACTTCTCTGAAATACCTATTTTTTGAGCCATAATAATCTATTTAATACATGTAAGCAAGTAGTGCACAGTTTCAATATGGTCAGCTCAGGCTTTTCTAAAAAATGTCAATAGCGTATTTTAAATGGTATTGTACTGATCTTGGTGGCCTAAGCCACGTGCTTAATGGAACTATTCCCTTCAGCCAGAGAATTTGCGGAAAGAGCAATTGAGAAACAGAAATCTGCCTTCATTCGTTGGGGTGTGATGGCTGATTGGGCTAACTGCTACCGTACATTTGATCCAAAGTATGAAGCGAACCAGCTGAGAGTCTTCTACAAAATGTATGATAAGGTATGTTGAACTTTTGTTAAAGTGTGTTTTGTTTTATCATGAGTTTCAATTCTCCTAACTTTCTTTCTTCCGTCCCTTTCCTCTTTAGGGTTTCATTTATCAGGACTATAAACCTGTGTTCTGGTCTCCTTCAGCAAAGTAAGAATCAACTTACTATTTTGTCTTCAGAATTTTAGCAAGGATAGCAATAGCTTTTCATGTTCAAGTGTGTTAACTTCTGTTTGATATCTGCCCAGAACAGCCTTGGCTGAAGCAGAGCTTGAATACAATGAGCAGCATGTCAGTCGTTCTGTGTATATGAAATTTCCCCTCTTAAAGTCACCACCTAAGCTGACTTCTGTGATAGGTATGACTTCTGTATAGATTTTAAGACTGATAGCTTTTATTTTTGTTACAATTGTAAGTAAAGTACTTCTAATTTACATCTGTAGATGGATCATCCTCTGCTAATGTGCTAGTCTGGACCACGCAACCTTGGACTGTGCCAGCCAATCAAGCAGTTTGTTACATGCCAGATTCAGCGTATGTGTCTTTAACTTGGTTCAGTGGTCTGCGTCAGTCCTTACCAATATTTATCAGCAAAGTTAAAACGTTCTGGACTACCATTACATTTTATTTAAGGCCTCTTTTTTTTTTTTTTTTTTTAAGTGACATAATTGTAAGCGTTTGTTCTCTCTCTCTTAATATATTAATTTCTGCTTTCATTTTTATTTTTTTAAAGTTATTTCTTCTTCCTGATCTTACGTTATCTTGAAATTCTTTTGAGATTTAAGAGTGAATTGGACATGTACATCTTAAAACATATTTTGCTGTCTTTTAGAGGTGGAGCGTTTAAACCATTTGTAGCTTTATGGTGTTTGTAATTATTTAGTATCACAAATATATATTTCCSTTGTAGATATTCAATTGTGAAGTGCACAACTACTGGTGAACACTTCATTCTAGCTGCAGATAGAGTTGAATCTACAGCTGCTGTTTTGGACACGCAGTTTGAGGTTATGTCAACGTGTAAAGGTAGGTTTTAATATTGTTAATCTCAAGTTGCTTAGAAATCTGCTTGTAGGTGTCTTGAACACTGCTTCAGTTTTGATGTATTATTAGGTTTGTTTATATTTTGAGAACATGCTTCACTGAAATAACACAAAGAGGAGTAGTAGCCTTTAGGCTACTCCTCTACTACCTCTACTAGTAGTAGAGGAGTAGTYGGATTTAGTATTGGTGTATTGTAGCTCAAATTTTCATCCATAGATTTCAAAGTACTTTTTAAAATCCGGATTCACACTTGGAAAACTTAAACATGGAGTGGAAGTCTATCAGTGTCAAAATCCTAGTTACACTGAATGCTGTTTGTCTGTCTTTCTCATCCACTGCTGATGAGAACAAGGGGCTAATTACAAGTATGCTTGCTGACTGCCTGATTGCTACATTCTATGAAAACTACTGAAGTAACCCAGTGTAGCAGAATTGGTAGCACTATCAGCCGTTGTTGGTTATGAGGTGTCTTAAGCCTTCACCATAACCATGAAGAATACTGAGGTATCGTAGGTGACTCTTTGTATGGACAAACTGAAGCGGTTRAGTTTGCGTTCTAACAAACTGCATAGTGATATTCCTTAATAGGCTTCTGATTTGATGTCATGAGTTGGGATTTAATGTGTCATTTGTGAAACTTATTCATTTGCCTTTATCAGTGATTCAGTGCTGGAAATATGCATATCTAAAGGAGGTGAGAATGGTGGTTTCTATGACATTTTCTTTTTCAGGTTGTTTTGGTGTCTTTCCATGCCTTCTTTTTCAGAGAGAAAAAAATGATCCCTTTCTCTGCTTAATAATCTTATTTTTACCTAATGATAAAATTACCTGGAGATGTTCTCACAGGTTCCACCTTCTTAAATCACGATTTGCAGATAACATACAACAGTAGAGTTGGACCTTCTTGGTACGAAATTTAGTATTAGAACCAGTTCTTCGTATCTTCCCCTATATTCAATAACTAGTTATATTTATTACCTTTCTGTATTTGTGTACCTAACTGTCAGACAGCAGTTCCTAAACATGTTCTTGTAGGAAGAAAGCGTTCAGTGAAGGCCATTTTGTCAGATGAAGCATTCCTCAAGCTCTGTGATTCTTGGCTTTCAGCAAGGCTTTACTACTAAGATTTCTTCAGTGTTTTTTTAACCTTAAATTGTCACTAGCCTCATTCGTGCTGTACTCTATTTGTATGTAATTTAGAGAATTTAAATGAATTGTTCATGATAATATTAGTACTTAGTGGCAGCACTAGGAATAGATCTCAAATTCAAGGTTTTTAGCTTACTAAATCATTATTGAGATCTGTTTCCGGAACACTGAGATAGTGGTCCCCAAGGAATGGGAATGTGTGGAGTGTCTCTAGGTGGAATGTCACTACTAACGGAATACCATTGTCTAAGGTAGAAAAAAAGCTTTTTCTTCAAAGGAGGAAAAAAAAAAAGCCTCTGTGCAAGATTAACAATGCAGAGAATTTGAAAGCATTTGGACAGGGACCCACAAACAAGATAAAGAAGTAGTACATCTGAATAGTATCCCGTGCATAGACTTGCTGATCAATTGTTCCATTTCTGCTCTCTGATAACTGAATGCATGAATTGTTTCTCTGTTTTCTCTTCTGTTTTTTTTTTCACCCCCAGGTGTAGATTTGGCAGATGGTTCTTGTGCTCATCCCACAATTCCTGGCAGAGTCTCTCCTCTGTTACCTGCAAATCATGTGACAATGGCAAAAGGAACAGGATTAGTTCATACAGCCCCAGCTCATGGTATGGAAGACTACAGCGTAGCTTCCCACCATCAGCTACCCACGGTACTTTATTTTTTCAGCTGTTGCTCTTGATTTCCTGCAACTGTTTGATCACATGCCACTAAAGTGATTGTTGTAATTTGGGCATAAATCTTTAAAATGTTTTGAAGCATTCAGGTAAGTGTGAGTATCACTAATGGCCTGCAGGAATGCAGGACACCTGGAAAAAGTGTGTATCAAAATAAAAGGGTGAAGTTTTTCATCCGTCTGCTAATTAAAGCTTACAGGGAAGTGGTAGAATAGAATCAGATTTCTCTTCTCTCTGTGTTTTTGTTTTTTAAAGGATAACACRGACAACAACTTTCAGATACTGGCTCTCAGTACTCAGAATTGGCTTTTAAAGCTGTGTCTTGCAGACCAGTAAATCACCAGTTATGTAGGTCATTATTACTATTCTTTTTCAGCAAAGCTTGTTTTAAACATATGCGTAAATACTGTTCAATTATGCATGATCAGTCTGCGTTTGATGGAAGTGGAGATGCAGGGTATTCTTTTTTTTACCTTTCTAAAGAGGTGACTCTTGAGATGTTCCAAAACCTGATTATACTCATATTTCTGGTTGGGTTTTTTTGAGGGTAGGGCTTTCCTTGGGGTTTGTTTTTGTTTTTCACTGTTAATTTGGAAAGTCATTGAAATACTAACCAGTGAGTTGATGTAAGACAGTTGTGGTATATCTGCAAACGTAATGGTGCTCATTTCTTCTGATAAGTAAAATTCACTTGCCTGGTAGATTACTAAATTGCAGTTCACTAAATCTGAAGTGTACTTAAATATAACATACTTTGCGATTCATCAGAAAAGTAGTTACTCAGCAGAGTACTTAACTCACTTTTGAATAACAAAAAGTTAATTAATTGCCACATGRTATTTTATTGACAYGATTAACATATTTATTTTAAGGATTGCCTTGTGGATGAAGGTGGGTTTTTTACCGAAGCTGCAGGTCCTGAACTTCAAAACAAGAATGTCCTTGAGGAGGGGAATGAAGCTGGTGAGTATTTGATGTTTAGCCATTTGTTACTTTATCAGTTACATTCCTGCAGGTATATTTTGAGGGTTCATATAAACTGAACACATTTTGAATATGGATGAGGTACAGGCACTTCTTATTATGTGTTGATCACGGAAAGAAATGAATTGAGGTTAAAAGTAGCAGTATGTTCAAATCRGATTTTAATCTTGCCTCATTTTTTCTCTTAGTCATTCAGATGCTTCAAGCAGCCGGGAGTTTGTTAAAAGAGGAGAAGTATGTGCACAGTTACCCATATGACTGGAGGACTAAAAAACCAATGATTATTCGTGCCAGCAAACAGTGGTTTGTAAATACAGCAAGTGTGAAGGCTACAGCACAGGTATATAATTTTGCTTTCTTATGGGACATTTAAAGACAGCTGATGCCATTTGGAATCAGCAAAACAATCTTGCTATAGCTCACTCAAGAATATGTTCTTCTCTAGGGTTTACAAACACTGGTTGAAAAGTGTTAGTTATTTGTAAAAGTGATGAATGTTGGTGGTTTTTTGTCAATATTGATATAATCCAGGATAAATACATTGACTGATATATTTGTTCATTGTATTTACAGGAGATGTATAAGTTTCTTAGAGCTACTGAATTTTTTCCCCAAAATATTTTTAAAAATACAATGTTTCAAGGAATTAAATCAGAAGAGACAATTTTATCGCTATTAGAATGACCTTTGTTATTATGGTAGCCTTGCATGGCCWGACATCTTTGTTTGCTCCCCTATTAATTTTGCCACAGTCCTATTTTAAACAACTTCAAAACTGTTTTGGTTTTTTTTAAATGCAGTGCTCTTTGAAATTATGTATATCCACACAGAAAACTCAGACCTGCACCTTAGGCTGTCTTYGGTAACAGTGATTTCATTCTAATTAGGGCATGAGGTGTTTATTCCATGTTCATCTTTATCTAGAATGAAGGAAAATATGATGGTTATTCAGCGGGGTTGGGAGTGAGTGGTAGCCCACACTCTCTAATACAGGCAGTATGTAGCAAGATGTGATTTCAAAGTAGACAACAGCACAAGACACAGTGAGGTATTAAACTTCAGGTAGAGCTACTGATGCCATTTCTAACTCACTTTAGGGTGTGTCTGCTAGAGAATCAGAGCTGGCAAAAAAGTGGTCTCGCTGTGGGGACATGTACAGTATATACAGCGTTCTAAGTATGTTACTGAAGAGCAACATGCAGTGAAGTAAATGAAGTAAATGTGACAGTTGCCCAAGAACATGTTATTCAGTACTGGAAGTGGAAGTGTAGACCTGTCCCTTTTTTTACTGGTAGCATAAACAGTGTTTGTCTGAATGCTGAAGCATGTTCAACAATTCACTGTCTACCTTATAGGAAGTGCTGAAAAAAGTGAAAGTTATTCCTACGTCTGCAGTGAACAGAATGCTCGAAATGCTGGACAGAAGGACATTCTGGTGTATATCACGGCAAAGATGTTGGGGTGTTCCGATTCCTGTTTTTTATCAGAAGAACACAGGAGAATGCTTGATAAACAGGTATTTGTCTAGTTTTATATACTGAAAAATGAAAGAATGAGCACTGTCTGTTTTGCTGCAGTTACACAGTATTATAAAACTTCTWTTTAAGTATAAATATATGCTTTTACTTGTAATTGTTTATACACAGAACTAATTCAGCTATAAATTAAAACAATCAAAAATTCATTGCTGAGGGTGACTTGTATGTAAGTAATAAGAATCAATTTACTTAGCTACTTAAGTTACCTGAAAAGTCCCCTTGATAGTAATTGCCAAATGAGTTGGCAGTAATCACTGGCCTTTACATTTAAGCAAGGAGTAAAATGCAAGTTGTAGTTAGAATAGATTGCAACTGTAATTGTAGCACTGTAAATTGAACAATACAGGTATTTTGTYGAAATGGCTTTTTGCAATTGAATAAGTGACAGTGAGATATCTGAAGTGGAATAACCAAATCGGTTGCAGAATAAATAACTGCACTTTGTTTCAAAATAAAATTAGAGTGTTTTTTAAGAGCCAGGTTTAATAAATGTAAGCAAGAGCCAGGCTTAATAAATGTAAGCAAGTGACCTTTAGCTATATGATTTGCTATGTCTAAAGCTTCAGATGCTGGCCTTATTCTGCCATCATTTGGTTAAGTTAATAGTATCCAGATATTGCAAACACTGCATTTCAGGAATTTCAGACAATGTAATGCGGAGGAAATCCAAGCTATGCTTTAAAACAGGAAACCTCAACAAAATATGATCCTTTTCTGTCTTTTAAGGAGTAATAGAGTTCTGCTTTTACCCCTTTGGAGAACAGAGATTTTCAATTGTGAATATCCTCTAAGAGATGATTTCATAAAAGTAGGATTGTGGAGTTCCACGTTCATTGTTTATTTCCATAATTGTTTTCTGTCTTGAGATATGCTAGTGTTATCTCCATTTTATACATCTTAACCTCACAACCGTTTGTGCAAATTCATTATGGATAATAAGATTGCATAGCTGGAGATGAACTTAAGTAGTGTTGCAGAACTTTTTTTGTTCTGGTGTTGAATAAATATACTGCAGAGAGTCCAGCATGTTTTCCAGAGGCTGGACTGAGCACATGAATACAGTAGTAGGTGAGGCTTGGGGGTGTGGAGAGCAGGGAATGGACTTTAAGCAGTTAGTCCTTAGCTTTGCCTCGTGTCACTGGGTGTGTTAGGTGCACAGATAGGTACTTTGACTCTCTCACAGTAGGCARTAACTGTGAGAAAAGACGACAATAACTGTAGTTGTTTATAGTACCTGAATAATGCTGACGCACATCAGGAAATAAAGGGATGGAAGGTTCTGTGGGGTGTAGAATCATTTTACCTGCAAAAATTCTTACAGTATTAAAAAGTAAATATACGTTCACATTTTTAAAACTACAGTTTCTGCAGAATACTTATTGTAGTCTGTCTGTGGAGTAGGCTTGAGTGTGTTACTTGTGCTTGCTTAAAATTGTTAAATATGTAGCTTAACAACAAAATAAGAGTGTCATGAAAAGCAGTTTAGCAGTTGGCAGTCAAACGCGAAGGGCACCGTGAAGCAATAGCTCCTTCAGAACATAGAGGAGCTGACCCAGCTGGTACAGAAAGCATTTGAAAGGAGGGATGCATGGGAAATCCTTTAGATTGTAGTAAAATTACTTTGAAAGCCAGTGTCCTGTATTAAAAAGCATGTGTTTTGTAAGTGCTTGAGCTGTGTGAGATTATTGCTGGAGTTGTACGATATGTGGCAATCGGGGCATTTTGATGTGATAAACTCTGCAGTAGTTTAACAGTTCGACCTTTGCGTGTAGGTATTGGCCTAGCAGTCACACGTGTAGGTGAATGAACAAAGGGACAGTATGGCATGTTTGGTTAGAATTGATCTGGGGGGAAGAGAGAGACATTCAGGGGAAAAAAGAGACATATGCAGTATGCTTGAGAAGTAGATTTATTTCATTTGACTGGCAGCTTCTGATGCTCATTCATAAGCAGTACTCCTTACTTCTAACATGTTTTACAGTGGAGGTGAAATTTTTAAAGAAAACTGTAAAACACACATTAAGTATTTAAAGTTAGCCATAGCAGACTTCTGTAACCCGCGTAGGAGAAGTGCACAGAATATTGGCCTATAGAAATGACAGGCAAATTTAGAAAGCAGTCTGTCAATTCATAGGTCATTTTCCTGGACACCAGTTCTCATTGAAATAAACAAGTAAGCCTAAATATTTTGTTACATTTGCATTATCATTTTGAAATCATATCACACAATAGATTGCTGACATATTTCTGGCACTTGAGAAGTTTCATATTCAGATTGTCTGAATAATTAAGATCATTAAACCAATAGTAAATAACTTACATTTCCAAACAAAAGCTGTTTTCTTATCTTGAATGTTGGGTAAAGATGCTTCCAGTAGCCGCTGCTCCAGAGTTTTTGAGTGGCTATCAAAAGTAACAGCATCTCCACTGGAAGTCAGTGTAGTCCACATGGAGTTGCTGTTACATATGAGAGCACCGATGGTCGATCTTGAGTGATCCTGTTTATGTATCGCCTGTAAAAAGACTTTTTTAAAAAAAACAAACCACAAATCCCTAAAATAAACCGCTGTTTTTCCCTGTGTAAGTCAGTTTCCCCTGAATTTGTCATGTGAAAGTCTGCAGAAAGCTTCTCTTTCAAGATGCACCTGCTCGTCTCTAACAGAATATTTTTCTCACACTAACAATCCTGTCTTTCTAACTTGAAAGCAAAAATTGTAATCTTGCATGCAACAAGTTTGATGCAAGATCTCCATGAGTCTTCCTGTTTGCTGCTSTGGCCCCCCATAGCCTTAAAAGACATTTGATTGTATGACACTGTTGTCTAAGGTTATAAATTTAATACACTACTGAAGAGTAGATCCTTTCTGTAGAATATACCACATCATACTGCAATCAGGAATTTAAAAATTAGTATAAAATAACAAAACCCTATATGAGAGAGAAAAGAGAGAACATTTTTTCATGATTGCAGTTTTCAGTAAGAATTATGAGAATACAGAGGTAAGATTCTGTGCAATTTTTCTGCACAAGTGGAGAAAAAATATAATTAAATAGAATACATGCACAAATAAAWGCTTATAATTTTGTCAACTTCAAAATTTAGTAGATTTCTTGAGAAAACATTCTGATTCTAGGAAATTCTGTAACTCGTGGAAGAGAAGAGAGAAAGATCCAAAAGTAAAACAAGAGATTTTTTGTATTTCCAGTAGTAGCTCAGACCAGGTAATAAATGTGAGATATATGCGTTAATCTGACCCCATAAAATAACTTCTTAACTTTACAAATTCTCTGTTCAAATATTGGTAATAAATAGTCCTATTGCAAAGATTATTCTAATGCCTGAGAATTTTTGTCCCCTTCTCTGTGACTTTGATTAACAAGTAGCTTAAATTTCTGACCAAAAAAAAAACACCCAACCTGTTTTTGAAGTAGATCTGCCCTGCGCTCCAATTTGCTTTTTAAAATATTGAGACATTTCAGAGACTTGTAAGTAATAGCAACTTACCGTAACCTAAGTACCTACTGCTGAAGTATCAACGTCCACGTAAAAAAGAAGATAACTTGCCCTCTTTACTGTTGTTTGAAAAGAGGTCAAGAGAACATCAGGCACTGTATTCTTCTCCTCCCGTCTATATCTTAATGCTGCCTGATTTCTGTTAACACATTAAATACGTGTTGAACATAATCAATATCAGACTTCAGAGTGATTGGCTGGTGTCGTGGTAGGATGAATTGCTGTAGGGGTTTCAGTGTTAAAACGTAGCCAGTGACACGTAACGCAAGTTCTTCTAGATAGCGTATGAATACAGGGCAAAGTTTTACAATGGTGTTTATTGCTAACTCGTTGAATTATCATGCTCACGTTGAAGCCCACAGATTATAAAGTGATGAGTAGTTATTTGAGAAAGGTGGTTTTCACTTGCACCTTACATAAAAGTACTTTGCAAAGAATCTTCCTCCTTACAATACAGATACCTTAAATATAGTMATTTCTCTCTCTCTAGTAAGAGTTAATCATAAGGATCCTGGGAAAAGATTAGAGGAATGGGGCGGGGGGCATTTGTTTGTCTTGTTTTTCAAACTGTAGGAAGAAAAAGTATTTGGTGAAATGGTATCCTGGAAATCTTTGGTCTTAACTATCTCCTTTTATAAAATACTTGACTGTTAATGTGCACTTACATTCTGTAGGGAAACAGAATATAATGAAAAAAACTTGGACTGCTAAAATGTTTTTTTACTTGATTTGAAACTATGATAGAATTTTGAGAATATTGGTCAATAATAAGTTGACTTCACAGTCATTGACTCTTTATTTCTTGTAAGTGATTCCTAACACAAATCTGACCATCTTTTAGTTGTCTGAAAACTTTAATCTGTAGCATAATCATATCTGTTAGTTCACGTGTCACGAAAATGTGTTTTTTAAAAAATTCTGCCCTTCATAAATTAACAATATAAAGCCTTTACATTGCAGAGCAATACACGTGGTAAAAGGTTAGCCCATAGTGTGTTTTGTAGTAACGGTATATCCACAATGGTAGACAACTGTTGCGTGGCATTGGCAATACTTACTGTAAATGAAGGCAGTCATTTTATGATGGTTTCCCAAGGGAGATTGATAGCAAGGTTTTATTTCCATCTTGTCCCTCCCCCTCCCTCCGATGGAAAGGAGAACAGTTCGTCCTCACTACAGGTGATCAGGTAATACGGTTTGCACTAGCACAGTGTTTCACACCCCCCCCCCCGTGTTAATTTGTCCAAATATTTGTGTGATAGGCCTCACCTTAATGATTATCTCTTCCATTGAGGAGAGATGCCATTGCAATTAACAGTTGCAATGCCAGAAAACTGGTGGCACTTCAGGCTGTATCTCCTTTACTTAAAACTTAGAACATCTGACAACTGGATTTCTGCTGTGTTCAAACTGAATCCAGACAGTTACTGGAAAACACTGTTTGTTAAGAGTATATTCCTACATGTTATAAAATCATAGAATAGTTTGGGTTGGAAGGGACCTTTAAAGGTCATCTAGTCCAACCCCCCTGCCGTGGGCAGGGACATCTTCAACTAGGTCAGGTTGCTCAGAGCCCCGTCCAACCTGATCTTGAATGTTTCCAGGGATGGGGACCTCCCACCTCTCTGGGCAACYTGTGCCAGTGTTTCACCACCCTCACTGTAAAAAATTTCTTCCTTATAGCTAGTCTGACTCTACCCTCATTTAATTTAAATCCATTACCCCTTCTTGTCCAAGGTAGCTGTTAGTTTTGGTCTGTAGCTGGATTTATCACCTTTTAAAAATCCCTATGAACATTGATATCATCAAATACCTGTTTTAATGCTTTAAAATGCTTTAAAATGTTTTAATGCTTTAAAAATGTATAGGTTGAAAATGAATTAATCACTAGAGTTTGTCCTTCCACTGAAGTGTATTTGCAATATGGAAAAGTTATGTGGAAGACAAGCTTAGTTCCTGTTTAAATTTTCTACTTGTTTTATGGGCATGCTGGTAGCATTTTTATGCTAGYTATGGGTATGATTCTTGATTAGAAAAATTTTCTGGCTCTAACTTGCTGCCAGAGCCATTAGCTGAGCGCTGAATTACTTCTTCCATGAATCACTCAACATGCACTAACATTTTATGCGGCAATAAGCATGTTTTAGGGTAAGTCATCCTCTTTTTAATTTAGCTACTCTGTCTGCTGGTGATTTACATGGGTAAGACTTGGCCAGTAACAGGAAGGCATTGAGACTGTGGAGAGAGGTCTTGAAATACTCACTTGAAGACAAATAGTTATCCATAATGGTCTCTAAAAATACACTGATAGTGTATTTGAGAAGACTCAAAGRTGGAGCCTTCTGTTAGCAAGGAGTGAAAAATAATGTTGTGTATTGCTTTTTCTAAAATGTTCCCAGGTGTTATGGTCTGTGTCATCACTGAAGGTCTGGGTGTAAAGCCAGCCTCTTCAGTGGAAGGTACTGACCCCGCAAGAGAGAGACAAATTCAGTGGAATAGTTTAGTCTGGGCTGAGACAAACAAACTTCTCCTTGGCTTATTTAATTTTTTTCCTGAGAGCTTTCTGAATTTGAAGATTTAGCCTGAAGAAGGCAAGACATAAGGGATACTTACCAGCTATCTGCCAAGAATCTACCTGGACTGGAGTTGTTGTTTGCTTTTGTCTTGGAGAAGTAACACTTCACAACTGGAAATAGAGGCAAATAGGCCACTGTGCAAATGTTTCTGAAAGGAAAAGATACCATTCAGAACCGGAGCTCCTAAATGTTGTTTTACCAAGATAAATGTTAGCAGATATATTACAAAGCCGTCAATTGTGCCCTATCATCATTAAACTGGAAGGTGAATGATATCCATTCCAGCCTGAAAGGGTAAGAATGGCAATGGTACGCTAGCTGGCTGTCGCTTTGTGAGTGTTACTGGTTAGTGGGTTTTCTCTCCAGAAAACCTACTGGGATGTTCTACAGGAATTTACTCTGWAAAGTAAATTGATTAATTGATGATTGACTGATTAATACAAAACCATTGGTCTATCATTGCAATTTTATTCCCATATCAAGACCAAAATTGTATTTTCTTCTTACTGTTGCACCTCATGTCATTTAATTAAGTAATAATTTGTTCTGCATCTTCTCGGTGAACATGGGTTTTCATGCTTAAACTCCGTGTGAGAGTCCACTAAATGTTGTAGTAATGTAGCTCAACTTATTAGCAGTGCAGAAAAAATACTGTGCTGAAGTCCAAATACAAACCCAAGTGATGACACTAAAGAAGTTAGATCATCTGCTTTTTGTGTTTTCAAGATAATTGTGCCAGATCATTATTTCGCTTTTTCCCCTTTCACAATACTGTGTCAAGAAGTTAGTTAATTGATTAAATCTTCATTTCTCGAGTTAAAAACTAATCTCCGGTGGATTGGGTAACACAGCGGTTTTAGTTTGAAGTTGGCAGGTCATGATGATCTGCTGTGCTCCTTAAATACAGCAGATGTTTTAAAAATCACCTATTTAGTAAGTGGTCTGTGAGTCAGCAAGACAAAGTGTGTGGGGTTTGGTTTGTTTTTTAAGTTATCTTAATTTATGTCTAGACTTGACATTAAAGGATATTAAAAATCAATTCCCCATAGCCTTACCTACTGGGGACAACGATTGAATGTGTCATAGATGGTGAATAGAACTGTACGCCTTGTGGTTGCGTTATCTGTTCACATCAGAAAAAATGCTTAGTTAATTTTTTTATTTTTCTTTTTTCCGTAGTATCTATGTATTTCAGGACCTTTGTCCTGGCTGGTGCTATACCATATATTGCTTTCAGAGTGTATGTTGAATGGTTGTTTACATCACTCCTCTACTGGGTACAGAAGTTTCAGTTTCCCACATTATTGGGATTAATGTATTTATATATATGTTTCTTACCATTTAAAAAATATATTGCTAAAAAGGAGGAATCCAGGCAACCAGAGGTCTAATACATACGTACGTTACTCGAAATGCTGCCATTTCCTAACTCTTCATTTCCACATGAGTTCTCAAGGTCTCTTTATCCAATGGAGAAAAGAARCCTGTTATCAAAAAGAGCAAATACTTTTGGGGGAAATAGTTGTTTAGTTTCTTTAAATCCAAGGTCAAGAAATAGCAAGTTAAATGGATTTTGGAAGTTTTCAAGTTGCTGGCATCTTTTTTGAGTGCCCGGTTATTGAGTATTTGTAGAAAAAGCTGTTTGGCATACATGCGGGTTTCTGTATTTCCAGGTTTTACACAACCCTACCCATCTTGGAAGACAAAAGTAGGAAGTCTTTTTAATATAGGCAGAAAGCTCTGGCGTCTTGTCTGGAATAGAAGCTGGAAAACCAGAGGTTTAAAGAGCTTGATCTCTTTATCAGTATATCTCACTGCTTTGGATCTGGGATACTTGAGGAAAGGTACGAGTAACTCATCAATTCATGAATGCCTTTTTTCCTTCTAACCCAGTGAAACTATCACAGATGTCATCAAAATAGTGGAGCAGCAAGGAACAGATGCATGGTGGACCCTTCCTATTGAACAACTACTATCAAAAGAGGCTGTAGCGAAGGCAAGTGGTTTTTTTACTTCAAATACAGAAGGTGCTTGAGACACTTCAGTGATTGGAAATAACATAAAACCTTGATATATTCCCATGATCCTTTTCAGCCTTGTACTTGAATATTCGGGAAGTGAGATGGCAAAATACACAGTCAGATTTGTGCCATTAATTCAGGGCAGAGATCCTCATCCTCCTTGTTTTAATTCAGGAGGAAAGTGACATCCTAATTAACCAAATTATGAGCCCAAATATATATTAAGTCTTTCTCATTAAAATAGATTAAAATTTTTATTTAGTTCTTCCTAACTTTTTATTGTTCCTTTAACAACTGCGTTCTTAAGCTAGCACACAAACTGTAGTGTTACTCTGCCATCTCAGGTTTTTTGGTAATTTTTCCTTGTTCTGTTTTGGGTTTTCATTAGTAATTATCTGAAAACTATTGTGAAAAATTATCTAAATTATTTTGTTTTCACTCACAAAGTTGATAGCAGAGCCTGTACAAAACTGGTCCAGAAACCAAATCTGCTTTATTTCTAGAAAAAGCATTGATGATACGGAGTATCTATTTGCATTCTTTAATAATTGTTGTTCCAATAGGCTGGTGGTCATGATGTTTCGGATTATGTCAGGGGACAGGATGTCCTAGACATCTGGTTTGACAGTGGAACTTCCTGGGCTCATGTTTTGGAAGGTACAGAATTAATATGTTGATCTTTCTTTTAAAATACTTGGAGAACAAAATATAACTGTTCTGCATGATGATGGTATCAGCAAAACTGAGTTAGATTATGCCAGCAGCAAACTGGTTGTGACTTCTTGTAAAGCTGCTTTTGCTTGTAAAGATAAGGGTTTAATGTTGGCAAACTCATTTTCAGCATAGTTGAAGTTGAGATTTTTCTAATATTCTATTCTGACTGATTCTGCCATGTGGCATACCATATATCTTCTAATCAGAACATATTTGTTTTGAGTATAGAATTTCATGACACAAACGGCCAACGTACTTCGCTGCTAGCTGGTAGCTCTTAAATTATTTCCAGTTAACAAATTTCAGTTTGTGCTTCTGCATGGTATTTGACGCAGAACAAAATTGAGATCAGCTGCTGAATCTAAGTAAGTTTTATCATTTTAACAGTGTAGGTGTACTTTTTCACTTCTGATTACTTTCAGTAACTAAAGCAGTATATTGTGGCTTAAAATATTTATACTTGCTATATGCTATTTATAGCTCCTACTGCTAGTAGTTACCACTCAGCAGGTAGCAGACATATATTTGTATAAAAATATATAAAATATACACTGTTTGCCTGAAGGATAGTCCAAAGTCAGGAGTCCTTTCTAAAGGAGGAGTCTGGTCCCGTACATCAAGTTTGTTGGACTTTAAACCCTCAGTACACAAATGAGTGATAACAATCTTGTTGAATTATAAAACACGTTAGTACCAGAGGTTTTATTTCTTAGCAACGTGGTCAGGCAACAGTACCATCAGCAAACATTCATTTTCTAGAAGACCTTTACATATATTAAAGTTCATACTCTTTAAAAATGTTTCTGGTTTGGTTTTGAAAGATACAACAAAGTAGTGGTATTCCATGTGCACAGTTACATACTTGCATTCTTTACAGGCTTAACACCTCAGTATGCAAAAACTGCCTCTAATCCTGTGTAGAGGAACGACATCGTGTTTAATAAGGAATAGCAGAATCAAGACCCTTGATTCACTGTTAATTTGTGTAAGGCTCCCATATGGATTCTGTAATGTCTAATATATGTTGGGTCTTTCACGGTGCAGACTTCTTCTTTCATGGAACCATTGAAAGTTCCTCTTCTCTATCTAGTCATCTATTTTCATGAAACTTGCTGGAACTTGGTGTGTGTAAGGCATCATCTTTTGCTGTCTGACGTGACTGGAGTGGCCCCACTGGTTCAAAAGTTGGGGGAAGGACTAACAAGTGATCTTGTAAGCCTCTTTATCATCAGAAATGACACAAAAGTTGCATTACCTTTTTTCCTATGTAATTGAGGCTCCCAGCCACTGCCAGAAGTGGAAGTACAGTCTCAGTGATTCATATGAAATTACTGTTTTAACCTACCCTTTATGAAAAAATGTACATTGCAAGAGAAGTTGTTGAATTAATAGTTTTGTCTTGTATTTCCCAATATGCTCCAGCTCTTAAAACTTTTTGCAGAACTTCTTCCTTTGTCAATAAAAGTAATTGGCAAGGCTTACAAACAGGCTAACTGATGGGATTCTTTTCCAAAGTACTCTTGGGGGAAAAATGGATGAAATCCATAGAGAAATCTAGAATTGCTTAGAGAATGTCACAACAGGAAGAAGAACTTCCCRGGGCTTAAACTCATGAAAGCACAGAGGCATGTGGAAGCTGGTGTGCTACCTGTAAAGTGCTATCTGGTAATTCTGTGGTAGATCAGTGATAACAGCAGTTACTGCTTGCCTTCTGATGGCAGCGTCATGCATGGCAGTGGTTCTTTCGCAGCACGTGAGTCAATTCTAGGGCAACTGGAGGATATAATAGATGGCTAAAACTGTGAGACTAATGTTTGTAATTGTTTCACTCTACCATGAACTCAGGTTATTGAAAATTATGAATCAATGATCTGTCTGTTAGTAACCAGCAGGAATAAACAGCATTACAGGTTTCCCTGCCAGTTCCAGTCTCGCAAAAATAAGTCGTTCTCTTCAACGTCTCTGCACCTTGGGGAACTTAGGCCTGAGTTTTCACTGGACGTGAACTAGCTGTGTCCGAGCTTATTAAATRAGATGCAGCAGTTATAAAATTCATCCCTTTAGCTGATGGCCACACAGATTGCTTTCAAAAAATATGGCAGGTTGGGAGGGGGCGGGGGAGGAGGAAGAGGAAAGAGAGGTTCTGCAATATGAGGTTTTTGAACAGGTTAAAGGAATTGCTCAGTGACAGCAAGCTCAATGGCCTGAATCGTAGGTTGCGTGGATACAGTCGTATTTCTGACGCTTGCCCTGCTGCGTTTCCTACCAGAGACAGGGCATAGTTCTGATGGAAATGACTTAAGGTTGCTCTTTTTTGCATTAAATTACGGTTGGCTTCCTTTTTCCAGCCTGGGTGTGTCAAAGGTACCACTTCTAGCTAAATGACAAATTAACCAAATTGTTCTACATCAGCAGTGTGGCAGGTAGGAAGGTGCGACTTACACACTAAAATCAAAGATTTGGCTACYGTAGTCGTGAAACCAAAAATATACAGTTATAACTAGATTGTGTGTAAAAAATAAATACTAACCTGCTTGCACTATTGAGAGCAAATCCACAACTGCAGCGTGCTCAAAAAACYCCACTGCTACTAAAGTTTTCTGGGGATACTATTTGCTTCATTAATGYTCTTTTTGCCTAACACTGTTTTCACTGAACAGTTTATTGTTGTGCTATCTAATCCCACTTCTTTCTTACTACACATGCATCAAATATTTTTTGGAAGAACRGTTTCCACATTCTTTTATGCAGTGTTAAAATTTAAGTCTGAATGCTTTGTCCATGAATAAATTATTTTTCACAGTACTGCTGTGAGGTAGAAGAGTGTTAATACACTGCCTCCAAAAAGAAGCTGTGGCAAAGGTAAAATTTGGTTCAAAAGCACTTGCTAATTTTGAATACCCAATTCTATGATGCCTAGCACTTTTTTTTTTCTGTYTTTCTTTGAAGCTTAGCTTGTGTTCAGCCTTTTGATAGTGCTTATTTCAGTAGCTGTCTTTGTAGTATCCGTTTTAGGGAATTCTCTTCTGTCTTAAAATTCTCTTACAGGTTTTGACATTTTCCTCATGGGCAGAGTGCCATCAGCACTACAAACTTGAGATTATTATTTTTCAAAATATTTAATGTAAAAACGCACGCTGGACTGTATTGCAATGTGATAGGCCATCTGGAAGAGTCACACAGCTTTTTACCCATAGTTTTGTATTGCAATGATGGTAGTTTTCAGCATCATAACTTTTTTCCCTATCTTATTGGGTAATATTTAACTGAATGAATGTGATKATTTTACAACTTACCTATCTAAGTGTTCAAACTTTTGTGCTGACTGAGAGACTTGAATTTATCTTAGCTGATTCATTCCTGTCATTAAAATACAGTATGTTTAATCTAAAAGTCAAAGTCTGTAAGATCAAAGATATGGAATCTTGAAATCCAAACCAGAAGGATCATAAATTGTAATTCTCTTTAATGACCTATGTMCTATACCTCAGTGTAAAATAAACAACTGAGAAGTCTCTTCTGGGTTGTCGGACGTACCCCTCCATTTACAAAGAAATGTGCGCACGCTTCTAATTAATTTATGTATAACCATCGCAACRTTAATGAAACTGAGGTAGGGGAGCTACCTCAAAGGCAGGCTTTGTGTATGCAAAACCCATGTTTGTATTTTACAGAGATAAAATGATCAGGGCTTGTTAACTTTGTAAGCTGCATTAGCCAGCCTGCCAAATGTACTAGTTCCTGTCAGAAAACACCAATACAGTTTGCTGTTTGTAATCWGTTTGTTTAAATTCTTCTCTAAGTTGTAACTACTGGCATTTCCACGAAAAGCTCACTTCTCTAAAACCAGTGGCTAGTAAACTAGTTGTAGATAACAAATGTGTTGTTACGGATTTTCCACTGTTATTTTCTTCSTTACCACAAATACTCATTTTTTTAATCTTGTCCTCTCAAGTATTTTTGCGGTCTGTTAATACAAAGGTTGATCCCTAGTTATTCTACTTTTAAAAACCAAACTCCTTGTAGATTTTCTTGAAGGAATAAACAAATGTGTTAAAAACCATAACACCCTCCCACACATTTTTCSTGTGCTAGGAACTGCATGGCCTTGACCTTTGTAATGTTGAACTTCCCTTTATTGCAGGATGGATCTAAATATCGAAACTTCCATTAAGCTAAACAAATAAATCAAGTGTGTCAGCAGCAGAAAGAAGCATTGTCTCAGGGGTCCTAGGAGGAARATAAAAGGAGCTAGTGGATAAAAACTGAGTAGAGAAACTTCTGTCTGAATATCTGGAAAATTGCACCACCAACTTTTAGAATCAAAACTAAATTCCTGCCAAATACACATATAATGTTGCATATTTGTAGGCTTTGACTTGCGTGTTCTGCTTTGCTCCACATTGTTCTGTTCTCACTCTGGTGGTGACCTGTCTGGGATCGTTTAGGACAAGGAGGGACTTCTTGAGTCAACAAATCTTGTACCCTTTTGTACAGTGACTGAATTCCACCAGTAAAGCTATTAAAGCTTTGATGCCCTCTTTCAGCCCTATGGGAAAGCTGGGTTTGYTCTTCTGCTTTTAGTGTGCAGTGAGCTAATACCCAGTCTATGTGCCTTGTAGCCCATTTTTCCTCTGATGCCAGCAGTACTCATTAGCTCCAGTTGTTCTTCTCTAGCATTCCTCTTTTTTGTGTATTTCTGGGGAATAATATTTCCACTCAGCCTTCACCTGGATAAGCTAAAGAAGCYAGGCTCCTCCAGACCCCTCTCTCCCACAACAGGCTTTCTGTTTCCCTTGTTGTCTTAACTCTTTCCTGATATGTTTAATCTTCCTGGAACACCAGTGACCAGAAATGTAAATTCTGTCGCAGGTGAGCCGCAGTCACTGCCAAATCTTCCTGGTCTCCTCTGAAAATACCTGATGCCTTACACAGGCTAGTCAGGCACGTTACATCTGTGACTTCTCTGCTGAGTAATTCCCAACTGGTGAAGTTTCAGGTTGCAGCATAGATTTTTATTAATTCCAAAATACRTGATCTTTTCTTGGGTCCTTCAGTTTGTTTAGGAGTACTTGGAAAGTATGTTGAGAACTTCTTRTGAAGTTCTCAAAGTGTGATAGCTTCTGTTTTTCATAATTCATATTTTTGTTTGGGGGAAAGCAAGCTTTTTTGTTAAATTTTGGAGTTCAGTRAGTCTTGGATTTTAAAAAAATTGTGATACGAATGAATCACTTGTATCATGTTCAAGTAACCATACACCATTTGTAAAAGCAACTTATCTACTGGGTTTAAAGAGCAGAATAAGTTTTACTAATCACTTTCAGAGATTTTTCTGTTGAGTGTATTGTTTGAAGATATAGGCTGATATTTTTAAAAAAAAAAAAATCTTCTGTTTTTAAAGGTGCAGAGCAAAGAGCAGATACATACCTTGAAGGAAAAGACCAACTGGGAGGTTGGTTTCAATCCTCTCTATTAACTAGCGTGGCAGCAAGGAAAAAAGCACCATATAAGTAAGTGCGTGGATTGCAAACACGTTGCTAGTTCATTTATAAAATATTTGGCTTTTGATAGTGTGGCAGTAGTGTATAAACAAGAGAAATCAAGCCATTATTAAGTATATGATTTGTTCTTACATTTTCAGTATAAAGGTTTTCTTGGGTTAGATTGTTTAAATTTTTTCCATTATAATTTTAATAGATGTTTTCTTTCCCAGTCGTTCAGGTATATCCTATTACACTATCAGATACAGGTCTGTTCTTTTGCCATCTCTCTCACTCCCATAATCAAAGGGATTATGATGGGAGGTGCARTATGAAAATCTCTTAAGATCATAGACATGCGAGTTGAATGTTAGGCTGCAAAGAATTCAGAATCACTTATGCTGGAGCTGTGACATACTGTTTGTCCCCTTGAAGACAAGAAGCATAGCGAAGGGTAATGCAGGTCAGTTGCAAGGAGGTTGTGCAATTTGGGGAAGTGTATTGGCTTAAGGAGTAAATAATACTTTAGTCTTTAATTAATCTGAAATACGTGTGCCCTGGATATCAGCAAACAACCTGTTGCTCATATGGCAAAATTAAATGAGGAAGATAAAGTTGTATGCACTACTCGGATGGTAGTGCAGTGTATTCATGGTTGGTTGAACTTGACAGATGAAGCCTCTACCAAAATAGAGGATTTCTGTATGTTTTGACTTAGGAATATCCTCATTAGAAATGTATTCTTAACATAGATTTTTATCCCCCCTCCTCCCCCAGGATTTTGTTTTCACTAAAATTTTTTCTTCAGGACTCTGGTAGTTCATGGATTTACTCTTGGTGAGAAAGGGGAGAAGATGTCTAAATCTATTGGCAACGTGGTTGACCCTGATGTAGTAATCAATGGAGGCGAAGTAAGTCAAGCTCTTGAGTTTTTTAGAATCGCTAGTTACCATTTTTCACTACCAGATCTGCAACTGTCTTGTGTCATGTTTTTCTCTAAACAGCTGTCTTATAGCAGAACTCTTTCTAAAGACTTTGGCTACACTGCACTTCCATTTGGCTGGAGTAAAAACCTTGAGTTGTTTTGCTTCAGCTGTTGTGCCTAAAAAAAAAAACCAACTTTGTTTTGTGTTAAAAGAAAAGAAAATACACTATATGGGAGGTGTAGAATGGTTCCTTTTTACTTGAGAACACTACTGATGGAATGACAGGGAGGGATTTAAAAAAAGGAAGTTAAAATAACTAACTTTTGTTTTCAAACTGACTGAAACCTACAAGCTGGGCCTAGCAGTACAGCAGTCAGAGCTACGGTTGCACCCCCTCAGTCTGACTGTTCTCAGCCTGGGCTGTTTATTGACTCTGGAAACTTGCTTCATTCCATGGTCAAGGAGGTTGCACTGCAGGTGGTGCTCTGAATTTTTTTTCCCTCCCCAGTCCTGCTGTTGCTCTTTCTGAGGCTGCTAAGCAGATTTTGCAACTCTGTAGACAAAAGAATCGATCCTTACAAAGATTTCCTTATCATCTGATTCAGTAAAACACACAAGAGTTTCTATTCTTTCAAAAAGGAGAGAAGCCATTTTCAGAGTTGAAAATGGGGTGGAAGACAATCTGAAGAAAAAAAAAAGTAGCATGTAGTTTCAGATATTAACATTGCTATTTTTATGTTAAGCGTTCAAAGGGTTCAAGGCTGTAAGATGAGTTTGTTTCAGCTTAACCCGAGTTCTAGCGTTGCCCGTAGCAGACTGCTGTGAGTGGCTTAACAGTAAATCTTGCTAAAAAAGGGTGAAGGCCTCCAAATGCAGTGGCCCTCTGGGCACACTTAGAGATGACAACACGGAACTGCACTGCTCACCATGCTGCAGGACCCCCAGCAGTTTACTCGTGCTTTTCTGTCTCTACTTAGGATCACACCAAGGATCCTCCATACGGTGCCGATATTCTCCGCTGGTGGGTGGCAGAATCGAATGTTTTTACTGAGGTGCTGATCGGGCCTGTTGTACTTAATGCTGCAAGAGATGATATCAACAAGGTAAGAGCCAAATCTGCTAACGCTCTTCATTCTGTTGACAAGTCCTCTTTATATTTGGTTTCGTGTGGGCTGAGTAGAACTCATTGCAAACTTTTCAATCTTTAGACTAGCGAAAGCTTTTCCGAACCCATTTAGGTAGGTACTACTGCTTTTTACATCTGTGGATCAAATAGTAAAGTGTACTATGGAAAAGACTAGTTTTTGCAGTATGCTTCAGTAGTAGCCAGTCTTTTCTTTACTTTTCTATAGGTCCTTTTGGCATATGTTCTTCATGCTACTTTTGTAACTATTCAAACAATCATTTTGGAAAAACAACCAACTTTAGTTAATTCATTACAGAATGTTATCATTTTGTGTTTCATCTGAAGTGCAAACCATTAATGTTCAATTTTTCTGGTTTGTTCCTAGCTTCGGAATACACTACGCTTCATGCTGGGAAACATGGCTGACTTCAATCCAGAAACCGATTCCATCCCCGCTTCAGAGATGTACATAGTAGATCAATACATGCTGCATTTATTGCAAGATTATGGCAGCAAGGTAGGGGTAAATTGTATTTAGATGAATATATGATGTGTAACGTTTTTCACTGGTTATACCCTCTAGGGAAAATGCTTTAAGTGTATGAGTAAAGAGTATGTGTCAAGTAGGCAAATTATGACCACAGAGGTTTCTTTGATGCAATGTGCACTCCCTTAAGCCCATTTCAACTTTTGAGAGGAAGGCTTTAACATTCTTAACTTGGTTTTGACATCGACCAGTTTTTCCCACTGCCCCCCTTCCCAAGGCCTCAAATTAGAAGTCTTTAGAAATAGTTAGAATAGGATATAAAAAAAAAAAAAAAAAAAACACCAAAAACTTCTAGAGCTTTGGAAATCTGCTGTAGTCCAAGATTTAGTCATTCCTGTCATTCAGAACCGTTCTGCTGAATGAGAAGGTATGGGCATAATTTGTAGGGTTCACCCTGTCCTTTCCCCTCAAATTTGAATTGAAATTACTTCTTCATTCTAATTGTTAACTGAATTAACGTTTTTTTTCCCCCCTCCAATAACCTTTTAAACAAAAGATTCTCCCAGACTTTGTGTCACTCATTACAGTCTCTGTAAGTTCAGGTTCATCAGGGGTTGTCGCTGTATGCCATGTGATGAAAACTGATACACTGTTCTTACCTCTCTCTGCTCCCTCTCCCAGGTTACAGAAGCATACAAAGAATATGATTATAGCAAAGTTGTTCGATTATTGCAAGCATTCTGTTCCAGAAACTTGTCTAACTTTTATTTCAGCATAATCAAAGACAGGTAGGTTCATTACTGCTGGCTTTAAAAGGGAAAAAACAAGTTAATCAGTTAGAGATGGGGGTAATAACATTCCAGGCAAATGTTGAGTGAATACAGGTATCTCGGAGAACATTTCACAGTTATGTGTTGTGCTTTAGTGCACTAAAGCTAACGGATGAAGGCTTAGCTGTTTTCAGCAGAGTATTTTTGTCATTGTGCTTCTATGTTCTGTCCACTAGGGGTACTGAATAACTCTGAAAGGTAATCAAGCGTACATATTTAAATAAAAGTTTTAAAGATAGAGTCTTGGATCTGTATTTCTGCCTAGAAGTGTGTGCATCTGAATTTGGGAACCTAGGGGGAAGGGTTTTTAGCACTTACCTGGGCAACCTGATGTCTTTTATTGATCTAAAGAGCAGGTGAGGAATCCTAAGGATGTGACTGATACCTTTGTAAATTTTGAAAGAGCTGTTTCTTGGGGGAAGGAGGTAGGGGGTTATACTGATCGGGGGTTATACTGATCTTTAGTTTCCAGAATGCATGTAAAGAGGTAAAAAAAAAAAAAAAAGAAAAAAGCCCTAATGCTAAATTTTGTAGATGAACCAGAACAAAGAGCTTACAGAGCTGCAGGCTCACCTCCCTGAGGAAAGATTCTTTTCTATGCAAACAAAGCTAATTAACATACCATGTATGAAATCTCCTTTCCTATGACAAAATGTGGCTGCGTATGCACATGGGCCTGTACCTATACCACTGTGCTTTCCTAGGAAGGGCAATTAAGAAAAGCTTTCCTTAGAAAGGCAAGCTAGGTCAGACTTCTGTACTTTGAATGGTAGTCCTGAAAGTATGGCTCTTGAGCAAGAACAGTAACATGAATGTACGAATACTTTCCAGCTTTCATCTCTGTCTTGCAGGCTCTATTGTGAAGAAGAAAAAGATCCTAAGCGTCGTTCGTGTCAAACCGTGCTAGCCGAGGCTTTAGACGTAGTAGTGCGATCCTTTGCACCAATTCTTCCTCACTTGGCAGAGGAGGTTTTCCAGCACCTCCCTTATAAGAAAGGTAAAGCACATATGATTTCTAAGGAATTCTTTTAGTGCACTGTTTAATTGCACAGTTAAAAGGAATGCAAATACAGAGATACGCCRTTCTTTTTTATTCATTTAATAAACACCTGACTAGAAAGACACTAAACTAAAAATTCCTTTGTTTGCTTTGCTTTCAAGACTCGGAGGGTGTGTTTCGTACTGGCTGGATTAATGCAAGCTCAGCGTGGAAGAAGCCTGGCATTGAGGAAGCAATAGAAGGTGCATGTGCAATGAGAGACTCTTTCCTTGGGTCCATCTCTGGCAAGAATGCTTTGGAATATGAAGTCGTCATTGTAATTGAGCCTGGATTGCTGTTTGAATTAATGGAGGTAAAAGATGCAATTAAGAATAGGGTTGTCTGTGCAAAAAATACTAATTTCTGTAAACTTTCTTCTGCGTTGTACTTGCCAGAAGATCACAGAATAGTTGAGGTTGGAAGGGACTGCTGGAGACCGTATAGCCCAAGCCCCTTGCTCAGGCAGGTTGCCCAGGATTGTGTCCAGTTGGGTTTTAAATGCTTCTGAGGATGGAGACTCCACAACCTCTCCGGGCTACCTGTACCAGTTTTTGACCACCCTCACAGTAAAAAAAAAAGTGGTGTTGTGTTTTCTTGGAATCTCCTCTCTCAATTTCTGTCTGTTGCCTCTTGTCCTGTCATTGGGCACCACTGAAAGCACCTGGCTCCATCTTCTTTACACCCTCCCATCAGGTATTGATATACATTAATAAGATCCCCCTGAGCCCTCTCTTCTCTGAGCCAAGCAGTCCCAACCATCAGCCTCTCCTCACACAAGAGATGCTCCAGTCCTTCATCATTTTTACGGCCCTTTGCTGGACTCACACTGTAAGTTCACATCTCTCTCTTACTGGGGAGCTCAGAACTGGACCCAGCACTGCAGATGTCTCTCACCAGGGCTGAGTAGCAAGGAAGGATCACCTCCTTCAACCTGCTGGCAGCGCTTTTCCTAACGCAGCACCCTAATGCAGGATGCTGCTGGCCGCCTCTGAGAAGGCTGAGGGACGTGAGTCAGCTGCTTGCCCACCAGGACCCCTTCTCTGCCAAGCTGCTTTCCAGCCGGTTGGCCCTCAGCGTGTACTGGTGCCTGGGGTTATTCCTCCCCAGGGGCAAGGCTGGGCATTTCCCTTTGTTGAACTTCGTGAGGTTGCTGCTAGCCCGTTTCTCCATCCTGTTGAAGTCCCTCTGAACGACAGCGCAGCCATCTGGTGTATCGGCCGCTCCTCCGAGCACTGTATCAGCAGCAGGCTTGCTAAGGGTACGCTCTGCCCCATCATCCAGGTTATTCATTAATATGTTAAACAGTATTGGACCCCATACTGGCCCCTGAGCTACGCTACTCGTGACTGGCCTCTAGCTCTGGACTCCTTGAAAAGGCCTGTTCTAGTGCCACTGGCAGTGCTCTTCTGAAGTCATCTGCTTTCGTGATGTGAGGGTCAAAGTAACTTGAAAATTTCTGCAGAGGGAGGCGTGGACATTGCAGTTCAAGACTGTACTCTTACTCCTGGCAGGAGTAAGTAAATTAAACTCAGGGTTCAAATCATCCACTCTGATTAGGAACCACTGCGTTAGCATTTGTTTTAAAGAATGGAGCATCTCAGAGCTTGCAAGTAGTAGACCTCAGTTTTGATGTTGGATTTAAACATAATTATATATATGCATATATTTAGACACAGGTGCACATGTGTAAACAAATTTGTTCTCTCTTCATGACAAGGCTATGACAGCTGCTGCAATCACATACATGGTAATTCTGCTTTAACATTTTCTAGGAGGAGGATGCTGAGGAACAAAAACAGGTTGCAAATCTGAAAATTAACTCTCTTCCCTAGGCACTGCAAGCTGAAGAAACTTCCAGTGTTTCACAGCTGAATGAAATAATGATGGCTTCCCAGACAACCCTGCTGACTGAGCTACCCAAAGAAACATCTGCAGATGCAAACATCATCAAAGGGACCTTTCTGATTAACTTGGAAGGTAAGAGAACTATTCCAGACAGGCTACTGTGCTAAGCAGCTGGTTCTTTTCTGCACTACAACATACTGTGTTATTCCACTTCACATGTAGAGTTGAGTATGCTAACTTTGAGTATTCTAACTACACCTATACTTTCTTTAACAGGTGGTGATATCCGTGAAGAATCTTCATATAAAGTTATAGCGCTGCCAATTGCCAAAGCAAAATGCCCTCGCTGCAGGAGATACACTTCCGATTCCTCAAGCACTCCCTGCCCACGGTGCCTGAAAGTCATTGCTGGAAAAGGGAGCACGTGAAGATGAAAGGCCTATGCACGAGCTGCTCCACAGTCACGAGTACTGAAGTATACAGAAGTGGGGGCTAACCAGAAGGTCCGTGTACCAAAGCCTGTAGAATCAGATGCTTAAGCCCCAGCCTGAGCAGAGTTACCATGTGTTTTGGGGGGAACCTTGTGTATATATATACCTACTTGTGTATATCACTTTTCAGCTTAATAAAAAGGGTTGTTCAAAATAACTGGCTGCTGTACTTGTTTTTAGCAACCTGTGTTCTTTTAAAGTTCACTTCCATTTAAGTGAAACTGCACAGTAAACTAGCTCTTGTTTACTTTTTGTACTGTCAGCAGGTAGTTCTGCTGATCCCTGAGAACCAGTCCTCTCTACACTGGAATGTCTACTCCTCTTGTGTAAAACAGAACAGAAGAAGAAAAGGTGGTGACCACCTAAAAAGAAGGAAAAGACAAAATGAAACCTCAAATTTTATTTCATCAATTTACACAAATGCACAGCAAATTAGACACAAAATAGCACTATATACAGAGTATTACTTACAATACATTACAGATTTGATTGGTGTAGTGTGTCAGCTCTGACATGATACTTGGTTACAGTAAAATCCTTTACACAGCTGTACCAGGATACAGGAATGTAATGCAACTAAGAAACATTTTTGGTTTTCCTCAGGTTCCACGATGAGCAAATCTCTAGCATACTTACTTCTGCAGAAGTCTGAAGTGATAAAGTCACCTGTACAATCTTGCCACCTTCCATTTTTCTCCTACAGCTGTTTTAACCTCAGTTACAGAAGTCAGTACAGAAGTACCTAAAACATAGACCAGGGCTGGCCACTTACTAGAATTCTTACTATTCTTTACTCTGTCTGATCTCATACCACTGTAGGAAGTCAAACATGTAGTATCAAAGCTTTTCAAGAAGCCTTCATCAGCTACATTAAAGTGCAGTGATTAGGAACTGGTGATGCTGAACAGGTGAAGGAGGCAGTGTCGAACACGCCACCTACAGAACCTTTCTTTCAGGGGGAGTCTAACCCTTAGATGACAGCAGCATGTACTTCAGAAAGGTAAGACAAAATTCTGTCTCCAGGAAGGTAGAATACTTTGAATGTTTCTTACATATAATGCAAGAGGAGCAGGTTACAAGATGGAGCTAGTAATTTCAGCTGACTTCAAGACAAAAACAGTTCACACCAATTTCATTTTTCTCTCCTGGCTTCCTTTAGGTAGAAAGTAAACAGTACTAACTGATGCAAGATAATAATGTTTAATACCACTCCAATAGTGAAGATACTCACTATATGATTCCCTGTAGGTACCGTAAATAAAAGTGGGGTTTTTTTAAGGCTAAGTACTCAGTACTATAGATCTTCAGTGAAGTTGGGTCAACTATTTAAGCAGTTTTTGACTACAAGTTAACAATGTGCAGAGATTTATAGCATACTACATCTTCTACAGTGATAAGATGGGGGAACAATCTTACAGTAAGACATTCCTTGACCTAAAACTCAGCAGAGCTTAATAATAAAGGAGAGGGATGTAAAATCCAGTTTTAGCTGAAGCCCAGCACCCTAGAGACAATACTGGGAGATCTGGACTAAAAGATGAGTCTGTATTTGTGTCTGGAGAATTGGATTCTCCTTCCCAAGCTGTTTCTAACCTGGGCTAGTCTCCCTTTGTGTAAGGCCCCAGCACATTTCATCCTATGTCTAGTGCAGTCGTCATTGTCACATACAATGCAGTTACAAGGCATGAGCCCAACACCCGCTGTAGCTTCTGAAAAAGCAGTTCTGGCTTTACGTGGTAACTTCAGAGACTAAAGTTTTTCTCGGGTGTAATTCTACAGCTTGTTTTGAAAAAGAAATCATACATGGAACATTGAAACTGCAGCAGTTACTGCCAGCATGAAATACAGAATTTCACCAGATGTGATTTTGTAAACAGACTAAAACTGCTGTCAAATATATCCAATTTAGACTACCGCAAAAAACGCTCAAGTCAGAAATAAATAACAAAGCATTTCAGATACTGACAAGTGTACTAGAAACTAAACATCTTTGTACTAGTGCAGAATTTAAAATATACTCCAATTTAAAATTGCCTTCTGAAATTCTGGGATGGGGAGCATTGTTCTTTTCGTCATTTAACAAGAGCCACACAGAAGTTGCTTTCTGTAAAGTTCAGCCTCATTGCATAAGATCATGCATTATACAGCAGAACTGTGCTAGCCAAGAATGTCATGATGAGATGGCTTCTACAGCCTCTATCAGGTTCAAGGCAAGGCTGTACTGCCCGTGATTCTCCGGTAAGTGCTCTATGACTTTGTTAACTAGTTTAGCTGTTGTTGCAATTGGCACTTCTACATTTTGAAGTTCCTGGGGGTCCTATATAAAAGAATAAACACAGCATTAGAGTAATTTTACAGATGATCTTCTGCATATAAGCCCTCCTGAACTTGTATAAAACAGATTACTAAGGTTTATTATCTCAATTAAGCTGATGCTTTGACCCATGAAACTGCTTTACCCTTCACGAAACAGAACTAGCACCAGGAAAAATGAGAACAAATTCCTGTTTCCATTAGTAAGACAGGGCTATTCAGATGTAATCTTGGTGAACACAAGCTTCTGAAAATCAACCTGTTTTCCTAAATCAAGCTTAACTTACCATAGCTTTGAGCCAAGTACACAGTGTTGGAGGAAGCCTAGCGAGGAGTTCCATACCCTCCTTTGTCTGCATATGAAGTAAAGCAAAGGCCAGTCTTTGTCCAGCCAGTATGAGCAGCTGTGATGCAAGCACTTCTTTGTCAGTCACCTGAAGAAAGGCCTGAAAATAGAAAAATATAAGGAACTAGAAACCATTTCAGCATGACACAGCTCACTTATCTGGAGGCTTGAAAAGCCGTATCAAAAGAAGCTTCTCGATACTAAAAGGACAAATAGTTTTGAGACTGTTTCTTGTGTTACCTGTTACTGTAATAAAGCACATTATTAAAAGCTTCAGAACAGCAGAAGAGTGAACAAAGGCAGAGAATTACTCCGTACTTTACGCAGTGATTAGCATGAGCACAAGATCTGTTTTACAGTTCAGCAACATATTCCTAACTTCCATATTATCTCTTGTTTGCTTTTCCCCTCAAGAAAGGGAAGGATTTTCTTGTCCAAGGACTGGTAAACTTTTCCTAAAAGAAGAGATTACAGGCAAAAAAGCAGATTCCTGAAACTATCAAATATAGTAAAATAAAAGCGGCTGTACTGGTTTAGACCAGTAGTATAACTCCCTATCATGTTTCCACTAGTTRCTATATACAGATTCTTGTTGGGAAGAAGGAAAAATGAGGGTAATTATTGGTCTTGAAAAAGTACCTTTTCCAGCGTCTGACTTTTTCAGCCTGGGGATTTTTTTGAGCCTGATAATACTTGCCTAACGCTTCCAGGCATCTTGAGTAAGTGAAAAAGTAATTTTAGCAGAATATCTGACATAATGCTGTGTTGATTTAAAATCGTTAAAAGCTATTATTACCTCTTCACCAAGATGATCCATCCCATAACTATACAGTTCACAGACATGATGCCTTTTGACCACATCCTCAGAGATTTGAAGATACTGAGCCAGGTCCACAGCCAAAGTTGGCCAATTCTTCCCCTTTTCAAAAGGAAACAATTCCTCTTCTGAGACTTCTTTGGCCTTTTCTGATGAACATAGTGTTTGAACCGCTGCACTCACAACTTTGACCAAGAACTTGGAAGCAAAAATTGCAGGTTACTTCAGTATTATTTGAAATTTTAGAAGTTTAAGAACTTTCAGTACAAAACTTTTACCTACCTGTTGTCGTATGGATAACACATTTGGATCCATATCCCCACTAGGTAGCAGCTGAATTGAAGTAAGGTCTTTGAAAAATGCATTTTTGCCCTAAAATTGAGAACCAAAGACAGGCCTCAGAGATACAGGGGAATACAGGTAATCCATTTTGATCCAATACTAAGAAGCCTACTTATTTTTCACATTTAATTTGTACTGCATCTCCTATTTCTCTTTGAGGACAAAAATTAGTATTGTTAAGTTAAAGCCACAGAACAAAGCAAACTTTTGTTCATGCAATCATAACATGTCAAGGATTTGCTTTCAAACTTAAAACTACCTGCCTACTAAATTAGGTACCTGATATACTACTAGCTGGAGCTGAAGTCTGGATATATTTCCTGGTCCCTGGCTCTAGACCAACATACTAAGCATAGTATGTAGGAAGAAATGCAAACTAGCTGATACAAAAATACATTTTGTCTATTACCTATTGATATAGTTGACACTGCTTAATTTTAAGGTCTCTTGAACTACAGATTAATCAAATTTCAGGTGAACCCCTGAACGATGGTACACAGTAGCCCTTGTTTCAGCCCACCAGCAGTGACATACTCAGTGCCAAGCATCTCTGGCAGTCCTGCTCTGTACTAATGCAGGGAGTAGGGAAACTGGTACAAAAAAATGCCTATGTTAAAAGACAGTGATGAATGTGTAGGTCTAGATAGTGACTTGCCTTGTCAGAAATAAGGTAATAAATGGGCTTTGAAACTTTTAACCACTTTTTCATTCATCAGCCAAGATTCTCTAAAGACCTGTTAGAAATTCTCTCGTAAAGCTCACAGAACAAATGGAAGTCTTGAGTGAGTGAAGGCAAAAAGGCAGCAGCTGAGAATAGTTGTATGTAAAAGAAAGGAGGCACAGGAACAGGATCTAATTTTACTCTTGAGACTTAATATGTGTTCTTAAATGACAAAAGGTAGTATAATGCTTTCTGCTTACAGATAAGCAAAAAAAACCACATAAAAACAATGGAATTTGATATATGGTAAAATGCTAAAACCAGACCCAGCTGCTTCATCAGAGCTTGCACACAGATAAGAACCTATGGCAAAAGGAGAGTAATATCCTGCCTTTATAAAATTCCAGTAAATCATTAAGAAGAAATCTGCACAGTATTACAGGACTAAATCATTTTCTCCCCAGCAGGAATTAAATGACAGTCTACACCAGTACTTCGTGTTTAAATTTTTTTAGAATTGTAGTGTGGTGAAGCTAGGAGGAGGAAAGCTCAATCTGTGGTACCTGCATTGTGTCAGGGTCAAGCTCTGATTGGAGCTATACTGCATTTTAAATGCAGTGACTTTTTTTTTTTTTCTTTAAAGTGGTTTATATGCATTAAATAGCAAGCTGTTTATTCTCTTTGAGATGCTCAGAATTCTGGAATAATCATAAGCAATAATGGATACAACAGTGAGACTAACATAACTTTCTCTCATCTGGCACTTCTCAAAGCAACTAGAAAAACCTGTTACCCAGTGTTCTTACCATGCAGTATTTTCAGGCCAGCTAATTATTAAGGAGCTGATTTTCATGCATCTGAGGTCACTACAAATCTTTTATTCATAAGGAAAAGCACCAAATTTGGGTCTCAGCCTGAATTCTAGTAACAACTTCATTAATGCACCACAGTGGACTAAATGTCTTTCATAAAATTATGCATGAACTGTTTAAAGACTGAAAGCTAGCATATATTACAGACACCGAGAGGAAGGATAGCGATATTAAGATGTATGCTTTCAAAAGACATACCTTGCTATCAAACAGCGAAAGAGGCTTCACACTCTTCAGAGAAAACCTCATGATGGCATACAAGATAGTACATAACACAAACTGGTGTTCAACAAGTGGGTAGTGAATGCGTTTCTGCTCAAGGGCTAGTTCTACTATCGATACTGGTCCTTCTACCGACACCCAAGCATCTTCAGTATCCAAGACGGGAGCCTGCATTTCGTCGCTACTAACGTCAGCCTGCCAGAGCAACACAGAATAGTCATCGCGCACAAAATGTCGTCTATATTGGCCTCTATGCAAAAGACATGGCTTTAATCACAAGTTCTCTGCAGTGAAATTAAAAAGAAAATTTTGTATTGCCTAGAAGTTCAGTAGTATTTGTGTGAACTGAATGGCACAGAACTTAGTATAACCATATTCTTTAAAATTAAATTTTAATCAATTAGTTCCTTACTTTCTAGAGGAAAAATAAAAATTTACCTCTAGCAATGTCTGCAGAAGATCTGAACAGCAGCCAAGAAAAGCTGTCATTGCTGTGTCACCCATACCTACATCCTGTTAACAAACAGTATGATTTAAATTGTTTCAGCTGGAATTGAAACAGGCTTTTATTAGCTCTGTACGTTTGAGAAGACGGTTGTTGACATAAAATACACTGTTAAGCTCCGGTTATTAACCTGTTATATTTAAACGTAAACAAATATTCACTGAAGTACAACAAGGAATTAGAAATAACAAGGGAAAAAATAGGAATAAAGCTAAATGTAGCCATTTACAATACTGTATCTCTAAAGAAGACTGAATTCCTCAAGTAATCACCATCTAGTAAATTTTGTTTTCTAAGCATATCAGTTGTCTTCCAAAAAAGTTTTAACTAATGAAATTAGGCACAAAAAATAACAGTAATTTGTCAGGTTATAGTCTCAAGTCTACCTTCTATAACATTCGAGTTATACTACTGTTCTAATTTGCTTAGTCAGATAAAGATTAATTTACATTTCTTAAAATGCATAACATTTTCTCTAGGGCTGCATTTTGAATTTTTCTGAAACTTTCAAAAATAAATCACAAACTAGTATTAAAATTAAGGCATTTTTATTTATTTTTTCCCATTTAGACAAAAGTAGTATTACTTGCCCGTCTGCATAATCTGTCCTTTGGAGCTTTTCCAACCTGTTTTWWAAAAAAAAAAAATATTTTCGCACAATTAAATAATTTTCATCATAAGGTATCTGTTACCCCATGTTTTAACCTTTTATTACTATTTTCCTAATATAAAATGAGAAAATAGTTCATTACAGCTACATAATGCAACACATTGCATAGCTTGCTTTGATACAGATCATACAACTCAGAAATGAAYATCACTGATGCCCATATTTAGTTCATCCTTGTTAAAGTCTAGGATTAGAAATAAGGCCCCAAGATCCTCATTCAAATCTCAAAGGCAGCTAAAAAATTCCCAGTGATTTCTATAATACAGAACTAGAGCTATAATACCAAGCGTGATATTAGAAAGAAACAGTAGGGAACAAGGGAAGAGGAAAGGAAGAGCGAACGCTCCAGCATATTCATTGAGATGGAGAAAGTCTAGTAAGAAAGTTATTACATGGTTTCCGTGCTTTGCCTATCTGAATTCTTCAGAAGAGACACCTCAATCATGTCCTCTTTAGGAATGTTACTATGAGGCCCAATTTCTACAAGTTAAATCACATGCTGCGCACGATGAAGCACACACACAGAAGTGGAAGTTCTCTCTTCCATAGCACAAAAAAATAGAAGTAATGATTACAGCATCATGGCAGAGTCTAAACAACAGCTGAAGTGAGATTCCAGGGTCCTGAATTACAGGATTATTTAGACTCGAATTCAAGTGATCCATCACGCTGTTTCAAAGTCTGAATTCAAGACAACTTTCAGCTGTCAATTTTGGGACTGATTAAGTGCCAACAGATTTGGAAACTGTATTTTTCTGGAAGTTGGTGAGAGATCGGCTGTGCTACTGCTTCTATAACACAAACCTTAAGGACTAATTCCCAGCTTTCAAACATACATAAATAACTATTAAAAGTTAGCAACATTTGTTATTACATGATATTTGTTTGAGGTAACAGATGTGTGCAAAAACAGTTAGTTGATAAAAACCTTTGTCTCTTCTCCTGTGGGTGTTAATCTAGGCAGAAGTAATGGTGGTGGATGTACATAAAGGCATGCAGAAAAACTGGAACAGAGTTTTCGCAGAACAAACATCTACTACAACTGTATACAACTGAGCCTATTTGCTGAAAGGAACGAGGAAGATGATATTCTCCAATTCTTACAGAGCTAAACAAAAAGCAAAAGCAGAAAATGAGAGGAGCAAAGGAGGAGGAAAAAGAAGATGAGACAGCAAATTCTTGTGGGTTTTGTGTTGGTTTTTCTTTTTGTTTGTTTGTTTTAAATCACCCTCAACACTTCTCTCTTTGCATCTGGACTTTTACACTGAAAAACACTTAGCTGCTGCTGCTCCACATCCAGCAAACCAACAGGCAGATTCCCCTTSCACAATTTAAACAGATCTATCACTTACTGGCAGAACTCTTCCTAAACTGTCTTCCAGTCCTAAACAGAATTGTCTTCCAGTAAACAGATCCAGTGCATATTTATAAGCATGAAAAAACCTGAAGTTTAGCAGGGACAGAAGGCTTCTAAAACTCATAGCAAACAAGCTGCATACTAGAACAGAAGCTGATTTACAATGGTAGCGATAGTTAAAAATGCTCAACAACATCCACAAAATGCTCTGCATTTTGCAGAGTAAGAGCTCATACATGCAAAACTTGGACCACAATATTAGGAAAAGCTGCTGCTTGTAGGAACCTGAAAGTTTCATGGTTATAACTTACCAGGAAACACGCACAGAGAAAACACTTTTATTTATTGTTTTCTAACTTAAAATTTTATAACTGCACACATATATAGTTTCGAACTGTTTCACAAATAGCTTGTAATTGCTAAATAAACAGTAACACTGTGCATAAGGCTTCAGTACACATCAGCCAGTGCTGATCAGCTATTACTTAAAGCTGCCTATAGTTGATCATTCCATGGATTTGATATTTTAAAATATGCATTCCTTCATCAATTCCAAAAGTTAGCTACATAACAAACCAAATAAGCAGGGTTTTTTTGATGCTTAAATTAAAGATATTCCAAATTGGTTTAAAAAAAAAAAAAACCACAATAGCTTAAAAATATTAGTTTCGCTTTCCAGTTAATTATAAAAATTCAGCCTCAAAAATACTGTCATAATACTGCACTCACCTTGTCCATTAGATACGTAGCAGAAGAAAGCCTTTTTACTATGAATGTATTCCACATCATCAGAGCGATACCTAGAACAATCCCAAACTTGTAAACTCCAAGTGAATAGAAAAGAGATCTTACAAGTATGGAGTGAAAACCCATGGCCCAAAGTTCCTTTAATGGGGCATGGGGGGGACATACATTAAAAAAAGATGGTGAGTGAAACAGGAAGGAATTGTGAGTTATCCTCACTGCTTTATACTTGGACGTTAGATTTCAGATTTCTCAGGAGGAGACTACCTTGGTGATCAAATACAGTCAGAAGTGCAATGAATCATTTGTTAAAATTATTATATTATGCAGACTGGGTTAAACATTGTAGGTACACAGAAACTTTGGTGGTAAGTATGAATGTTTAAGGCTAGTGCTTTAGGCATAGGGTGCACCTTATTTGCATACATAGTCTACAAAAAAGACAACTGTCATCACATTCACTAAAACAGARTATGAAGAAATGCATGACAAGTAGTTGACTGCAAGAAGCATGTGCCACTATTTAAATGCAAATAAAAAAAAATACGTTTCAGAGCAATTTTATTTTAAAATGTTTTTAGTTAAACACATTAACTTCATCTAACCAACTTACTTTCATGGTTCTGATGGAAATTCAGTTTCAACATGAAAAACAAAAGCTTGAATGTCAGCAGAAAGTTTTGCCTTTTTTTTTTTTTTAGACAAAATGGCCATCACTACTACAAACTGCATACACTTATACTAGTCAAAGTCATTTATTCTGTTGTTTTACAGTTTCAGCAAAGATCATTTTTAATAATAGCATCATACTTACCATGCTGAATGTGAGCATTAATGATGCATCTTAGATGATCTATAGACCTAATGAGAAAACGTGCTTCCTTATGTAAAACAAAAAAGTAAAAGAACAAGTTATTACATTATTCAAAACTTGTTTTAAATGTAAACTATTGATTCTTAAGGGCCCAGGAGATTATTTTAAAACTACTATTTTTTGACAGTTATAAAACTCGTAAGTTATTCTGATATTGCAATCTTCTCTGCTGCTATCTGACAAACATACATGTATGTGGCAAAGTATGTTTCATCATGAAACACATGGTGATTTCAGCACTATTTTCAGGGCTTTATTTTAGCACATGTACTGCTAACATACTCTTTGCTGAAAGGTACCTCTGCTGACTACAGCCATTTTTCAAATACAAAATCCATTTGTGCTAGAAAAATTAATTTTTACTACGTTGCATGGATCTAAGGAGTGCTAATTTAAATTTTAGTATCATCTGAACTTAGGACAACATTTTTCAATATTAGAGAAGCTATAGGAGAGCAGTGGAAAAAAGGAATTTTTTTTTCTCTTTCTCCTATGACAATTCCCAGCAGTGGCCAGGGAATCTAAGAATATTCAAGAAATCTCTCTTTYCTCTTTAAATGGAATGGATTCTAGTCTAACAAATTTAGTATTCTGTGATCTGTTTTAGCATATCTAGAACAGAGGAAAGGTTCATCACTATTGTGCAACTGTTCTGTACTTGCACAAAATACAGTCAAAACCCTTCTTCATGCTGCTTGTTTGAATCCAGTTTCCACACTTCCAGTTTTGAGAATCTGATAGCTTAGAAACATACAGTCCTGTCTTTGTGAGGTGCCATTCAGTCTCAAGACCTGCATTCATTTTCTCAATTCAATTTGTTCTTGCCACTTACACAGAAAAATTGTAACTAGTATGCTTTCAAAGTCAATCTTCTTAACGGAAGTTTTTATGAACTATTACAAACTTGTGAAACTGCTTCTATTGAGTTGGTCTTAACCATTACTCCACACAAATAAAATTCTTTTACCTCTGGGTCTTTATTCCACTGCACTACATATTCCCAACAGCAATGTGCATGGAGTATATCCACTTCAAGACTACATGGAAATTGCTGATATGCTAGTTGCAGCAGCTCTAGAAAAAGAAAATCTGAAGTTACAAGACAGACCTCTTCCCACGATGATTTCTGCTACTTCACAACAGTAGCAACTACAACATCTCTGCAGACATTTAGAATTCAAAAAAGTCATGTTATTTTCTTACCTAGGATTGTTTCCAAGCCTGCATCTGCTTCTGGTTCCTCAAGAAAGATATTAGGATGCATTTCTACAGATTCTTCAGTACTATCTATATTGGTTTTGTGTTGGGCCAAATTCAGTACGAGAGGACTGAAGCCTTGCTTAAAAACCCACTTTGCTACAGTATCAGCAATACCTCCTAGGACATTAAAAAAAAAAAAAATTGACATACAGTCAATGTACCCCAGAAGATTTATGGTTCAGAATCAAAGGACAAGAGATGAAATAGGAGTTTTAACTAATACCGTTAATTACATAAGGATAACTTTGCCAATTAGAAGACTTTCTAATCAACTGATTAGAGATTTACAACACAGTCTTTACAGTAATACTCTTTTACAACTTTAAAACGCTATTCTACATGGTTTGCATTTTCTTAAATTAAGAAAAGTAACCAGCAGAACAATTTCCAATATACCATAAATTAAGTTAAGAATGTCTCAGAAGGCTACTAGAAAGACAATCTTTCCAAGAGAAAAAAATGTACCTTTTCCAGCTTCAAGCAATTTCTTTACAGAAAGCCTGCCCAAAGGCTCAGTCTGGAGTGATGAAACTCTTTTTGTCCTTTTGCTCACTTTGCTATGCAGTAGTGTTTGAAGTATCAAACAATCCTCTAGCTGTTTCAGCAAAAGTTTCCAATATTCAGTATCAAGGGAAAGTGCTTCCCAGGATTCCGTGTCCGAACCTACAATTATTTGGGAAAACTAACAGAACATATGAACTGTTTTAGGTCTGTTCACTTAAAGTAGCACAGTTTTGTTTATAAAATGCATAGTATTAAGATGGAAAGCTATATTCTAAGAGCTACTGCATTTTAAAGAATAATTTAGCTCAAGATATGTACATTAACTATTATGCATACATCAGTTAATATCCCACACTGCTCACAAGATACACAGATTCTTAAATAAAAACATAAAGAAATAAAAGGACCTGAAAGGTCATCTTATAGTCCCATTTTGAAGTTCATATTTAGTTGAAAAGTGAGTTAGAATTAAATCTTTTTGAAGGGATTCTAAGTCCTCCACTATATACACATTCCCTACATATATGATTAATCCACCTACATTTCAATTTCCTCCCATATTAAAAAAATACGTATCATGCACCCAGAAACACTGGACCACACCACATCACAGTTCCGTGCATTATTTTGATAATTCTCATGTTTATCAGCAAATGCTCTGCAGGGAAACCAAGAATCTTTCCAGTAGGGTGCAGATCTGATTTTCAGCTTTGTGCACCAAGACAGCAAACTCTAGAGTTCTCAGAAGCCTGGCCATTAACAGTTTTAGGCTTTAAGCCAAAGGATGGTAGGAAGAAAAAAAAAAGGGGGGGGAATAGATAAATGGCTTTATGGAAGGGAAGTCTTGAGGGAAAGCAAGCTGTTGCTTCATTCTTTTAAGAGCAGAAGAGAAGGTGACAAAGGAGAGAGCATATGGGTAAAGCATAGTATGTTGCAACATACCAACCTTCCTATTTGGGCAACGCTAACCATTTTAATATACAGAATTGCAATAATTAAGGTGAATGTGCAAAAATACTAAAACACTTCCCAGTAATCTAGTTACAATTTTAAGGCAGTCTATTTACAAGATTGAACATCACCTAAACCCCATCTAATCTGTTAAGGCAAGTAGTAAAATACAAATATGCCTAGTTCTATTTACGAATGTAATAACTCTTTCCATTTTGAACGGCAATGCTGCGTGGAGTTTCACGGTGTTGATCACAACTTTGTGAAAAGATACTTATTGCCAAAAAAACCAACCACCCATCACCTTAAAAAGTAAAGCATAGTAACATAAGGGCTGAGAAAATTCACCAGTATATTTAAAAAAAAAAAATAAAATCAAAACTGCATTAAAACAGGTTTACCATTCAAAGTTCAGTGAACTTCTCAAATTTATGTGGAAACTGTGTAGGCTTTCAGTTTGTCAACATCATTTGCTATTAAGAGAAAAATTCACTGTACAGATCCCATCACATATTTAAATATGTTCAGCAAACAATTCTGATATATCATTCATTCACCTCAGCATGATAATTCTTCAAATTCAAATACAAATTTTCAGGCTTGCAGGATGGCATGCTTATGCCCATGTTAGAATGAGGATGAATTAATGCTGAGGATGTTATTTCATTACAAAGACAGCAATTTGCATGGAACTGATACAGTAAATAAAAGGGGGAGGTCCAAAATGACTTACCTTTTTCTCTGTCACACTGTCAATCATCTGTGCGGTTACGGAATGTCCAACGTGAGCAGATAACAAGGCGGCTGCATTATTTTCAGACTGAACGCAAGCCGTGCGCATCTGCTGCCACCAGGGGGAAACGGACTGCGTGTCCCACGACTCCTCTATGGCAACTGCGGGGAAAGGCCGAGCAGGGAACTCCGCTTTAGTAACGCCACTGAAGCAGCAACCAGCCCCGAAAGCATCACTTATTAGTACAGCTGGTATTAGGWGCAATTTCCAATTACTCTACATTATCTTTTTCTAGATATGTAGCATAAAATTTCTAGATTATAACTCAAATTTAAAATAAAGAGCGAAACGTGAATTACTTGTTCTCCAAGTTTCATTTGTAGGAAACAGGCAATCGATCTGAATCACTAGGTAGTAAAACCTGCTGCACGCTTACTAGATCTAAGGAATATTACAGAATGACACTTCACAATGCASACAGCTGCTTTTGTGATTTCAAGATGCCACACGTATTCAATGCACTCAAGCTGGCTCTCTTCAAGTTACCTCGTGTTCAGCAGAATTAATTTATTCAGACAGCAGCAGTAGCTTATTCATGCTTCCAGTTTCAAGCTGACAATGGTGCCCTATGGTGAACAAGGGAACCTGGCACAGACATATCCACAGCAGCTTTGTGTGAGGTAGGAGAATCAGTATTTGTTCATTACACAACTTAGCCCAAAAAATGGCAAGTTGTCTTTATAGAGCACCCCTCAAGTTACAGAGATGTTCAATATACAAATGCTGCTAGAATAACAGTGTCTCAATGAGTTAAAGTAACTCAGAGGACTTCTGAGAGCCAGTCAGTGCAAGGGAGAGGGCAGGACTATACACCCAAAAAAAGGAGGAAGCGGAGCTGGACGTCTGGTGCCAAATAGGAGTTGTGTCAACTTAGTGGAGAGTGAAACTGCAGGGCATGAAGGCGGCCTTTAATTGTGATACACTTCAGTTTTTGATTGTATTTTTAGTTAGTTCATCAACATGCAGCGTTTAGCTCTGTTACATAATCTGATAATATAGGCTAGTCAGAGAAGCAAATAATAAGTAATATCAGTTGTGTTTAAGTGTTCCAAATGCACATTTCACCTTTCATTTTGCTCAAAAGTGACAGCATAGTRTGAAGGTAACTGACAGAATCTGGTTTGTCTAGAATATCTTTTTCCTTGGAAAGCCATAAATTGAGAAGGAGTGACTGTAAAAAAAAAAAAGAATATGGAATTAAAGCAATAGAATGAAACTCTAATATTGCAATATACCTAATGCRAACACTTTCTCGAACAAATTTTGTGTCATGGAGCAGAAATGTTATATCCATGAACCCTTACTATATTAACATGAAAAGTTAAAAGTATATTGTATAAGGCACCCTATGACAGACTTTGAAATGAAACAGTACAATCTGTGTCTTTCATTTAGAAAGAAATCTTAGAAAACACCCTCTTTTAAAGGCACAGCCAGCTAATACCAGCATGTTAGCAATCTCACCTTGGTAAACATTAGTAGTTACTAATATTACAGCTGAAAATCTTAACACAGGCAAGTAACACTGAAATAGGTATTTCCATCGTTATGTAGTTCATGGAAGAAAAGTATCAAAACACTAAAATTATATGCAGATGAAAGATAAAGATGATTGTCTGAACACTACTAGCAATTCCAAAAAATTTACCTTTCTTTTTAAACTGTCTTGCTTGCAAAAAGGAATTGTAACAAATGCATCAGTAYCTGAAATTAACTACTCTCATAATTTTTGCTTCTTTGTAGAAGAAATCTTCAGCAAATCTTCTTGTAGTCCTAAATGCATACTCTAGACATTCCCACTAGAATACCCACATTTTCTACTAGAAGATTTTCTTTTTTTTTTCTTTTGACAGCTCTTAAGTGGGAAATATAAATATGAGCACGTAAAGAACTGAATGTGGAGGTATTGGAACACAGCCTGAATACAGCATTAAAATAAAGGTCAACATTCAGTTGACATTTCAATGTTTTGTTTTCAAAATACTAAATCAAAGTTTTAAAGTATGTAATAAATATCTTACCAACAAGATTTGAGGGCTAAAACCTGCCGATTCCAATGCATGACACATTTCCTCTGTGGAACTCTCCCCACACAAACACTTCCAGAAGAAAAAGCTGCCTGGAGCAAAAATTAGTTGACATTATGAAAGTCATCTAAAGCCACATCCTCTACCCTTACACTTATATGAAAGATCATCTATTGATCAGGTCCTACCGAGTGCAATACAAAGGACTAAGTTACATTCAGGATACCCTGACGGTTTACCCTTAGTGGAGAAAAAGGTTCGTTACAGGAGTCATCTGGAAAATGGATTCATAACAAAACAAAGGTTATTGTACTGCTTGAATTACACATTTTGTTCAATTCAAAGAATGGCTTGAAGTGCTGGACAAGTTTATCCATGGAGTAACCCATAACTGTGTGGCAGTATGTTGTACCCTATATAGCAAACCAGTGGTACTTCAACCAATTAAAAAAACCAAACAATTACATAATTCATACCTTACCAGCACTACAAAAAGTGTGAGTGTCCCTTTGAGGCAGAGGAAAACTGGAAAAACAAGATCTTCAAGAAACCATCTAAACTGCTCAGCATGACATTCATGTTTCAATTATATTTGTTTACAGCTGAACACCCTAATAAGTTACTGGTGATCCCTGTCCAAGGGGGTGGGGAGAAGAGTACTTCTACCCCAGTTCTTAAAACCAAGTATAGTGTTGTGGTAGAGAAAATGCAAATTCTAATATTACTTAGAAGCAGCCTTTGATCTTCATACAGATGAAAGCCAAGGTCTTCTGCCTAACTTTTCAATCCCAATTCCTCTCAAAGTCTGACAATCAAAGCCAAAAGAAGCAGGAGGCTACAAAGTGAACACCATACACAACACCTGTGCACAGAATTCTGTGTATGCACCAAAATTTCCCCAGAAAARAAATCATCTGGAAAGACAGTGCCTTTGAGACAGATTTAACTCAAGCTGCTTCCACTAGTTATTTCCCAAGAGCCCTTTAAGGACAGTCCGGAACAGATTTGCAAACTAAAGCAGACTACAGACAGTAACCCCATCCCACACCCCAACAGACGTGTCTCCCCATGCATAAAATTTCAGGTCAACATTGTCCAAAATCTCCTCAACTCCACAAATGAGGGGTCCTTATTCCCTCACCTAATGGTCCTCTGCTGCCTATGGTCAGCTCCCCCATCTCTGAGACTCAAGACAGTCCTGTTATTAACTGAACTCTTGAGGTGCTGTGACCACAGAAGAAACAGCAGGATACTGCTCTGTCCACTGTCCAACTTAGTTGCATTAATAAACGAATGAACCGTGATAACATGGCTTTAGGGTAATTATATCCACAGATGTAGTTAACTTGTATAAATACCCATCTAGGTAGAAAGACTTGTCCTATGGCTAAAGGTGAGAGTCTGGAACTAGCACTGTCACATACTACTTCACATACCCCCAAATTAAGGCTAAAATATTTATACCAACTTAGATTATAATCAGTCTTTCAATAATTTGACAAACAGTTCAGTAGCTCTTACCTAAAGCCACATATTCTCCATCTTCCATATCTTTCACATTTATCACGTCCTTTTCATATTCCAAATACTCTAAGAACATTTTCACAGACAATACATCATCCTTCTCATCAGCAAACTGAACAGTAGTTTGGGTGTTTTCTTTCTTGTAGTTCTCCAGTAAAGTCTGGAGCCTATGAAAATCTTTTTCTTCCAGCCGAAGAAGTTTAGCCAAGTCCTTAAAAGCAAAAGCCCCAAAAAAATCGTGCATCACAAGAGTAATGCAAACAGATGTTTTTCAAAACACAGTAAAAACTAAAACAAAAGTCAGAAGAGTCAAAATACTTTGTTTTGAACATTAAAAATTCTTTTAAAAGGGCCAAAAGGATTGAATAATCTCAAAATCCATTAGTTATTCATACAGCTCAAATGAAGACCTTGTCTAGCTTCATTTTTAAGGACTTCAGCAGATACTTTTCCCATATTTAGATCCTGCTCATAGTATAACAATCACCCATCAAGCAAACAAGCCCATATAACACCACTCCGTATGGCTATTATAAACATATAAGCATTTTTATAAATTATATCAAAAGCAAGACAAATTATGATGCTACACAAGCAAATATCAGAATTTATARTTTCTACTGGTCCCAAAATACCCCTCCAAAACTAAACAAAGTTAAGAATATACTATGTACTTTGCATAAAGCACTGAAATCAGGAGATCCTGATTCCTACTTCCACTTCTGTCTCAACTTTATGTGGCTGCTAAAGAATATTAGGTAGATGAATTACTAGGCATTTGTACAGAGTGGGGGAAGGCATTATAAAACAATTACTTCATTAAAAGTTCCAGGCCACAAAAATGGGTAACTTGCTTACCTACTTACTTTATCCAAGGCCTAGAAAACATATTTTTACGCTTAAATCATCACTCGATTCTATTAGACAACTGAATTTTGAATTTACTTACATTATCTGAGGGTGGAGTGTCTTTCTGTATGCTTTGGGAATTTAGTTTGCTAACTAGTTCATAAAGATGTAACAGCTTCAGCTTGTTTGCGCAGAACTGCAGTAGTCCTTCATCCACACACTCAAGCTCTGAGGAGAAATAAAACTGCATTTGAASTTGAATATATAGCCTGAAACAGTGAAACATACTTTGCAGCTGCATTAAACTCTTTTATTAGACCCGGAGGACTTATGTCTCTCAGTGTAATTTTTGGATGCACTGCTGCTTGCAATGATTATATTTAATTCATGGCAATATAAAAAGAATTATTTTTACAAGAAGTATTAGAGAAAGGTATCAGGCTCATTTTTAAACTGAAGGAGTCTGACAATGTGGAACTGAACAAAGACAAATCTATTGTCTTTTCCTGGTCTAAAGCCACACCAGAGACTGCCAAAAATCAAAATACACTAAGTCTCAAACATATTTTCTTTTATCAAGAATTAAATACCAAACTATAAACTTTCATTCATTATGCCAATATTTAAAGCATATTCCTTGCATCAGAAAAGAGCTTGATATCTACTGATACAAATTCGATTTCRTCACTGCAAGACACTGCCTTTTGTATTTCTACAGTCTTAGTCTCAGAAATTTCATGTATCTATTGACATTCAAATTTCAGTAACAAAGCAATCAGCATATAGGAAGCTAACACCAACACAATGTTGAAAAAAACTCTATTCCAACTTATTTGTTTTAAAATAAAGCATTTTACAGAGATTCTAAAGGGACCTTTCTATARTAAAGATCTCTCTGAATATATCATCTTCACCTGAAACAGCTTCTAAACACGATTTTCCTCCTATGAACCCTTAAACGCTTTTGACGCATCGGTATTAAAAAATCCTACAAACAAAAGAGAAACGCACGGAGCTTGCCGCACAGTCACTTGTCCTTTTCTTCACAACCACAGCATTCACAAAGCCCAGCATCTACTTCACTTTATCTTTTACCTACTAAGCACAAGTGGAAAGATATGCAAGTACCCTTCTGAAATTAGAAGGCTGGAACATCAGCCAAGTTTGTTCTTTATTGTGACTGCGAGGAAATGATGTTATATATGACATCAAGAGATTAATGATGAAAAATACACACCCAAACAGACCTCAGTAAGTATACAGTTTGGTCAATCTCTCTTCGGTGTAAAAGGGCATGTTTYCATTTTTCTTTGGTTTTTTAGGAGTTCTAACAGAAATGGATAAYGCCGGTGATTTAGAATGCCAGACCAAAATTAGGTAGGGAACTGCACGTGTGAAGCTCTCAATCTCCTCTACCTACTTCAAGAAAATGGTAAAAAACCACAAAAACCACTGATACAAGTGAAAGAAAGATTTCCTCTCAAGGCTTTGAAACTACRAAAACATGTTGTCACGTTCTCACTGAGGTAGGACAAGGGACACAGCCTTCCTAATTGACAAATGGTTTATGCAGGACTTCCACACAACAGTGGTAGGGATTTCTTGACTCCTATTGCTAAAGCCTCATTTTCTAACAAGCTGAAATGAATCCAGAGATAAAAAAAAAAAAAAAAAAAAAGAGACTTCTATTGCAGAGAAGTCCAAACACACAGAAAGGAAGTGGCCCGCACATGCTTCCCCACTCTATTCCTCAATACCCAGCTGGGTCTCCAAAACTGGGTCACCTCAAGCACAAAGAAGGTTCTCCCAATTTAGAAAGATCCAAGAGTATCATTTCGAAGAAACAATCTTGCAGACTTTCAGCAACAAGATTTTTAATGGGTAATGACATTTCCTGACATTGRCTCTGAAATCTCTAGCAAAACATATGAAAAATAACTTCAGCTAAGTTTACCAAGAAGAGATACTAGGCATCTGGCCAGAGCTCAGATCCTCAGCAATAAGGATTTTGTGCTTCCAGTACATTAAAATTCACAGATCCAAAGTACCATATCCTTACTGCCTTCCTTGGAGAGAAAGAACAAACTAGAACTTCTACAGGCAAAATCTGTGAAAGCTTCTTTCTGAAGGAAGCTTTTACTTGATGCAAGTACCCAGCCCAGTTGTTGGGGTTTTTTTCTTCCTTTTGAATATAATCACAAGTTACTAGGCACATAGCAAGCATAGCAAAGCATACTTACTAGCAAGTTATTTGCAGTCTGCCTTAAAAAAAAAAATAARTATGTAAAAGCAACATCCTGTGATATCTAGCAGCAAAACTAAGCAGACCAAGTCTGGTCTCCCTGTGGAACAGAACAGTTCTACAATAGTCTTACAGCACTGCTGACAAAGTGCAAATGCCTCTCCATATTTGCAAAATAAATATCCACCTACCCTGTTTTTTTAAACTATCCATTAATGTCTGAGTGATGTTTGTGAGAGATGGAAGTGGCACACGTTCACTTGTCAATATACTTTCCAGAGCCTGTTAAGCAGACGTTCAACAGAATTAAACATTTACTTAATTTTACTGTAAAAACATATAAGGTAAGCCAACAAAACACAACTTTGACAATGATTTTTCATCTGTATTTTGTCTTCACATATACCTGTGGCATAATTTTATGCTACAGAAAGGTCTGCTCCCCTTTTATTATTTTGACTTTTATCATGGAAGATGCCTTGGGGAAATCACAAGTCAAAATTAATTCCAGTCACTATGTTGTTAAAAAAAAAAAGCAACAACAACAACAAAAAAAAMCAAACCACACGAACAAAAATCCAAACAACCCCCCCAAAAAACAACCCCAAAACCAAAAAACCCAACCACCAAAATAGGTCAATTATTTGCTTCAAGTAACTCTACGAAAAATTAACATATTTTGAAAGATTTAGCACTCTGATAACGCCTTTTTTTTTCCTAATATTAAAGTATACTGGCTTCTAAATATTCACCTGTTTCTTTGTAGCAGGGTATTTGATATCAAGTATTAATTCCTTTGCTTCAGCTTCAATCAAATCTGCAAAGACAATCACAACTTCAATTCATATTTCTCAAATCTATTGTGAAAAGCAAGTCAACCCACACCACAGTTAAGATGCACATGGGTTCATGCTATAGAGATGAAGACACTATTACAAAAGTTGCCAAAATAAGCTTGGGAAAAATGAAACAACAGCTCAGTGGCATCTCTCACTCCAAATCTGTCTTCTGTAAGAAATATGTATTACTTACAAGAAGAAGGATACTTAGAGTCAAATGCTGAACTCCATTACATAGCATAATGTGTTGCAAATAGACCATGTTTTATGCAAGCACTCAAAGTAGAGCTTAGTTAAGATTTACATGGCAGACAGGCCTATATTGGATCCTTGTAAGAGAGGAATTTAATCTGGTAGCTTATTAAAAAAAAAAAAAAATAACACAAGCTACTTAAAGATCATAATTCATTGCACATACAGCTGTCAGAATGCACCGCAATCATACCTGTGTTTGTGCGCTTACAGGACAAATAATACRAGAACCATTTGATAACATACAATCTTAAGAAATTATACAAGAGAACCTACCCGGATCTGAGGTTTTAGCTTTGAGTAAAGCATTTAGCTTCTTCACTAGATGCATATCCTTTGCTCGCTCACTCTTTTTATCACTGAAGGGAAATAATTTTAATTGTACGAGTGAAAAGAACTRAAGTGAATGATTCAGGAAAAMAAATATTTTTTTAATATTTATACTTTAAGGTAAYWTTTATACTTTAMGGTAAYWTTTATACTTTAMGGTAACATCACATTAATAAAAATCAAGTTAATGCATACAAACCAATGGGACTATTACCAGAGTACTATTCAGCTTGAGAAGGAACACCAGAATTGCTCTCTCTAAATAAAACATTGTTTCCAAAAACAATAATGAAATTCATTTGGTTATACAGAGCACAGAAAGTCCTTACCTCAGTGCTAAATGGAAAGGTACATGGACAGTTTTTACACTTCCAGAGACTGGATCAACAAGACATATCTGGTAAGTCTGGGGCTGCCATCCTTGACTGGTCACATTGTTTAGACCCATTATTTTATAACCAGGATACAACAATCTGAAACCAACAAAAAATACAGCCTTTACAGTGAAGAACAAAATTAGCAACCTTCCTTTTCCACACACTGAATAAAAAGACGACAAATTCTATAAAGCTAAGATTTAACAACTGCTAAATCTTGTGTTTATCAGGAAAGACTGTAGAGTGATGAAACATGACAAAATGCCCTTCTATAAAACAACAACAAGCTGCATTCAGTAGAAACACTGTGGGCAACGCAAAAAGCACCTGCCAGCACTTTCCACTTTTACCACTGGCATATCCACATACCACTTTGTTGCAGGAGCACAGCCAATATGCTAACTGTTTCTTACCTACAATATTTCCCCACATTGAAGGCTCCAACCCGAGGCCCTTGCTGCGTGCTCCATACTTCCAGAATGCCTCTCCTTGGAGCATAGATCACAAGGAACTGAGCCACTCTGCTTGGACCTTGTGCATTTCCAAAAGGAGAAAAATCCATCTTCTCAGCTTCCCTCTCATGAAGGTCCTCTACAGTCTGTATCCAACCAACTTCTGCATCACGGTATCCTTTGTAAGAGAAGACAGAAGTTCAKTAGTACACAGAAATTAATACATGATTAGCAAACATCACCATCCACTTAAGTACCATTCCAGCAGCAAGCTGTCTTAAACTTTGTTTAAAACTGTGCAACTCTGGCCAGTAGCCAGACTCCTGTCAAGAACTGTGGTCCGTCAACTCAGGGCCCACCAGAGGACTCCTCAGAGCCAAATGCAGCCTCCTGCAAAGCTTTGGGGAGGAAAAAGTTCTTCCGGAAGAAGCCACACACCAAAAAAAAAAAAAACAAACCCAAAAACAAAACCAACAACAACAAAAACACCAACACACAGCAAAAAACTCATCAGATCTGTACTCTGGACATTACACCAATGCAAAAGCTTCTCAGATAAGAAAGATCTGTAGTAAGCGTCCAGATTTCTCACATTTCAAAACTACAAGAAGATTTAAGGAAGGAAATTAGCATAACCTATTAAATAGGATATAAAAGTTTTTATTCATGTTTTCATTCACGTTTTCATGATTAAAATGCAATTTTTAGTAACCCAATAAAAATACTTATCTTCCCTCTCTCTCTCTGGGTGACGCAAATACTTTCCCTCATAAAATCTTCCTAAACAAAAAAGGCAGAGATGCTCTAATGACATCACTAAAGTATGTAATAGTTTAGCAAGTACAAATGAAGACTCCAAACCACAAGTGAAATATTAATATATAAAACAAGTTTATAAAAAGATGTATCATACCAAGAAAGTTGAAAAGCATTCACAACTCAAATAATGAGAAAAGGTACAATCCAAAAGATTTAATTCAGTAGACAGCTTTGCTTAAAAAAAAAGAAAAACACAACAACAAACCACTGGAAAAAAAAAAAAAAAACAACCCAAAAACACCCAACGTTATTTCACATCTCAACAGCCTCACTGGGGAAAAGCTGGCAAATTGTAAACGTGTGTCTGACTATCAAATAAAGCTTAGGACTCTAACAGGACTTCCTAGATAATATGAAGCTCTCAGCAATGAAGAAAAAAAAAAGTCCAAGAATATCATATTATAACTAATAACTTCAGAATATGAGAGAAGGAGAATGCACAGGGGAAATGTGATCACTCTATTACACTGTTAGTGTGTCGCTGAAGTAGCTACTATATTCATGACCACTAATCTTCTGAATTGGTAGTGGGGGAGAGAGAGAGAGAGAGAGAGAGAGAGAGAGAGAGAGAAGAGCTAGAGATTTTCTATCTGTTCTTAAAACTTTATCTTCCATCTCCTAAAAAGCTGCAAAATTTAGTTCTATAGAAAAAATAAGAGTTGTTGTAACATTACATGTAATTACAATTTGAGAGCTTAACATCTGCATTTTTTTTTTTAAAAAGCGCTCAGTTTAGAAGAGACTGAACACTCCCTTCTTGTGCAGTCACCATGATGAAATGAGAATCTAACAAGTTGTATATCTTCTTACTGATTTTTCAAACTTCTGTTTATTTTCTCAGCAGAATTAAAGAAGATACTAGAGCTTATCAAGAGAAAGAATCCTGAAGAATAGAGCTAAAGCTCTTCTGAAAAAATTATTAGGTCAAAAGCATTCTGTTGGGATACAATGAGGGTGAGGGGGGATCTAAACAATACAAAACAAACAGACCCAATTTTTACTATAGGCCATATCAGTATTTCAGGGATTGGTACAACAATATCCTTATGGACTTTATATTACATCTGCCTTTAATATTTGGTTTATAATAACATGATGTACTAAAGTCTTTCTTAATAATGGAAAAACACCTGGAATTCTAAGTCTGAACATTAAAAGCCACAGTAGTTTGAAGACTATTATTTGCTATACTAATATACACTTTGTACCTTTCCACATGCGAACTGCAAGTCCTCTTGTAACATCCAGTAAAATAACCCTTCCAAAATCATCTGTTACTGCTGCCAAAGTGTTACATGGAGAAAGACATATTCTTTCACCATGGCGACGGGAATCTGGAAGTCCAAACCTAAAAAAAAAAAATCAAGCAAAAACACTAGATACCTATTTTTCTTTAGAAATAGTAAACAGAGTATCTTATAAGGACTAAGATTTCTTTTTTTAAGGAAACAAAGGTATGGGTAAAATTAAAAGCAAAGTATGAAAGAAGTTTCTGTACAGTCTACTGGGAGATCTTGTAGGTCTGTTAAAGTCCTACTGAAAACCAAAGTTCAGAAACTAGGATAAGCAATTGCCTTGTCATGCATTGTCAGGCAAGGATCTCAGAGCAGTGGGTTACTTTGTAAGCCCTCCCTTATTGCCGACTAGTCTTGAGAATACTTTAAAAAAAAAAGTATCAGGAAAAGCAATCAGGAATTAATTTAGTCTCTTATCATCTTTCTTGAAAGCATTAGGCTACAACCTGTTGTTCCCATTCTCCTCTCTCCACAATCAACAGGGAAACAGGATACCTCCTAATTTTTGTGAGGGGCTTTAAACTATCTTAAGCAGCAAGCACTTCATGTGGCTTCTTTGAAGCTCTTCAGGACTGATATTCGTGTACTTACACTGTCATTAAACTGTGCACACTGTTCTTTTACAGTAACAATGAACCCACACACTGGAAGTGAAAGAGATGAGTAATGATAAACTGAAATGAAACAAAGCTTAAAACAAATGACCTGCAGACTATCATCGCTACTTCAAGTCAAKAGAAATAAACATGTTCATCAATGATGTACCTTTCAAAATAATTCAAACAATTAAAAACACCAGATATTTAAAGCAATTAAGACAGTATGTAAAACTTACCTCACTGCCAATGGGGTTGCAGGTTCAACTTTTGGTTTCTGTTTTTGGGCAGGTTCTTCTTCATGTTTACTCTTCCAACCAAGCCAGCCACTTGCAATAGAAAAACACATTAGGAGAATCATACTAACAGTCCTAAAAATCCTCAAAGTATTATGTAGCTACTAAAACAAAAATAATTTAATGTAATTTTTTATGTTATTACCTGGCAGCATTAAATAATGCTGAAGTCAGTTTACTTGCAACTGCTAAGGCAACATGAGACAACAGTGGCTGGGAGCTACCCTGAAAGAAAGGAATAAAGTGTTTAGAAAGTCAGGAAATAGTCAGCTATGAGCCACCCTGAAATGAAGGAACAAAGTGTTTAGAAAGCCAAGAAATAGTTCTTACACTGAACTCAACTGCAGAATAGTTTTTCAGGCCTCCTATGGACTTTCAGCTCAGAAAGCATAGCTTTAAGACTCTGCAAAATTTTAATTCATTGCCCCCAGAAAAGCCATTCTGACATCTCTTTACCATTTCAAAATCCTCCTGCAAGTCACTGGTAGTTCAGTATGTTTGTCTGCAACAGAAGTTAAAAAAACCCTGTGTATGATTTATCATGGAGAGTTAGCYGGTGTATGGCTTTGGCATCCTTGCAAATATCAACGTAAGCAGTTTTTTCATAAACATATTGGAAAAGCAAGTACAAAATCAAAATTCCGATTCTAGCATTTTCAATCAACTTTCAATCCTGATGAGGACAGCACACACGTAGGGTCTGAATGTACAAGATGCACAGCTACACTGCCATCCTTCTCCAATACAACAGAAAACGACATAAGTGCTACAGGTATCACTAAGCRTAAGTTGCAGCTTTCTTCTACAAGTAGTAGTTCCACTATATGAAATCACCACAGTATACTCAGGCCATATGTGTACATGAGCAAAGGCTAACGGCCTCCAAAAATYCATAAGATCATGTTTACACAATCTCAACCTAATTTTTTAAAAAGCTTACATTACTTAATTGGCAATAAATTAACAACTGAAAAAATAAAAAAAMCTACTTGACTATCACATTCATTTTAAGATAAAAAAATAACATTTCTCATTAGCAGGAACCTGTGGTAGACATTACTCTCACATCTACTCCAAATCATTCCAGTTTCAGAAGATCAAGAAGAGGAGGAAATGTCAGCATAAAATGGACACAGGAATACTTCAGAAATACCCATACAGAAAAGAGAAGGATTAATTATTCAAAATTTCAGCAAGTCAGCTTTGTAGTACATACCTCCAGGGCAAAAAAGAAACCAGTGAAAGGATTGGATCCAACAGTAACATACTGAGACATAGCAGGTGGGCTGTTTTTTATAGCTGCATTATATCCACCTATATTGGAGGCAGTCTTCATTTGATCAAAAGGAGACAGTGTCATGATGCCTAACAAAAACATTAAAGTGAATGTCTTATACTTTCAGAACAAAGGTATGCAATTGCTCTAAAMGTCTAAATATATTCCTGCCTTCTTGACCGACCAGCCAACATTCAGAGGGAAGGGAGGAGGAACAGCTTTAACCACAGAAATTCCAAAGAACACACCAGAAATAACCTAATGTACTTAGGTTAATTATAAAAACATAGTTGGTTGGTTTAGAAGAAAAAAAACTTCAGAGTTCAGCAGGAAAAACAYATCTACCAAACTCAATTCACCTGCCTCGTTAGCCCCCTTCTGACCTCTTACCTGCTTTTGTGAAAAGAAAGGCAGAGGAATGAAGCTTAGYGTCCCTCAGAGCTGCCTGTCTGACAAGAACCTGCACTTCTGCAAATTCCTAAGGAGTAAAAGTCTTTGAGAGCCTAGAAGTCAGTTTGTCTTTTTTGGAAAGGAGTAATCTCAAATTTTAGTTTCTTTATGTGMTAGACTTAGGAAAGACCCATACCAGTCCTAACCTGCCTGCCAGACAGTTCTTCAACCTGGCAGAAGTGGTAATAACTACATCTGATCTAGTCTCTCTTGGCTGTTTCTTACCAAACAAGAAAGGACAAAACAGCTACAGCTGTAACAACCTTTCTCCCCTCAAGTGGAGAGGGGAGATTCAATCAGACTAGAAGATAAAGTAAAATATATTTTTGATGACGGTTAATGAGATCATTCACTACAACAGCCTTCTCCCACTATTTATTTCTATCCAGCCAGTACCACTAAGTGCTCTCACCCCAAATTCAACAGCATGAAAACATTCCGTTTCATTTAAGCCAAATATTTGAAATTAAACAGAAATGCTTACCAATACTAGCATGGTCAACAATCGTGTCCACATCTTGCAAACCCCATTTCTTATAAGCTAATGGTGGAGGCTGAACATTCTCATTGCCAGATGCTGCAGCTGACAAAAGTTGATAAAACACAAGAAAATTCCTACTGAGTAAAAGACAAAGTAATAGCATAACAGAGGGGGAAAAAAACCTGATGCAATCTGAAGCCACAAAATAACATAGTTTTAAATTAACATACATCTAAATACCCGCTGAGCAAAAATGGCCTTTTGAAATACATACCTTCATGAAATTAAAACATTTTAAAAAATTAACTGAATAAAATTGCACATGACATTCTATCACAACTATATTTTGTGCTTGCAGAGAGCTTCGTTTTGCTAGTCATTTATGGTTTAATATTCTGTACGATTTTAAAATGCTACTACAATTTATTTCTGTGGTCTGGGTATGTTTAAGTGGTAAATCCCGTGCCAAAGTACTTGCAAAGTCAGCACATTCACTAGATATGTAACAACGTGAGGTAAGAACAGTGGTAAAACTAAAGCGATGATTGAAACTCTTTAATATACCTATTACGACAAACATAAATGATCAAGAATGAAAGAAGATATAGCACTCTGGCTGCAAATATTACAACTAGCTGTAAGTGCTTCTCTGCAAATGGTGATCTCTCATTGAAAGAGTAGAGCCTGTTCTGGGTGTGAAAGTAGATGGATATTTCTCATTAGAGAGACTGTSTCTCTTCTTTCTTGTTCGTTGCATGATTCACACAATATCAGTTTTTGAAGTTCTGATTTACAAGTTTTGCTTTCTCTTATATTCCATGGAAATGCTACCTTTTCATTAAGAGGATAACAACAAACATTATTAGATACACACAGGGAACCACTTAGCACAGCAGATCAGGATCTGAGCACAGCTAAAACCAGATGTCTAGGGAAGAATATTAAAACAAGGGCACGTATCTGATGCTTCCTTTAAACCAGCTTCTAAAAAGACCTTCTCAGCCAGAGGTAAGCTCTAAGYACTCAGTAAACCTCCACAGCTTTCTCCTCCACTAATTTGTCACTTTCCCTCTGAGCCCAAGCAAGCTTTTAGCATCCACATCAACCTCAGGGAAAGAATTCAGCAATTTAACCTCACACTGCATAAACACCCATCTACTGTTTATTTTGAATTTACTAGTTTCATTTCATGCCACTTCATCCTGAAATGGAAGAAAGAGTGAGCAATCCATTCTTATGGGCCATCCCCATATGATTCAGGAGAGCTGTCTCACCACAGTAGCATTTCTCAGTTCTTTACTCTTCCCTTCTGTGTAAGATTCAAGCCTTAGTTTAAGGGTGCTGCTCTCCCAACAGTTCCTAATGCTGTCGTGCTGGCAGATCCATTGTCCTTCACACCTACACCCAGCCTCATGATTGTCTGCTGATGTGGCCTGCTGTAGAGGAAACAAGAATCTGACTAATCTGGATTTCAATGAGAATAACCATCAGGAAATTCAGGAGAACAATTCAGCAACAGCATCTGTTTAACCTTTTATCTTGCAGAATGGTAACAGCCCTGTGCTTGTGCAATCTACCACACAATACTGTTAGGTGGTTCTCCTCTCACCCCAGGGAACTGACCCTGTTTCTAAATTAGAGTATAAACAGGCACTATACTAAAGGAACAGGATCAAAAGCTGCACAATCAAACAAGGTACCAAAAGCTCTCAGGCTCACACAAAGAGGAGTGACCACTACCGATGTCACCATCACAGCATTATCCCTTCCTACAAAGTCCTTACTGGGAAGAAAAGCATTTCACTGAGAGTCAATGAAATCAGCACCCTGACATGCTARGCAGCACCTTAGCAGCATGCTGTGGGTTAACCCCAGCGGGCACCTTAGCACCACACAGCCACTTGCTCACTCCCTCCGAGTGAGATGGGGAAGAGAATCCGAAGAGTARAAGTGAGAAAACTTGTGGGCTGAGATAAAGTCAGTTTAACAGGTAAAGCAAACGCTCTRTGTGCAATCAAAGCAAAATAATGAATTCACTCCCTACTTCCCATTGGCAGGCAGGTGCGTAGCCGCTTCCAGGAAAGCAGGGCTTCATCACGCGTAACAGTTACTTGGGAAGTCAAACGCCGTCGCCCTGAACATTCCCCCTTTCTGTTCTTCCCCCAGCTTTTATCACTGGGCACAACATCATATGGTATGGAATATCACTTTGGCCAGTTGGGGTCAGCTGTCGGGCTGTGTCCCCTCCCAATTTCTTCTGCACCCCCAGCCTGCTCGCTGGCAGGGCAGCATGAGAAACAAAAAAGGCCCTGATGCTGTGTAAGCACTGTTTAGCAATAGCTAAAATATCAGTGTGTTATCAACACTGTTTTCATCACAAATCCAAAACACATCACCATACCAGCTACTATGAAGAAAATTAACTCTATCCCAGCCAAAACCGGTATACAGTATTGTGGTGAGAGTGTACAAGACAGTCAATGCTACTCAGACAACCTGTGGTCTGAGAACATTTTCTGCAGAGGAAGAAATTTCCTTGTATGCAGTAGATGCCTATATATTGATGGACAAGCAAAGATCAAATTCCACCTTGATTTGATATTTCGCAAATATAAGTAAATTTCAGGTAATGTAAAGTACTATTAACAGAAATAAACATTTCCTCTCAAACGTACCTCTTGCTACCTGATTGCGACATGCACGAAGGGACTGAAAGAGGCTGAAACCATCAATTGTCACAATTGCTGCTGGGTACAAGATACTTAATTCTTCGTTCTGTGGAAGAAAATCAGAGAAGGGAGACAAAAAAAAAAAAAAAAAAAAAAATCACTTTTACTCCTGTAACAGCTTCTTTTCTAGCTTTTAATACTATTAACTACACAAAGATGAGGAGTACACCCAGAGACTTACTATCTAACAAGCCCCAGATAACAGAATAAGGCAAAACTACAGAAATTCAGTATTAAACCATCCAATATATGAATAAGTTATCTAGGCACATAATTTTATATTTTTATCTTCTTTCAATGACTTTTATGTTTGCTTACTATATTTTATGGCTTAGGGAGAAAACACAAAAGTTACAGCAGCTTGTGAAGGCCACAGAAGAGCAGGTTTATCTAGAATGCAAGTATCAAGGTTTTATGAACCAAATTCTGAAACTGGATTAGCGCCTGAATTACCACTTGGGCACAGAAATGCTAATTTGGTGATATAAATTCAAGACTCAAATTCCTTAATGCTTCTGTATTTCAAAACTGATCCCAAAATTCATGCTAAATCACATGAGCATTCGTATAAAGCAAACTTGGAAATTTCTGTAACTTCATTAGTYTTCTGCATAAAGCATGCCAACTCAGTCAAGGGCAAAGCAAGCTGGCTTTTCTACTAAATAGCTTGAGCTCTACAAGAGTCTTCTCTGCAGGAACTACTCATAATGACATGCAGGTTCCTAGCCCTATCTCCTATACAGATTGTTTTCATTTTCAGCTGTCTTCTCTGTGAAATAATTAAGGTAAGTTCTTATGAATGAGTACATATAGCTCTTGGCACCTGTCAAGTTGGATTTTCTCCTGTCATCCATACATTATTGTATTTCGTGCACATTAATGAATAAACAGGAAATGAACAAAGCCTTCCTTTGCAAGGTTATCACAGAGAAACACAGAACAAATCTAGAGAGCTAACTAAATACTCCAAAAAATAAAAAGAAATTCTGAATCCTCAAATTATACAGGCATGAACACTTCTAGAACAAGAAATCCAGAGTTTCTTGTTCTGAGGAATTGTCCACCCATCAAAAACTGGTAAAGGACATAGAGGATTCACAGAGAAGACTCCCTTCCATACCCCATAACACTGCCACTTCGCTTTTGAAATAATCTGACAAAACCTGTTCTGTGACACCAGGATGCCTGGGAATTTCATAGGTTCTGCACTTCAGCTGTAGGACAGGATCTTCATTTAAAAGCTGTGCAAGAAGCAGTACTCCACTCTAGAAGAGAAAGAATAATAAACATGAACATTTCTGTCCCTTTTCTTACGGAAGACAAAAAGCACTATCTGCAGAAACAGAAGTTTTATAGAAACAGATGTTTATTGCAATAGCTTGCTTGTGGGCCTGCCATGTTGAGAAACATACCTCAGTGTAAAAACGAACATAGCCAGAGGTGAAGCCAACAACAATGCAGGTCCAGTCAGGACGGCCTGTGGAACTCCTGTTTCACAAAGATATACTAGAAGTTAAAAACAAATCCTGCTCTAAGCTGTAGACATACAAAAGTACAATGGAAGGAGACTGATGATGCATATACATAAGAATATCAATACTTACCTTTTCTGACTTGCCAATGGGATACACAATACACTACTCACACATTCACTAGAAACAGAAAGATAAAACTAATAAGCATTTTTTTCTCCAGTTGTGAAATTTTCCGCTACACAAGAGATTTTGCTGAGTCAGCATTTTTTACATTTTAACAATATATTAATGCAGCACACAATTTATCAAATTCATATTAAAGAGACAAAAAACAACCTTTCATTTTAAAGATATTTTCAATTACAGGTTCAAGAGTGGCCAAATAGATTGCATGAGTGCTTACTGCACCTTGTTAATGTTGTCTTTCATCATTCGCAGACTGATTATTCTGCCAGTACTCTTCAGTAAAGATTCAAGTTAAATCTCATCTACCTAAAGGTAAATAATTTTTTCTGATCTCTAACGATATACCAAGAGCAACCACTTTTTTTAAAATAACTATATTTATCAAAATAAATTTTTGAAATACATTACGCAATTAGGTAGATTTTATATTCATTGCATTTCACCACTTTATAATTTCAGAGCACTTAAAGAGCTAACATKGTCTTCCCAGTTAATGTAATAACTGAGCATGCTCAATGCTTGACAGACAAAGCATGCAGAAGGCAAGCAGATGACCAGGCCTCAATATCTCAAATCAAAAGTTATTTAACTGTTACCATGATAGAAAGTTTTACACTGTCTGGGGAAACAGAAGCAGTACAAAGGTTTTATGAAAGAACATAWAAATTCAAAACAACATCCCAAACAGAACTTAAAGCATAAATGCCTGCAGTATTGTTGATTATTTGCATTTCAGGTCACCTCCATTCCCCAAGGAGTGATTAAATAATCAGGCTAGATAATTACAGGAAAAAAAGCTGTCTAAATGCAAGTCTGACATGAGTTGCAATTCAATTACAACTTCAAAGTAACGTTAAATATTCTAGTGAAATCTCATCTTCCAACAGCAAAGCTTAGCCATCACAGAACGTTATCAGTTGAAGGCAACTTTGGGCAAAAAAAGAAGTCAAGTCTTTCAACAAGCTGACAGCAATTGCCACATTTACACTTTCGCAGAAATAGAACCCTCACCTACAGGAAACACCCACAAGCCTTAAATCAAGAGGTAGTGAATATAGCTGTGTCTATCTAAAGAAAGCTACCTGTTCCGTATGATAGTGTCTCTTGGGGCTGTAACAGTAGTAAGAAGCCAATCCCCAAACAGAATTTCTTCTTTTTTTTTTTTAATAAGGTAATTTCAGGGTAATTTCAGTGGTAGTATGGGGGAAAAAAACCTTAGAGATACACATAAAACAGTTCAAATGTGTGGCAGCAGCAGGTTTATAAAAGAAGGATTATGATTTTTACAGATTGGAGAGAGGCTGATTAAGTCAACACCTCCTGCAGCATAATAGAAGGTTRAAGCCAATAGGGAGCATGTTCAAAGGCAGACAGCAACTCAAGGCTGCAAACTTAATAATGACACACAAAATCCTCTTCCATATGGGAGATTCAAGAAAGCGTCGGTCTGGTTATTTGAAGACAGATCGAGCAGAAATATTGTATAAATACAAATGTATGACCAAAGCAAATTTTCCCAGTCCACTAAATGATTTGGAACCCAAAACCATTTCTAAAAATGACTGAAACATGTAAGAGGATATTTACAATGGAGGTAAAAAATGAAAAGCATAGATGAAGTTCACTGCATCTCAAAAGATGAACACTTTTTCTATAACATAARTGTTGCTCACTGCTTAGAGTGACTTCTTAATCAGAGAGATGACTTTATATTTGCTTGAGGTTTTGAAAATTAAAAGTATTTCTAAAACATCTTCATACATTTCCAGTTGCAACATCCCCTAATAAGATTTCATCTCTACTATAAAAGTAGATTTTCAAAAAGGGTACATATACTTTTTTTTCTTCCTTCTAGAACAAGAACTTAGAAAAAGCATGATCACCCAGATCTGTTAAAATGTCTACATTATATGCAAATACACTGATTTGCACACACAGTACCTCTGTTAATTTGTATGAACTTGTCCTGAGATATCACACTATGCAAGAGCGACCTTTGCAGACATTGTTTCTGATCACCCAGGTTACTCCATTTCTGTTTTCAACATTAAAATGCATAAGACCATGAATGCACTTGGATGAAAGCAAAAAAAAAAAAAAGTACAAGTTAAAAGCATATGCCACTAATTATTAAACATGAAAATGACATTTTAATCACAGTTGCATTTCAACACCTACCCTTCTTCAACATTCAGAGAGCCACTCCAACCAACAGCATATTGCATTTCCTCTTTTCCCTTGTCACTGTGCTTCCATTTAGCTGCCATTAAGAACAAAGACACCATCTATAAAACTGTAATGTCTTGCGTCCCACAGATGTAGTTCTATTCCTAATCCTTCTCTTCTGTATGATACATCCTACCACACTTAGATTAAGTACCAATTACAAACCTTGAAGACCATAAAAATAACACTACATTGTTTAGTGACTTCTCTAAAGAACTCCCATGTTKTCTTAGAAATTTACATGGAACAACACACTGCTGAAATTCTGAAATGCCTAGTTTCATTTAAAAAGATTTATACAGTAATATCTACTTCATCAAATTTTAAAAGGTTCAATCAATGAAACAGGGATCCTTAGGACAAAAGTACTAAGCAAGGGCAAACTTTTTCTGGGATGATTACTGAAGATCAGCTTCGACAAATAAAAAATTTTAATTTTAACCCCCGAGAAAGACATGGAAATCCTACATTAAATCTGRCAATTTTTAATCATCCCATCATAATCAAGGTTAGAAAACACTACACTTTGTTATTCACGGGGTGCTATTACAGATGACATTTGATTGTTGAATCATCTCCCAGGTGCCAATGGACAACTCAAAAAAAAAAAAAAAAATCAGTGTTGTGTGCCATTTGTCTGACACGTAAAACCTGAAACACAGGGWTGCGTCTGCTATTGTGTGGTAAATTGCCACTGTGCAGCTCAGCAGAAGCAGTTCTCCAGCAGGTGAGCTAAATCATCTCCTTATTCTTGATCCAATAGGAACTTTCTGAGGAATATTGCTATCCTTTCACCGTCTGTGAAAATTCAGTGACTAACCTACATCAGTTTTGGAACACACAATTTTTCAGGGAATGACACACACAGCAGGACAACTTGACACAATCTGCCTAATTATGCAACTCTGAGCTCAAGAAACTGGTTTTGTTTTAAAACGGTATAATACTCCCCATTGTCAGGAGGTTTCCCTTCACCATGCTCACGTGCCACCAACTGCAGCTGTTAATAGCAACAGCACATGTATAAACAGCAGCTGGCTGACCAGTGTTCACATATTACTCAGGGTGCCTTTGAAAGAGTTCTGAGAGCCCTGCTGTAGAGTAAAATATAAAGCCACCCATTCTTCAAGATGGAGAATAATTTTCTATCAAMGGTGGAGATCTTAAAAAACAGTCCACCTCAACACTTCCTCCTCCAAGTGACACTGACTCAGTTAGCTCATTTTTTTCCAGGGAGAAGAAAAATACAGTCAAATATTTCTTAATGGCTAAAATTAATACAAAAGTTTTGGTTTGCTTATTGAGCACAATTAACACCAATATCTCTGAGCATCCCAAACAACTGGGTAGTTATAGTACATATTTAATTATTCATGATAAAATAGTTTTCTCAGACCAAAATATAGCTGAGAAGTAAAGACAAAACAACTTACTCGCCAAGCAATACGTAGAAAATGCATGATGTGTACTATAAACACTCCAAAATTCTTGAAGGTAYAACTTGGGGGTAAGCAGGTGGGGCAGGGTAGGGGGGGGACGATGACAACAGAATGTTGTCCTKATTACTAGTAAATGTACTAATACATAGACTTAGTAGAATGTATACTTACGCACTAAAAAGACCGCTTTCTGTTCATTAGCTATTACCATCAGGTCATTTGTTGGTGACAAGGACACCACACAGTCCTGAAGCCAGTAATTTCTCTGGTTCTTATAAGTAGATTCCTCTTCTTCCTACAGGTAAAGCTTTAGTCAATGTATGCAACAACTTTTAAACGCAGCAGCACTTGCAAGATTTGTGACAACATTTTGGYTTGCCTTCAATACCAGTGCCAAATGGACTATTACCTATCAAGTCACTAGAGCTCCAACTTGCGTGAAAAGCCATAAGAAATGCATCAACCTTGCACTAATTCTATCTGCGTGTTTACAAAACAGAAAACAAAGAAAAATACTCATCACTAACTCTACTCCTCAAAATGTTCTCCTTTCACCAAAAAGAGACACAAAGAATGAGACTTGAAGTTTTATTATTATTGATTAGAGACTGCAAATAACTTCTTTAGTTATTCTCATTATAATCCATACTCAAAATAAGCAATTTATCCACGCTTGTACACTGACTAACATTGAGTAAATATATGCACATATGAAGTAACTAAGCTGGCATTCACACTAAAGCCTCATGGTAATATGCAACAGGRTATCATCATGTGCCTTTCCACAAGGAACTTCACAAAGAAACAAATTCAAAATAAGAAGTGCCAAATTTTAAGGGTTTAACGATGGGTAAGTTAGATACCATCATTACATATAAAACAAAACGATTGCATCTTTTTTCCTCTGAGCAACAAGCCAAATACTTGACTGAAGAAAAAACACAGGTAGCTCCTGCTAATCACAGTTAAAAGCAGAAAGTAGGTAATAGGTTTTGAGGAGACTGCTACAAGGTCTCTCAGAGATGCTACTCCTGCTTTCTTAGCTCCATCCTCTTACGTTGAACACAGAAATAAAATCATTTTCTGCTGTCCACAGCCTCCATTTTCATAGCCACATATCCAATCCTGCCTCCTCCTAGCCCTCCAAAATACTACTCCATCCTCTAGTATCTCAAGGCAGCTATACACAAAAAGCCCAACAACTTCAGTGTGATCATTTTCTGATCTGTGCAATTTATTCTGTTGTAATAAAGTTGCATGTACTTGAAAATATACACATCAACTCCAGGTAGAAAAAAAACTGTAGGAAGAATTTACATATCATACTCATAATCAGTTATTCATTATATTTATTTCCCTTCATACGGTTGTACCATAGTCACTTTGTGCACACACGAATACCCTGTACATCCATCATAAAGTCTACATTAGCACAGTACAAATATTCAGCTACCTGTCTTTATCCACACTATCACTTGCTTTCTGCAAAACGACATTCTATTTTCATTTTTGTCTGTCGATGGGTACCAAGTACTATAGCAACGCATTTTCCCTAATTACTGACATTTTTCAAAACTTTATAAAGAGGTGATTAAGTTGACTGGGATACTCATGACAACTTYAACTCCTCATGACAGAGATAAAGATATCGTGTAAAAACACATAACCAAAACCCAAAGAAAATCCTTTTAGTAATTTTTAATGTAATGATTTTCAAACTGAGGAAAAAGAAACAGAAATGAAAGGCTTCTCTAGGGATTAAAAGGAATCAAAATTATATCTCAGAGAATTTAAATTAAGTTATCCGCTCGCATAAGCAAAGAACTTGAAATCTAAAGACATAAAATATGGCCATCTCATGTCAGTGACAAAAATAAGCTAAGAATTAAAACAGGAAAAGCACTGAACTTGTCAAAAGAAACTACTTTAAAAGATGAAAGACAATGATTAAAATCAGCATTTAAGACAGGATTTCAACATCACCATCCGTACAAAATAGCTAATCAGCTCCATGAAAAGACACTTCACGGAAAAAAAGAAATTTTTTTTTTCGATTTTAAATTTTTTTCTTTTTTTTCTTTTTTAATTTTCAATGCCTTCTCAAAAGTTGCTRTGTTCCATGAAATAGATACTTGTCCAGGTGACTTGAGTAATTCCAAGAAAAGACACATTTTACACCAACTATAATGCAAATCAACCTACAGTTAAAAGTTTTAGAAAGGGAATTCATGGTTGTATTATACTAATAATTCTCAACTTTGTGCTAGACTGATGTATTCATTTTGGTGTGTGTTCAGACATACAAAGTCACACATTTATATGCTTCTACACAGAACAACCCGTTTGCTGTGGATGACAGTCTCTTCTCTCTGAAGAGTTCGACCTGGAACCACTAGCAACTTTGGAGGAAAACAAGTAAGAGGAGAAGGAGGTCTTTAGCAAGAAGGGTGTGAACTACCTGGCAGAAGAGTTTGACATTTTAAAGAGTGAAAAAGACGACAATTTCAGTTTAGCAACATCTGCTGGCTCTATCAAATTACAATATAAGTAGTAAACAAAGCATTTGTTCTCCTCATTAAGGAAGTTATAAACTTTACAGCACATCTTACAAACATGTGGCCTGAGAAATACACTCATTTCATGGCAATTATAGGGGAGCTGAATACCCATCGTATTTAAAAGTTTTTATACTCTTGTTATTCCCCGACATCAGCGTCAGTGATTCATCCCTGGGAGACACCATGCTCATTTCAATTTGTTTCTCACCTCAGCCGAAAAATGTGTTTCCCTGCTGAAGTAAATAGTTACAAAGATACTGCCCAACACCTTGGGCGTACTTCCTGCATACTGAGATCAAACAGCAGATAAGGGTTTTGTTAGCAAGGTAAGGTCTGGATTCCTCAGTCTACCTCCTTAGCTCTCTAACAGGGAATTAATCAAGCAATTCTGTTCAGATGATTCATTCAGGTGCAGATRATTTCTACACAGACAGCTTCCCTAACATTTTATGCAAGTCAGCTGGCAGCTAGAAGTCTCATCCTTACCAACAATTACAGACTAGCCATGTTATTCATAGTTGAATTAGTTGGTCAGAGAGATGTTTTYCCCCCTTTAAAGAGCAACTGTGCTACCTCATCCTACATACATAATTTGATCTCTCCTGTAACACCATCCACACATCACAACATAAAAGGAGTACTACGTGARTATTAGAAAGATGCTTCTGTCAGTGGTTCATGATTTAGGAGTCTGATTTATATTAATTCATGGTAGATTATTATAACTCCACTGCCATGCCCTACTGTCTCTGGCTAGCTATAGGACAAAAAAAAGATACCCCGAGCTGCAGCAGCACAGAAAGATGTGTGTATAATCTAGTGAGAAAAAAACCTACAAAATACAAGAATATGAGTAATTATCACAATAGGTAACATCCAAGCTATATTTAGAAACAATTACAGAAGCAAGGGACAAACAAGCAGTCACATTTAAAACACTGGTCAAGATCCTTCTTGCCCAGGTGATAACTACATAGGAGGAAAAAAAAAAAAAAAACAACTAACAAAAAACACACCACACACAAATGAGTGGAAAAGTCTTTTTAGAATAGGCAAGTTAGCAATGAAAACTCATACATATGAACTTACAGGTTCTTGTAATTCTGCTTCATCCCAGGCTCCCCAGCCACCATCTTCCCAGTTTGTTGATTTGCCTGCTTTAAGCAAAAAAAGATTTGTCACATGAATACAGCATAGGCAACGAAAAACACAATCAAAAAGAATTGCTGGTGGTTGTTTTCCTTTCCCCACCAATACATTATAACTTCATTTACGGCAGATACTAAACGAGTTCTATGGAAAGAACCACAAAGCGGTAGGAATTGCTGTCTTACTTCTCTGTATTTATTTCCATTTTTGACACTATGGAAAAGTAATAACAGAAGACATAACCTAAGTATAAATTGGAAACAGGTGTCACAACACCTGTGTCAAATTAATTCTGACATACTGCGTCTAGCACTCTTACAGTGCCTGGTACAACATATCATTGATCCTTCAACAGGGCCTCTCTGCACTTTACTAGAACAAATTATTAAATCAAATTTGTCTTTTCTCAGTTTCTCCACAGCCACTGTAAGAGAGCCAAGACATATTTCTAGTTTCATACAGCAAGCTGAAGCAAAGAGTGAGGGCATAAGGGGGGGGAAACCTTACGTGTCCACTTGACAAAAACTTTCTCCGGCAGCTACAGAGACCTAAGACCTCACTGCAAAATTTAAGCTTTAGCTTGATTTATCTAATTGTTACTACTCCAAAGACAACAAAAGCCCCATCTTGTACATATCAGGCAGCTACAGAGGGAAAGTAAAGAGAAAGCAGGCTCTCTCCAACCCTTCAGGACTTCAGGTACCTGTCCCCAGATATCTCACTAACTGACATTAGATGACCTGTAACACACCACAAGAACCACATATGCACAATTTTATAAGAAATAGGATTTCTATACATAAGTAAAATATCTTCCTTTCATAATGATGGATTTTGGACTGGTTTAAGTCAATTGCAGGATCAGCCAGTAGCAATATAAGTTCATTTTAACAGGACATGGARATTCATCTGTGACAACAGAACACCTGAGCCCAGGAAAATGCAGAGCCCACCAGGAAAGCAGGCAAAGCAAAAGCTGAAGCTGTGGCTTCTGAGGGGAAAACGAGCACAAGGACCTTTGCTATTCACCTCTTTGCAAGACAACACAGACGACAATTAACGAGAAACTSATCGATTTCAATTATGTCATTCAGAAACCTCAGAGAAACCACAAGCTTACAAATTACCCCAAACACCTGAGAAAACAGATTTACAGAGACAGGCCTACTTCTCAGTTGTCTTATAAGAGTTAATATATTAGTTACATAAAAACCATCTGAAATTCTTTAATCTAAAAATACAGAATTTGATGTGAATGTAAAAGCCTACACAAAAGGTAATTATGCACAGGCATTCAGTAGTAAAAGATGTACAAATCTCAAACACCACCATCACTGGGACCCTCAATAAGTCAATAAGYATCCCTCTAGTTCAGTAGAAAAGCCAAGCACTAATTTCCATCCAGAAGCACTAACATGAAATCTGAAGCAGTAACACTAAGACTTCAAGACTTTTCCAAGGATTTCTTTCAAGTTTTTCATTAACTGATGTCATGGCTACATTTACTTTAAGTTGTTTAAATGACATGTCTCAAATTAGTTTAARTTTAGTTTTAAACAAGCAAGATTTTGCCATTTTGGATGGTCAAACAGTATGGATAAAAAGGTTTGTATCACAAACACTCCAATTTTATTTAGCATAAAACTCTGGTTCCTTTGCCTCCAAACAAAGCAAGGCAGAATCCAGGACAAGAAAACAGAAATMTGTATTTTGTTTGTTCAGGCAGATTTTTTAATTTTTGTATGGCTAATGAAGACAAAAAACTTTAAAAAAAWATTTTAGCTTAAGAAAGAAACTTTCCACCAATGCTGTTGAGAAGGTATTTCACAAGACTGTAGAMGACAAAACGCCCACTCCATGAATAACCTTTGTTAAAATTGAAAGGTCTGTACCATCTACTAAAGGGGTGAGTCAGCCAGTTTTACTGCATCATCATCAACACAGATCTGACTGCACTGTTATTTCAGGCATAACTATATAAGCAACAAGCTTCCAAGGGTCACAGTCTCATCTTGTATTTGAGATTGAGAATTTTCCAGTGTACAAATGTATAAAGGAGAATCATGGCAAATACTCTTGAATACAAACCGCAAGAAGAAAGCAGTAACTAACTACAACATTTAGTTTAAGATAGCTAACAAAATTCTACTTCTGTTTGCATTTTATTATCTCAAAAGGCAACAAAATCTCCTTCCTATAAAATTCACAGACAGAAGAAATCTGCCAGTGTGCCACAGTCCAGAGAGAAACGTAACCATATCCAAGAAACACAGTCAGGGCCAACACCTTCCCCTACAGCACAGAGCAGACCAACCTTTCCAAGAAACCTCAGCCACTTAAATTCTGAGATTGAACACCCAACATAAAACTTATGAGGATTCTTGCTGCCTCTTTGTCAATAGCAACATTTTCATGGGTGTTGTCATCTCCTTCAGATGAAGCTAGATCAATCAAAAAAGGATAGAAAAATRAGGTAATGGTAAGGCACCATCCCACTGGTGAAGCTGCAAAGATCTTTCAGAACTGTGACTTGMTCTGCAAAGCCAGCATCTCCTCTCCAGCTTATAAGGGTTTACAAGCTTGTTCCTTCATATCCAGCCTCCATGTTGTAGGGGCTGCCCCTGCATGCACCAGTCGTGTATTTCTCAAGCCCCTGAGTGCATTCTTTCCTTCTTTCTGTACATTAATTCTTAAAAAAAAAAATTAAATTAAAAATAAAATTGTTTCCTTATCCATTTCATTCTGACACTTCACCTGTGCAATGGCTGGTGAAGCAGGGTATTAAACAATAGACACCTAATCTCTGAAACAATGGACAGAGAAGCAACAGAGGGATACACCTGTAATACTTTAACTCAAAGCACACTGTTATTTACCTGTGCCAATGCATTACAAAATATCCCATGGAAGCTGTCAGCTTGCAGATCCACCAGCACCTGACAGTGTTGGTCAAGTGAGAGATGACACAGGATCTAAATTCTGTCTACAAAGAAGATTTTGAAGAAATACCCCACCGTTTCCTTTAGTAACATTACAGATTAGAACTAGCAACTGTGGAATGAAAGACATTATCTAGTAATCAATACGTAAACAAGCCCTAAACAGCTCTTAACTTTCAACATATTCATTTTTTCCAGTCCACAGTTGGGAAAAATCAAGCTTTCCCATGCAAACCTACATTTCTATTCATCTCTATCTCTGACTAGTAGTAGATGTCTGGTAAACAGTTCTCCCTATTTTGATAAAGCAGCAGTAATATGTCAGATTTTTATTTACTGCAGAGATTGCAAAAATAAAAGTTCATCTACTGGGTCTACAAGAACCACTTCACTCTTTAATTTGAAGCACATAGCATTAAAGCTCCATCATCAGCACATTTGAAACTTCACTGCTGCTTTAAATGCTGCACATTTGCAGCATTGGTGTTAATGTATCAGAAAATTCATTTCAAGCATATTTACCATACGCTTAAAACCCAAAAGAATAATTTCTACTGATAAGCATGTTTTGTTTAAAAAACAAGAGGAGGAAAGAGAAACCTTAGCAACAGATCTAGACCAATGAGGTCTAATTGGCATTTAACAGGTCAAATTCAATATGAAAGATGTTTTTACTCAGTCTAAGGCTTCCTGCCCAAATCGCAGAGTATCTCTCTGAGGGCAGAAAACTGCCAGTGTCCTCCCTTCCAGAGCATCATGATGACCGGGGCAGGTAGCAGAAGCCCTTCCCTCCTGCCCTCACCTCTATGTTCCAGCTCTCCGCAGCAGGTACCAAAGGACATGGTTGGCATGGGCTTGCCCAGAAGATTATATTTGCCCAAGTGGGAGAGCATGTGTCGAAAACTGGACCCCCAAAGCCAAAGGTCAAACTACCCCTACCTACATYGATACATAGCTTTAAAACAAGCACGTTTATGTTCATAGATTATTTTTTTAAAATAGATAAGAAAAATGTCAACTCATACACAAGCCAATAATCTGTCCTCAACAGGTTTTAGATTACTGGCCATAAAATACCAAGCTGCATCAGCCAAAAAACTATTATGCACACTCTTTGTACATGTAAAAATGATAAATAAAACCAAGTCACGCATCAGCTTGTTTCATATCCTAATGTACTGGGTTTGGCTGGGATAGAGTTAATTTTCTTCATAGTAGCTGGTATGGTGATGTGGTTTGGATTTGTGATGACACAAACACACCAATGTTTTAGCTATTGCTGAAGAGTGCTTAGGCAGCGTCAAGGCCTTTTCTGTTTCTCACACTGCCCTGCAGCCAGTGGGCCAGTGATGTTCAAGAAGTTGGGAGTGGACAAAGGACAGCTGACCCCAACTGACTAAAGGGATATTCCATACCATACGATGTTGTGCCCAGCGATAAAAGCTGGGGGAGAGAAGGAGAGGGGTGACATTCAGAGTTAKGGCATTTGTTTTCCCAAGTAACTGTTATAYRTGATGAAGCCCTGCTTTCCTGGGAATGGCTAAACACCTGCCTGCTGATGGGAAGTAGTGAATGAATTCATTATTTTGCTTTGATTGCACATAGAGCTTTTGCTTTACCTGTTAAACTGTCTTYATCTCAACTCACAAGTTTTCTCATTTTACCTTTCCAATTCTCTTCYCCATCCCACTGTAGGGGGAAGTGAGAGAGCGGCTGTGTGGTATTAGCTGCCTACCAGGGTTAAACCACACCACTTAACTGCATGTGTGTAGTKTGTTGGGCTTATGATCTTCCAGCTTGTTTCCCATCCATGCTTTAAGAATTTATAAAATTAAGTAATAGTGCAAGAAATGATTGCTTATTGAGTGCAAGAGTTTCAGAATTTTTTCCATGTATATTTACTGCAATTCTGATATAATTGGATTGCGTAATTAGTGAAGAAATACAAGCAGTTTCTTTTTTCTTCAGGCSAAGGAATTTTAGAAATAGTTTAGCATCTTCTTGCTATTCAGTAATCATAGGYCATTTATTTCCAAAGTTCCTCCGACACGGAGACTGACAAATATATTAGGTTGTTTTGCCAGCATTACTAGGAAGCCCCTTTTGAGACTAGTATTACGTTTTCTTCTATCACTTCAGACATCCATAAGTGGAAAAAAAAAAAGATGACACTCAAACTACATTAGCTCACTATTTTTTCTCTTCCTTTAGATGGTCACAATTGTTTTCAACAGAATAAAAGATGACTAAGTTAAAAATAATCCAGGTAATACACAGATTCTTTAAAGTAATGCTGCAAATTTCCATGGCTTACAGTTGTAACTTAACACCAAAACCAAAGTCCGAGGTACCACAGGGGGGAAGGGGGAAGCTTTGTGATGCTAYATAGCACAGGAAACAAATGAAACAGATTACATACAAAACATAGTATTTCAGCTTCCTTTCAGGTGCAAGTTAAGTTATAGCAAGMAAAAAAGGAAGTCTATCCAGTAAAGAAGGTGCTAAAGCAGAAAAAAAATCAGGTGCGAAGATAATTTGGATAAAGTACTCTGACACCATTCTGTCATGTGTGTTGAGAGCATGTCATTTAGTYTTCCCCGTATCTCAGAATGTATTAACAATTACAGATGTAACACATCCGCAGGTAGAGTACGTATTTTTATGATATTTTACGTGARAACTGAAAGAAATGAATCTTAAATGTATATAATGCAATCTGGAGAGGGAGGATCTGATTAAAGAGGCAATAAAAAAGAGCTTGTCAGAAGACTCTTCAATAGGAATATACCAAATTCAATAAGAGGGATACAGAAACAGTTAAGAAGAACCCTACTGTTAAATGCAATCTAGAATTTGATTTTGTAATTATTTTTTTTTTTTAAACTTGTTTGCAACTCCGAAATAAAAAGCCTGGCCTTCTGTATTTCTGAATTAAAGTAGTTGATCCAGATAAAGCAAAGTGTGCAAGCACAACTCCAAAGATGTTGTTTAGAGGAACTGGGCTTAAGAGCACTTTTCAGGATGCTGTCARTGTAACAGGGATGGATTTTGGAGACAAGTTCCTTTGCCAGGCTTAAGCCAACATTCCTACTGTAAAAAGAAGCAGTACAGTGACACCTCATAGCTCCGAGCAACCCTCTAAATCAGAGGATTGATTTTTTTCTTCCCCCCGAATAAGCAGCAGCATCTCAAAGCTGTGTGCTGTGCCACGCGCTGCTCTGAAGTGACCAGCTCACTATCATAGRTGCAGGTATCACTGCTTGGGAACTCCCAAGGACAAGTTTGGGTTTGTTGGTTTTTTTTTTTTCTTATTAATTTCCTTTAGGTAATGGGAGATAAACACATTTGGGAACTAAAAATATCTGCACACCAGGAAAGTACTGATTTTTTTCTTTCATACTAAGGCCCCCAAAGTTTAGCTAGCAGCAGTCCTACCTGGCTATGTCACTGAATTGCTGTCATCAAGCCTATCAAATGTTTTAAAACACACAGTTCAAGCTCAGAGTCTATTGGAAGAACAGACACACAGCACTTTAAATAAATAGTAGTTAAATTCCTCGAATTATAAAGATTATAGAAAACGTTATGTGTCTTTATTGCTCAATTTTCTGCTCTTTTCAGTTAAATATCCATTAATTTCTTAATGCTAAAATTCTGTTATGCCAGTGAAGCTTTATCACATTTTGCAAATAAAATGGACTTTTTCATTCATGTGTACATCTTACTATAGACAGTTGTATAATGGAATTAACCATTACAGCTGTTTTCTGATCTAGCCAACATGCATCCCAAAACATCTTCAACGCAGCAAGCTGTCAGATTAAAGGTAATGCAAATACTTCTATTCCCGGTATTTGCACACTTGAAACAGCAGTTTTCAAAGCCACTCAGATACCACTAGGCTCAGGCTCCACAGAGGATTTGTACCTCATTATTAGCATTATCTTTTCCCAAGAATCTTAAATTCTCATGCTTTATTAGTCCTGTTCATTAAAATCTGGAAAAGTATTCAACCCCTTTTTTTCCTAGAGAATAAAGGAATGGGAATTCCATATGAATAATCTTTAACCAGTTTACTCCATAATACCGTTTTTATTTATTTAAGCCACATGAGGTAAGATCCACCCCAACACCTTTCATTCTAATACGTACAATTAAAAAGTAGCTATATATTTGTATCACTACAGATCAACGGTCACCTCAGCAGTTTATGAACATTTCTTAAGTTATTTCAGCATTGCATTATTAGCAATCTTAACATATGATCGCATAACGCAAGCAAGGAGAATGACATCAACCCTTCCTTCCAGTGTTTCCTGACCTGGGAGGAAACAGGCACCTGCAGAACTGACTTTACATGAAGTCCAAAGGAGGAGGACATCTTTTTTTTTCCCTCCCCAGTTTACCAGACAAATATATCCTTTGCACAAACTAGACAAACTGTCGGGCTACAGAAAAAGATTAAGTGAAGTTGTAGTTGATAGGATGCTTTCCATCATCTTTTTCTACTGTTGAATGTGTTTAAATGTTTACCTGTACAAAGGAAAAAAAAAAAATCAAGTTTCCTTAAAAAAATAAAAAAATCTGCATTTTTATTCTAGTCAGTTACCTACATCTATATTTTTAATATAGGCTTCGATAAGCCTTTTCAAATTACTTTTGAAATTGACTATCTAGATTAACTTATTATAATTATATGAAATATGTCACCATGACAAATACAACTAGGTGAGAAGRTACAGCTTTTTTATTCATACTAAAGGCATCTAACTTCTAACTTTTATTAAAGTCACAGTATCACATAGTGATTTAGAAATGTATACTGCTTGCATTTTCAGAAGTAAGCAAATTCTTTTCAATTAAAACATATCTACAAAAATGCTTTTACACTAACCACCCTATATTGTAGCAAGGCCAGTAGACTCACAGAAAATATTTTGGTTAGAATGAAAAAATGACCAAAGCTAAAACAGCAGAAAAAACTTCTCTGATCTATAACTAAGAAACGAAAAAAGAGAAGACCTATAGCTTCTAACAAAAACCCCAAAATCCACACACTGAAGATCCTAGAAGCACCTTTTCAAAAACATTTGTTAACCAAAATCTGACAGGAGCTTTTAAAAATTCTACTAAGCACCTAAAATATTAAGTTACAACTCAAAAAAAAACACCCAAGAAAAAAAGTAATCTATTTGTTAACTAAAGTACTCTTTCTTTAATACAAATACTTAATCTGAACATCTATTCTCCTAAGGTAGCCAACATTTTTCATTTAACTATAAAGTTTAAATGCTAATGAAAGAGTTTCCATCAAATGATCAAATGCAGTGTAACCTTTAAAACAAACAAACACACAAGAAAAAATAGTAAACAAAGGTGCCAGTTCTCCAGGTTAAAATAAAAAATACTTATGAAAATACTTATGACTTTGACATGTGTTTATTAAGCTATGTTTGTTCACATACAAGCAATTACATAAATATTAAGTTTAGTACAAAAGCTGTATTTGATAGCAAATGAAATATTTTCTTTGTTGAACTTATCAGTAAAAACAAAACACTATTAGTTTTTTTTCCCTAAAGAGTAAAAATATAAAAGCAGATTAAAATTCAAGTTTTTAAATGTACAACTTTAATAAACTACTGTTTTAAAACAGTACATTCTGCCAATGGAACAGTTTTTACTAATGCATTCCTTGATTAAAAAAAAAAAACACAAAACATCATTTATTTATATCTTGCTTAGTTAAAAATATTTGCCCTGGCTCTTTGTGCCATAAAATGCAATATGCAGCTTAACTATTCAGTTTGCTAGGCCACAAAGTAGCAGCAAAGCAGATTTGGAGAAACAAATGTAAGGGGAAGAGAATCTTCTGCTCCACGCAGCCAAATCAATTTTTTCTAACTTAGGATACCTCCACAATTTACTTATTTCTAACTTAAGATACCTGTGCAAGTGGCAACAGTGTTTCTCCCTGTCAAAGATGAATGCACTAAGGATTTCTGCTTCAAAATGACTAGTTTATAATCTTATGTAAAAGTCACTTTGGGAACTCTTACTTGCTTACATTCATGCTCATTTATCCTGAACCATGAAAACAGCTGTGTGTCCCGGTTTTGGCTGGGATAGAATTAATTTTCTTTCTAGTAGTTGGTATAGTCCTATGTTTTGGATTTAGTATAAGAATGTTGATAACACACTAATGTTTTTAGTTGTTGCTAGGTAGTCTACTTCTCAAGGACTTTTCAGCTTCACACGCCCTGTGAGGTGCACAAGAAGTTGGGAGGGAGCAYAGCCGGGACAGCTAGGCCAGCTGGCCAATGGGGTATTCCATACCATGTGATGTCAYGCTCAGCATATAAGGCTGGRGGAAGAAGAAGGAAGGGGGGGACGTTCAGAGTGATGGCGCTTGTCTTCCCAAGTAACCGTTACGCGTGATGGTGCCCTGCTTTCCTGGGGATGGCTGAACACCGGCCTGCCCGTGGGAAGCGGTGAATGAATTCCTTGTTTTGCTTTGCTTGCGTGCGCGGCTTTTGCTTTACCTATTAAACTGTTTTTATCTCAACCCATGAGTTTTCTCACTTTCACCCTTCCGATTCTCTCCCACGTCCCACCCTGGGGAGAGTGAGCAAGTGGCTGTGTGGGGCTTAGTTGCCAGCTGGGGTTAAACCACGACACTGTGGTATCAAAAAATTACAGGCACAAAGCCAAAAGATTTCAAAAAAGTCTAAATGAGCAATATTTTGAAAAATACTCAATTCTGACACTCTGCCTTGATGACTGAATGAGCAAATATAAAAAGTCCAGAATACAGCCAACTCATTGAAATGGAAGAACAGCACATTTTAGAACATTTCTTTGCTCCTATCATTTTTGCGGTTTTACAACATATTAAATATTTTCTCTCTTTACAGCTGCCATTTGATAAAYCTACTCCAACAAAAGTATCCAAAAGTTATTTTACACAAACTTCTCTCACTTGTACCACCAAATACAAGAGAAATATTTTAATTTCTTTCAGCACATACTTTTAGAAACACAAACACATTACCATCTTTTGCTTTTATCTTCAGTATTCAAGAGGCACTAACAAGACCCTAATAGTTGCAGAATCCCTCCTTTAGATACAGATGATACCAAAAGAAAAGCCATATGGAATCTGTATGTATTTTTCAGAGCATTATTGGAGTCAAACAACAAGCACAAGTAGCAGCATATTATTGTTTTCTACCAAAAGTTTTGGACAATGAAGACTGGCTGTAYAAAATTCTTCCAGAATTACTTTCTTCCAAGTGCACTTCAATAATAAAGTAAATTAAATTCAATCCTGAACACAAAAATAAAGCAATAATAAAATATAACAACATGCATATAGAAGTTTTAGTGGTAAAGTTAACTAGATGAACATATAGTGTACTTTAAAAACCTTTTTCACAACTGTTGTGTCATCTTTTTACCAGGACCTGTACTGACAGGACAAGGGGCAACAATTTTAAACTGAGAGAGGGTAGATTTATACTGGATATAAGGAAGAAGTTTTTTTTACGATGAAGGTGGTGAGACACTGGAACAAGTTCTCCAGAGAAGTTATGGATGTCCCATCATTGCAAGTGTTCAAGGTCACATTGGACAGGGCTTTGAGCAACCTGATCTAGTGAAAGATGTCCCTGCCCATGGCAGGGGGGTTGGACTGATGGACTTTAAAGGTCTCTTCCAACACAAACCATCCTATGATCTCTCCCTCTTTTAATTCCCCCACAGACCTTTTAAGCTTTTTAAATACACACCTTGCTGCTTTCTCTCATTGCTCTATTTACAGTTGAGAGGACTTTACAAACATCCTCGTTAACCTCTTCAAACACTTTCCTTCCAGCAAAGTGTTGCCAGAAAGCCAAAACATCAGCCAAATACAGTTAACACAGTACGACACTGACAACATACAGGCCAGTGTTTCATTTCCCTGTACTGTCTATCCTGGGCATGGATCTGTTGGYCCTTCTTCTCTGTTGAGAATACAGCTTCCATGCCAGACAGCTCAGCTTTCATGTGCAYTGCCTCACACAACAGAAATCTGATCCCACAACTTCAGACTGCAGTTGCGGTAAGATTTGTCTTTTAATTTAAGCTGCCAAACTAAATCTTTAGTATACTTTATGTGCTTTCTGCATTATTAGACAACCCGGCATGCACAACGTTTGCTAACTTTACTAGAAAATCTTCAGACAACTGCATTCTTTTAGCGAGAAAATTACAAACTTCATCTCGAAGTYTGTGGCACACAGGGTGTGTGGCCAAAAAGCTTCACCTACATCCTACCGGATAAGGACCGACAYCCGAACACCTCAAACTTCCAGACACCAGGAATACCTGAACTTGCAGGTGAAGATGTGGCACCTGCAGCAGGACATCCACCCTTTACAGCCCTTTATCACAGTAACGATGCCGAGCAGTCAGCTACCCGCGGTTACCCCTGGCACACCCTTGAGCGGACAGGGACGGTTAGGAGAGCGGGGACGAGCGAGCCCAGAGCCCGGCCGGCACCCCCGGCCTCGCCGTCAGGCAGCCCCGGCTGTGGCCACCGGGCAGGGGCGCACGGCCCCGTCGGGACAGGCCCCCGTCGCCAGGCGGCTCTCCGCGGGAGGGGCGAGACTCCCGGCGCACGGAGCCGCGGGGAACAGCCCCGCCACCGCCGCCCCCGCACACGCCCCGCCGGGCCGGGCCGGGCCGGGCCGGTCCCCTAGCTCCCCCGCACCGCGGGGCGGACTCACCGCTCTCCTTGCCGGCCGCGGCGCTGCCCTGCCGGCGGTGCGGGCATAGGAAGTCGCGAGCCGCCTCCAGGTCCTGGAAGCGGCCGAAGGGGACCAGGGCGCACGACATGGTGCCGCCGCCACCGCCCAACCCGGAAACGCTCGCACACTTCCCTCCCGCCCGGCGCCGCGCAGCCCTGCGCATGCGCGGCGCTGCCGCCTGCCGCGGGGGCTGTAACGTGACGCCGGCAGCCCCGCGGCGGGTGGCGGCGCAGCCCCTGAGGCACCCGCCGGGCTCCGTCCGCCTCGGCCGGGGGAGTGGCGGGGGTGGGGCGGAGCCAGCTGTAGCCGCCGGGCGGCAGGGACGGGGTCACGCTGCTCCTCCTCCTGCTCCTCCTCCTCCTCCTCCGGGCAGGGACGTGGCAGTCGCAAAACAGTGGCCCAGCGGAGGGGCGGCGGGATGGGCGGTGGCGCGCGCTGCTTCCCCGCCGCCGTTCCTGAGGGGAATCGTGGCCTACATGCCCTTTTTTTCCCTGGCCCAGCCTGAGCCTGCAGCTGTTGGGGGCCGCTGGGGTACACGCTGCCGCATGCCCGCGGCCCTCGGGGCTAGCGCTGCTCACGGCCCGGGCCCCAGCAGCGAGGGGCAGCTGTGAAGGCCCGGTCTTGGCAAACCCGGGAGGAAGGACAGCCGCCAAGTCCTGTGTTGGCTTTTCAGGGCCAACTCATTATGCAGTCAGTGGCAGTAATTGGCATGCGAGAGTTGCATTGGTGGCAATGAGTGCGTACTTGGCAGGGAAGATGAGAGCTTCCCAGCTGGCCTGGTCTAAAGGAAGGAGCTCTGAGATGATGCTACAATTTCATCATCCAGGCTTAATGATGAACCAACACAGCCCTGAAATGCCTATGTTACTTTGATGAATAGGGAATACCTTTAATGGTAGTGAGGTCGCGGTTTCTTACAATCTTAATTGCTCTTGAGAATAGAGAGCTTTTGTCTGGGTTTAATGTCAACCAATTTCTATCCCTTCTCTGGACACTGAGGCATCTTAGCAGCAGTGATTATGATGAGTGAGATTCACTGCGGAGTGACATCTGTATAGTGTTGACAGCTGATCCACAGCCTCAAAAATCTCCCCCTAGGGCAAGGAGAAAAAGAACATGTGAGAAGAACACCAGGGGTTGTTTTCTGGGCCCCAAAGAAATAGAAATTGCCCTATCCACAGGCCTTTACAKTTTTTTTTAATGGATCCTACTTCACCAGGCTTTTTTTTTTTAATATAAAATCCTGTTACTTGTTTTCACACAGATGTGTTTTATTTGGTAGATAACAATGCGTGTGTGTCTTTAGTAGTTAAAAGCAGAAATGACTGAGCAAGTAGTCCAAGTCATTCTGAAAGTTTGGTTTGTTGTCTAGGTTTTTTGCGTGGTCTTTAAACACTTTCTAAGACAACACATTTTCAGTAAGACGTTTCATTCCAAACTGGATTCCATTCGGACTTTCCTGAAGGCATGTACTGTAACAGGCTATAAACTCTAGAAAATCTGTCAGATTTTCAAAGAAACTGGCTTTAACTTATCCTGACAACTTTTTTATGTCTTCAGCTGTACTATTTTGTTGCAGTAATCAGGACCCAATAGCAGTTTTGCCCTTAGCAAGAGCAGGGACATTTTGGTTTTACATTTAAAATCTGTGGCTCCTCAGGCAATACACAGGTTAGACATGAATTTGAACAAATGAATAATCCCATGCCTATTCAGTACAAAGCTGTTGAATCCTGTTTTTCTGAACAGACATGAAATTACATGCTGTGTATCAATGGGAAGAAGGCGCTTTGAAAATAAGGTCACAGTGTGGGAAAGGTTGAAAGCAACTGGTATTGAGGAATGGCTAATGACTTAAAAGACACTCTAGTCAAACGTGGGGAAAAAAATATTTAATGACATTTTAGATGTGTGACATGCACAGTCACTAGTAATGTCAAGTGAATAAATAAAGAGTATGCAAGAAATTAAATTAACGACCTGGTTTGTCATTCTTTATTGACGCTTTCATCACAGTATGACCTTATTTAGAGACTAGTGAACAGTGTAAGGCACTGTCATATCCCTGCCTGGTTTGCTGTACACAAAGTCAAGTTACAAAACTGCCAAGATACTAATTAATGCATAAAATAAGGCAATGAATAATTCAACAAATTAATTAATATTCCAAGGCAGGGTTGAGCCCTGATGAACTCAGATTATCACTTTGGCTACTGAATTACCTTTTATGTGTTTGTTACACCTTCTTCAATAGTTACTAATTTTTAAATACTCATAACTATATGGGAGGCTATTAAAAAAAAACACTTTGAAAAACCTCTGTCATAAATATTAATCAAAGTCCTTGAAGCCATTCAGAGAAATGCTTAATATCCCAAATTAATGATACATTTACAGTAACAACTGTACTTTGCATTTACATAGGTCCTGTCATTTGGAGACCATAATGCAGTTTACAAAAATGCATAATTATGGATGTTAGGGATTTTCACTTGGGGAAATGATGGTAATGGAAGATTAAGTGATTTGCCCATGGTCAATCCACAGATCTGTGGAGTACTGCCAGTAAAACTCTGCTTTCTTCATCATCAGTGATCATCTCCACTTGTCATTCATTCATGCTAGTTAGCATAAATGAATGTGATTATACTATCATATGCGGAGTCCTGCATTTGGTCTTTGATAATAAGTGAAAATGAAACCAGCAATTTAGTGACAGTTACAGCAGACGCATCTATATTGTAATTCCAGCTTGATAAAAACAATCACCTTATCAAATATATGCATATGCAGCTTCCAAGTAATGCAGCTAGCACTCATGGGGAGGGAGCAAGAATTAATCAGCGTTCAATAAAATGCAGAGAACAGCAGAGAGAATACAGAGAATCTCAGTCAAACATTCGTGCTTGTACCAAATCTTTCACTGCAGTCTAATCACAGCTAAGCTTAGAACTGCATCCTTAGATGCCTAAGTGAGTGATGTCTGTCTCACATATGCCAAATATCCATGATTCCCAAAGCTTCAATGTAACTTATGGTGGTTTGTCACCTCTGAACATCAATTTGCATATTTACATCTGTATATAAATTTCTAAATTGATATTTATATGAAGATATATACAATATAAATACATTAAAATATAAAATATAAAGATATAAAAAATATAAATATATAAAAAGAGCTGTATGTCACAAAATAATCTGTCTTGGGACATCTGTAATGGACCTTTCTGTCTACCCAGTGGACAAGGCATTGAATTCTTTGTTCCGAGCTCCCACATGGGCATGAGGCAGAACTGGGGCAGGGCTAGAAGCATGAAGATTCATTACTGCTGTTACAGACAGTTTATGAAATTTAGTAAAGGTTGTATTTGAAGAACAGAGGATGGAAAGATGCACTTGATATTTCTCTTTGCATACAGAAAAAATATATGCTGAGCCTGAGTTCATGGAGGGAAAACAACATACTGAAGAAATTACTTCCATTTTATCCCTAGACTAGATGTTCTAACTCACAGCAAAGGCAGGATAGGAGTGAAGATAGGGAGGGCCAGACAGTACGTCTCTTCTGATCGTTCTGAGTTGGGTTAAGTCTGGATTTAAGCAACATTTTTTTCCTCTCTACCTACTTAGGCAGCCACTGCAGGCAGCTCCAGCTGAAATTTATCTACAACAGCCTGTAAGGCTTAACAAAATTGTGGCTGTGCCTTGCTCCAAATTGATCCTTTGCAACTTGAGGTCATGTGGAAGGCATGAAGACTAGTGGCTCGACTTGACTACTCTTGAGATTTTATTCACTAATCTTTCTGGAGAGATGTGTTTAGTATCCTGGCCTTCACTTAAAAGAATATTTTCACCCAAATTCTAGATAATCTGAATCCTAAATTCATATTCCAGATTTTTATTTTTGAAGTAGTAAGATTTTTAAGATAATCTGGATCTTTTTTCATCATTGAATGTTTGTGATAAATGCTGCCCACTCAGAGTCTTATCTTTTGCATTTCTTGATTTTTCACCTAAAGATGTGGTTTAATCACTGTTTTAACAGACAGCCAAGGTATATTCCCACATACGAATACTTACAGAGGATGGTGAAAACCCCCAAAGTTTTCTTCCCACAGTTTCCTCTGCATTTTTGGAAGATGGTCTTGGGACAGAAGGGATCTGTACCTACATATCCATCTTGGAAATGCCAGGCCTCCTGGCTGGAGATTGCAGTACTTAGTCCCTAATTTCTGTGTAGTAGAGTTACCCACATTCCTTCTTGGTACACTTCGGGCTTATGTGAAGTTGTAAGTGTTGAGATTTGATGAATTGTAATCCATGCCTAATAATAGAATATTTTAGATCTGTATATATGCATCCAAAACATACTCTGTCGCGCACACTTGATTCCTGTCCTGCGCTGAGCCAGTATTTTTTATTTGAAAAACCATTTCTGGAAATGAAAGCAAACCCTGCCCCCCAGACTTATCTGCTAGTGTGTAGCAGTACGATGTGCAGCATCAAAGCCGGAGGAGACAATCTGTCTTGCTCCTTTTTTTCTCACCTTCCTGGGCTAGACTCATACTGGCATCCCTGACTGCCTGTTACCTCTGCCTGCGGAGGGTAGCTGTTGCTGAGCAACTGTGGCCCAGGCACCACAGCCTGGTTTTAAAATGGAGAATTAACTAAAGTAGTTTTGATGAAGACAAGATACGGCTGAAGAGCAGGAAGAAAAAAAAAAAAAAAAAAGCAGCTGTGATTTGCACTAGAGAATAAAAGGTGTCCAAACAGAAAGGGGAGTTTTGAAAGCAAAGAGGGAATGATGTATGTGGCCCAAGTGGAAGAAATAAATAGAGAATTAGGTGTTCTTCAGGGCAAGCGCTGTCTCTATAGTTGTACATCACCTAGCACAGCAAAGCTCCAAATCTACGGGTCTTCAAGGACACTATCATAATATAAACAAGTGAACAAAAAGTGCTGCCACAGAGCCTTTCACCTCTGCCTCTCACTGGTCCCAATTTAAACACAGCCTCACAGCCACCTCTAATAGGAGATAAAGAATATGGAAAGAAAATTGAGGGAATTTAATACTTCTGTTTTCTGTCCTGGGGAATTGTTACCTCCATTGACTCCTTGAGCCACCCTGGCTTGCATGACATCAAGCCTGCAGCGGCCTTGGGTGACTGCGCATTCACCATATATTTTTTGTAACCCTAACAATGTCACTACTGCATTCATGCATAGCCCATAAAGAATATTTCTTCCAACAGGGACATTCTGTGCTAACTAATCATGGCCAAGTCTCATTCTTTTGTATTGCCCGAGTTCCCTGACCTCAAAATCCAGATCACAGCGTTCCATGAAAAAGCACATTGGCTATTGGGCTCAATATCTTACATTGTTCTTCTAGAGATATAAAGGCCAAGCAAAAAATATGCAAGTTTTTCTGAGCATGTTAATGTTTTGTCATTAATTCACTGCAATAGTACTTATTCCCATCTGTGTTCACTTTTCATGAATATTTCAGAAAATAATTTCACAGGCTGAAATAGTCTTAGAAAAAAAAGTATGCAAATATTGAAGAACATCATTGCCAAAAAAACCCTGTACTACAACTGTGATTCTACCAGTTACACCCCCCCAGTCATGGAGCATATGTGTACCCCACTGAATTTTTGGTCTAGTTATGACAATATGAATGAGAATTCAAATATTGAATATTTAGACTGGAATATTTAGACTGGAATTTAGACTGGAAAATTTACAGGCCAAGAATTCTGTGTTATAGTTAATTTGTGAGTGGATCTGAACAAGCTTAACACAGTTTTCTGGTGTTCAGAACGTTGAAAACAAAAGCAGAGAGAAATAAGTAAGGTGATTGCTTTTCAGCAACACAGCTTTGCTTGTAGTGGGTATCAGTCAATCATTTGTTCTATTTCTCTCCTGCTCTTAAATGTCAGCAATAGATTTTAAGAGATCTTAGTTCACAGTTCAGACAACTTTCAGATACTACTTTGAGTTTTACGTAAAGCAAGATAGTTAAATCTCATAGGCTTATTCAGTGACAGTCCAATAAGATGGATTTCTTACATAATTCATTAATCTGAAGTACTTTTTTTTAAGTAATTGGCTGTCTCAGTAGAATATTATGTATCTGGGGTTTCAGCACGTAAGCTAGAACTCTCTAGAGAGGTGCTTAGAAGTTAGGGACCTGTCTTTGGGTTTTGGTATTGTTAAGAATGCAGCTGACATATCCATAGATGCTGTATCATTCCTACTTTGCTAACATACTATCAATCAAGCAAAAAAAAATACTCATTTTCTGTGTTTGAAGTTCATCTTTTCAATGTCTTTATTTGTTACAGTGAGACTTTCATGTCACAGATCTGAGAGAAATATCAGGGAGAGATACAAACAAAGGATGCCTAGTCTTCGTGATCCTTAGTGACAGAAAACCCRAGTGTCAGCAAAGCAAATTTACCATCTCAGAGGATGAGCTCAGACTGCCATCTGGGGGATTTAGGGCTGATAAATCTGCCTGAAGGACAGAAATTTAGCCTGCACTGTTGATCTAACTGGATACCTTCCAGTAGTCAAAGCATTCACTGTAAATATCTTATCCAGTGAACTTTTTACTGAGTTGTTCAGTTTGCAAACTCTTTGCAAACCTGGCCTGACTTCTGAGTACTTATGGAATTGTTTGGATGAATAATTTTCAACCTACAGCCTGTTCTCAAACTTCCCTTCAATATGTTTCTGATCTGTGACTGGTTCTTGATTTACATGGGGGGTTTGTTCAGTTTTGGTTGGGGTTTTTTGCCCTTTATTTCCTTTTAAAGAGGGAAGTAAAATATACTGAATAGTAAAGAGTGGTTAATCAACAAAAGCACATGCTATCATAGGTCACCTGTCTGTGATCATCACCAGAAGACAAAAGGACCATCAGACCCAGGCATTCATAAGAAGTTGGGGAAATGCTTCCCTAAAGTTTGTGTGTACAATATTGGGTTTGTGTAAAAGTTTTATGAATAACATAACACAAACGGCATCTAACATAACAGCTGGCTAGAGTGCTAATTGCCACCCACAAATACTTGTAATGAAATCGTCACTGGAGTGCCAGCAGAAGGCGGGCCTGAGCTGTCAAACCACACTGGTGAGGCAGGAGTTGGGGGTGCAGGACAGCTTGACATGGGTCAGCAGAGGCTCTTGTTGCAGAATACATCAAGCTACATTCATCCACATCATGCTGGTTCCAGGTATCACCATAACTCCCTGGAGCAAGAGAAAATTTCTTATTCCAAGTAGTGGATTCTTTTAGTCTTGTTTGGGTATTTTAGCTTATTGCCACGTATTTCTCTAGAGAAGCCCTCTAGGGCAGGGGAAGGCATCCCTGGATCATTTCCTAGGGATGTTGGGATACTGCAAGAGTGGGGCAGTGGCATCTGCACTGTCTATACACGTCTTTGATGTCCGTAATTTCACATACTGTTTGTCTTATCTTTACTTTTAATATATGTGTCCAGACAAGACTTTTGAGCGACAGGCCACATTTTGTTTCTAATGGCAATTGATTTATCACAGCTTAGGCAAGACACTTCATTTCTTTGCATCTGCTTTCATCTTTCCTGAAGGGCAATAACAGTCATAAGAAATTATGCTAGGTCTCTGCATGCAAATAATTCTTCTTTTATCACACTTGAGGCAGTTTTCTGTGGTCTTGATAAAAATGGGATTCCCTGTCTATCAACCATCAGCTTAAACAGTGATTCTAGTTAAAGATCTGTAAAAGCTGAATCTAGTTATTTTCTGCAGTAGCTTAGATGATGACATGAACTGAACAGTAAATGAAAATACGGGTGATTGCAGATTTCTCTCTACATAGATGTAAGCAGGCTGAGACTGAGTAAAAAGCAGATCCTGAACAAATACATTTATATAGTGTGTTTTTGAGATTTTTCTGAAATAAATGTATCTGGTCAACAGTAATTAGACATGTTTTTCTATACATGGAGAGAAATCTCAACCTAATCTGTGCCGGAGCATTATGTTTGGTTTTCATCCACAGTTTAAGCTCAGCACTGAGTCTCAGCAGTGCTCTTTAGGGATTTTTTGAGAACCACAAAATTTGTTGTTTGTAAGCCACGCAGCCTTTCCAGCTGAGATCAGGATAGTGGTAGTATGTGAAAAGTTTCTACAAAACTGGAGCCTGCAAACTACCATTCTTCCCTTAGCACATTCATTTTATTATTTTACACATTCAGAAACGTGAAAAAAAAAGTAAGAGAGAAGATTATAAGTAAACTAAACTAAGGGAAGTATATCTTAGAGATGCACACAGATAGATATACAATGTTGTCTGTAATTTCTCTTTCATGTTTCTGCATTGGTCTCTAAATTATTTCCTTTTTTCCTATGGAGGAAGCACCCCATCAGCAGGAAAAAAATAACTGAATTTATCTTATAACCCTTAGAATAATCTTTCTTCCTAAAAATTATTCATGTAGCATGGGGCTTATCCACACATGCACAGAAGGTTACAAATCTACAGTCAGTACCCRAAGAGACTGTCACGGATATTTTAGAAAGGAAAAAGTTTTGCTAGTCGTCTTGACCCTTTAATCCGCGGCAGTGGTTATTCATGACCAGAGCAGAAACAGGATTGGCACTACCTATTATTTTAAATAGCGTGGATGTGGTCAGTGTGACTGGACTTACAAATTGGATTAAGGCTGTAGACATAACACTTCTGTTGAAGTGCTTTCTCTATCATCTTCCCACCTAACCAAGGTAATGAATCACATCAAAATCAGAATGCCATTTATGGTGTACTTAAAGACCTGTGAACATGTTTTCTCAAATGGTAAGCGAATAGTAATTTGTCTTTTAAATCCCCAATTAAGAGCATCTGTAGATAACAAATCTGTTTATATAATCATGGAGAATTAAAGTCTGTTAAGATATGACCAATTTGCATCCCGTTGTCATCTGTTCAATTCAGCGGGATTTTGCTAACTTTTCTTATTTCTGTATGTAACTCCAGAGAAGTAGAGAGACCAAAGTCAGTCTCTCGTTGTTAGAAGACATAAGGAAAGAGAACATCCATAAATGCCTCTGAGATGATGTACTGCACACACAAAGCAAGCAGCTGTGTATTGCTGAGCAGGATGACATGGTTAGGAGTCCAGGTCTCAGCTATAACTATGAAAATTGCATGATTTTTGCCTCCTGAGAGAAATAAACAACCTCTAGATAGAGAACCGAGACAGACCAGCTGCTAGGTTTAAGCTCTATGTAATTTATTTAACTTCATAGTGCAATGGGCTCATTAGATTGGCCAGCGTCACAAGCACCGAGTGTGCCAGTGGGCTAACAGTTAATCCCATTAGCGTTAGCTGCTTAGTTTCTAAAACTGGAACCGAAATACTGGATGACAGTCTTACTCAGCTTCATTATTTTAGCTAGACCTCTTCGTCAGATTTGAAGACGTAGACAGCATGAAAAATAAATTCTCAAAAGAAATCAGATTGGCAGGGAAAGACTTTCTCTTCGCCCTTTCAAACTGTCTGCACAGAACACTGTGTGTTTATCGTACAGAAAGAGAGTGCGATTACAGTACTTACATAAATGGCTTTCTAAATGGACATTTTAAACAAATGTTTTAAGGTGATCCTGTCTGGATATACCTGTTATACTAATTTCAAATCATAAAAAAATGCTAATCTCTTTGTTATGCAACTGTACTTATAGAGGTTTCAGGAAGAAAATTTTATTTCCTGTGTTTTTATTTATGCTGTTATCCTTTCAAGAGTCTATCAGAGTATTACATTCATGAGTGGAAGCAAACTGAGTAGCTAACACAGCCACCCCTTCACAAACTCATCTCAGAAATGGCAGTAATTCTTTTTATACATCAGCCATATGGTTCTAGGGAGAAGACATCCTGAGTTCTGTAGCATGGACATCAATACCTTAGCCTTTACATTTTTTTTCACAGGTTCAGGAAGGTAACATGCCTTTGAAATTTAGTTTGGGAGGGGTTTTTTTGGTAAATGCAACTGCAGCTGTGATTCACTTGGTAGCAATCAGACTTTGCATCTGTGCAGGAGGGAGAGCTACTGAGGGAGGGAATAAAAAAAAATCAACCCAAAAGACCCTTTCTTCCCTAGAAGGGTTGTTTTGGTTTGGTTTTAAAGTGTGATAGTGTTGTAGGGAAGACTCCAAGCTACGCATATCCTGATGGTCCCTCTACATTTCTGATGGCGGATTAAAATCAAAGGAGTGGTGGCTGATAGGCAAAAGCAGCATGCGCTTTGTCTTCTAAAGCTCTAGCGAAACAGAAGCAGCACACACTTCTGGAGTTACAGGAGGGTGTGCAGCTCAGAGCAGGATCTGGTCCTGTGTTTTCTGGTTTACTAATAAAAACCAGTATGTGATTCCTATGTATTGCTGTTAGAGGGCAGCAGATACCCTAAATAAGGTCTCCGGACACTCTGACCTAGTTCTGCCAGGGCTTTGTGGCATCTGCAATGGCAGAGAAATGTTGCCCAGCACTCATTTCAACCTCTGAGTCTAGTCAGCTTTGAATTTTCTAAGTTTTAGTTTTTCAGGTTAATATTTTCCATGCTCTATCTTTCTTAGCTCAGGCTTTCTTGAGAATTTGAACAGTTTTACAGCCATCTTCAGGATGGCAATTAATCTAACATCTATCATTCTGCTAATGCCAAAAATATTCCTACCAAGCATTTCTTCAAATCACCTAATGTTTCTAACATTCGGGAGTGGAGTTTTTAGAAAAGTGCAATGCTGGACTCCAGAGCTTTTTAAATGTTTATAAACATACTGAATTCTATTATAAAATTCTGATACAACCACTTAAACCTGTTGAATATCTGCTTTTTAAGCTTGCAGATATTTCATCAATACAGTGCTTTTACACTGTCAGGATACCTGCATGTCCTTCTCCTTCAGCTCTCGTCACACATCTGTGATCTCGGGGGTGGAGGAAAAGCAGACAAACAAACAAAAAACTGGCCTAGGATTCTGGAAGTTTAAGTTTCAACTCTTTCAATGATGGTAATTTAACAATTAGTTAAAGTGTTAAGCAAACCTGCATATTCTGACCCAGGAGACCGTCCTGTGGCAGCTGAGTTAAGTCCTGCAGATTCAGTTCCCCAGTATAGGAACTATATCTTTAATTTAATTTTTGTCCATTTAACTACACTGCTTTCTGTACGCCTAGCTCTGATACCTATAAATACTAGTCTAAAAAAGGCATTTAATTGGCTCTTCTGGATTTTTTGTTTAAACAGCAGAAAGTTCAGACCTGAGCCTTCAAAATATTTTCTTTCTGGAAAAGAGTAGGATCTCTCTCTACAGGTGGCATGCAAAAAAAAGGTAACAGCTTATTACTTTACTGACTGCTTGAACTCAACAGCCCAAGAAATCTAATAAATGAATCCAGGAGTCACTGTTGTCATTCCACATCAGTGTCATAGAGTTAAATGTGTGAAAGCTCAGTTTTCTTTCAAAAATTGTACAGCCAACAGCATCAAGGTCAAGCTGGTTTTGTTTGTTATTACTTTACGTAAATAATCAAACACCAGATATCTGGAAATGCCACCAGATATCTGGAAGTTAAGATCATAGCCAAGACTTGCAAACACACTTCTCCCCATATCTCATGACTCATCCTCTGCCAACCAACTTTCACATGTGAGGTAAGAAAGATCCTACAGAAACCAACGCATCCCAAACAAGTTCCTGCCATATTCTCTGTACATTTGAGAGAAAAAATGTCTCCTGGAGAAAGCAGAACATCATTATATAGGCTGTATTGCAATGCACACATGTAAAGGAGAAGAATTGAAGCTGCGCATACAACCTTAACTCTGGAATTTCTGACTCCAGGTGCTTGACTTTTAAAGTGCTTGAGTTACATCTTCTATTAAAAAAAGGACATCACTTTGCCTTGTTGACCCAGGATTAACCCAAAACCTCACAGGTCCCAATTCCATTTAAATAAACATCAGCAATTCTCACTGATTTGAAGAGAAGCAGGACCAAGTCTGTATTAAAATAACAGAGTGTCTGAGCCATTTTGGAAGCTGCTTCTCAAAGCTGGTGGGGGAAGTCACAGCCCCCATGGATTCTCCTCTGGCCACAGCATTGCTTCGATGGCAAGGGCAGCAGCATTTCCCCTGTGTCTCACAAAATGGAAGGTGTTTTTAACACTGTAGCCAAAATAATGCATACAAAATACATAGGATTTTATTCCTTTCTGGCTTCTTGTCCCCTAGAAAGTACCACTAAATAGCTTACAGTTAGAATTTTAATAACTATGAGTTGTATTAAAAATTCAAGGGATTTGTTATTGCACAATCTCTTCCTAGTGGTAAACACTCAAAATAGCAGAAAAGTCAAACTGTAACTTGCTATTTTAATAAATTAATATTTTTTTTTTCAGACAATGAAAATAAAAGCCCTTCTAGCAGCACAGAGTAGGTCCCATTAAAATTCCTAAAGACGTGCATAAATAAATCTAATCAAGTTCTGCTGCAATAAAATTGCTTGCTTCACTGCAGTTTCTTCAGAAAGTCCAGTTTCACCTACAGAAGAACATTTCCCATTGGAAGCACTTTACTTGCCACCCATTACTCATTACTGAATTTATTTAAATAAATAAAGTAATACCTCTTGTGGGATATGGGGCAGCTCGTTAATGAAGAAGTTGTATGAAAGGAATACTGACGGACTACTTTTCATTGTTTATGTTGACAAGAAGGAAAATTCAGCAACAAGCTGATAGAAAACTTTGCTTTATGCAGGCCACATTTTAATTTGGAGAAAGCAGATGCAAATCCTTTGAAAATCTGTGCCTGAATCAGAAGTAAACAGTAGCATTAGTTAAGCAAAATATATGAATACGGCAAAGGAGTGAACCATTTTAGTACACAGCGGGTATTTGATAGATCTCATATGGGCACTTGTAACTGCAGTCCATGGGGGCCCAGCTGTAGCACCCCAGCCCATCTTGCTGTGCCCCGCTGGTTCTTCCTACTCGGGTCCTTCACAGGAAGCTATTGAGGACAGTGTTTCTGCTGATCTACGCAACCAAGCCAGTATAAAAGAACTAAGATAAGGAAATGAATGTCTGCATTATTGCACATTTAGCCCTATGAGTTCAGAATCTCACCTCATCAGGTTTTGGGGGTATTTTTGTTTGTTTTGTTTATGCAAACTTAGGATGCAAACTCTGCCTAGAAGTTCAACTTCATCATTAAATCTTAAATAGAAATGTGCGTGTTCAGGAGTCATTTCTTCTTTCTCCTCTTTCGTGGTGAGTCTATTTTGAATATAGGTATTGTTTCTTCCTGTGATTTTGCGTTTCAGGGATTGCTACTGCTTTGGAAGAACTATTCAGAAGGTTTCTGCTATACAATTAGTGATCTGCACAAAAAAGAGACCTTCAGCAGTTACTTAGTTTCAGACTGCTTCTCTTGGAAATCCTGACTAAACATATCAGCCTGATTAAAGATACTGAATATAAATGTTTCCTCATAAATAAAGAAAATGAAGGAAGTCAGAGGTTTGCACATGTGATGTCCACTCGCACCTCTGATATTTAATAAATCCATGTCACAAGGGATGTTAGTGAAGAAAAGCGTAGGCTGCAGAGAGGACTGTGCTATGAGAAATTTTTCATCTGGACAGTAACTGGGGGGCTTTTTTACAGGCTCAGCCTAAATAAAAGTTAGGTTTAGGGTTGAGAGAAAGAGAGAGCTTGGAGAGCTGCAGCTCCACTGGGGCTAGAAAGGGGTGCCCAAAGGGAAGCGTGGGCTGTGGAGAGACCTGGGTTGTAAGAACCTTTTTCCTGGGTAATGGCTGGTTGCCCATGTGGAAGGATAATCCTCAGATTATGGTTATTTTTAGGATTAGGATTCAGGTTTGGGTTGAGTGAAAGCCTAGAGCCGCAGTTGGAGCGGGACTGCAAAGGGGCTGCCAAAGGAGAGCGTGAGCTGTGAAGAGAACGGGCTGTGAGAAGTTTTTCTAATGGTAAAGATGATACAGGGTGGACATCAGCCAGTCCAGGGAAAATTGTCTGCTCTGCTGTTGAATGAAGATAATGCTCAGGCTCAGCAAAATATAACCTAGTGTTGTCTTCCTTCCCTTTCTGACATTCATTTCTGTGGATGGTTAGTAAGAACAGCCTATTTAAACAGAACATCACATTGCTAAATATGCCAACATCCAGAAGACTCAGGTTCCTGTACCGGTTAAAGGAATTGTTCATTACTTCATTAAATATCTTACTTTTCTCTTAAGCATTTCTGCCTGACCTGTGGTAATTTAAGAACTCGTTCCTTTTTCCCGATCTCATATTTTTCAAGTCCTCTTCTTTCCTAAAGGACTTTTTTTTTCCTAGTGCACAGGTATTATATCAAGGTCAGTGACAGCAACAACTGAACTGTGTTTTTGATATGCATTTAGTTTTATCAAAGAAATTAGTTCATGACTGCAGAAACAGCTATTAGTAGCAGGAGTAATTTGTTTCAGATGAAAGCAGAAGAGAAAATGTCAATGTGCTTTTTTTTTTTTTTTAACTGAAAGAACAGTGTAGCTCTAGAAAAGAAAAGGTTTCTTTGTACCAATTTCTCAGTGTAGAGTCTGAGGCTGTCCAGGAATAATTCTCTATCTGGTTCACTGAGACCAGCCCGCAGGTGGGGAATTAACAATGATGCATTCTCAAATAAAAGCTTCAGCCTGCAATCTGGATAAAAATACCCTTGGATTTTCATAGTGTATAGAGCTGCACCCAGGTGTGAATATCACTGCTGGTACTTACCTCTTGTATAAATAAAGAAAAGCCTTAAATCTGAATAGGGTAGATGATAGCAACAACTTTAATGCTTTCTAGCCAGTGGACATCTCAACAGAAAGCTTTGAAGACGTGCAGGTGCCTGTGGGCATTTGCAGAACGCAACAGACCTTAAGCAAACAGTATCATACAAAACAAGAACAGCATGGGTTATTCATTTTCAGAATGATAGGAACAGAATGAGAAAAATAAATATTAAATAAAGAAAAAAGAAAGAAATGTGCATTACCTTGTGACGGATCCAGGAGCTTTCTCCAGTGGACACCTTTCTGCGTGCAATCTAAGCTGCCACACGCCTGCTGATGGAAGCTTTGTGGGGCTGCAGCAGACACAGAGAGGATTCTTCCCCTGGCAAAGCTTTCTGTGAGGTGTTTTTGGCTTGGTTGTGCATCAGAGAAAGCGGAGAGTGAAAGCCTGGAACATGCAACTGCTCTTGGGGTATGTGGGAGCACGTTGGTTCAGCAGCAGGAGCCGGTCCTGGCCTGAGGCTGCTCCCTGGCCTGGCTGCTCTCTTCTGAGGTGTCCACCTGCACCTCAAGCTACAAAATTTGCTCAAGTAATTTCTGAAAAATGGCTGCAGTGAGGATAAAAGAGCAGTCCAGCATGACTTTTAGAAGATATTTTTATTGTTTGGATACTCTGACCTAGCTGAATGTAGAAATATAATTTGAGCAGACAGCCAAAATACCCGCTAATTTAACTTTAACTTCCTCACATGTCACCCTAGAGGCAGGCTGTAGCTGGAAATAATTAGTTATAGGAGACCTCTAAAACTTTAGTGTTTCATTTTTTAACTACTTTGTCCTAGTTGACCACAGTTCGTAGCTAGGGGAATGAACCTGTTTGTTGCTAACACTGGCCTGTCACGGAGAACTCTATGGCTATATTTCTGCAGATGGGAGGAATGTGACTTCAATGTCAAGTCGTTATACCAGATTAAAATGAGAGACAGTGAGTTTTGCAGACCACCAGCAGAATAAAAGCCTACAGCATACAAACGTAAACCAGTAGATGAAGCACGTTCCCACAACCCTGGGAGCATAGGCTGAACTTCTGCAAGCAAAGGCTGAAAAACACTTTTCATCTGGAATTAGAAAAGGAACAGAGCCAGCAATGCTCTTTCACCGCTGTACAAGGCTGTTCCAGGTATTACCCCATAATCCCCCGGAAATCAAGGACAGTTTTAGTTATGATCCTTACTGGTGGCAGGCTGGGCTTTTATTTTTGCTGGGGAAAGATTAAAAGATCAAGACAGGTGTGCTAAGATCACACAGCTGCACTTATTCCCCTTCCCAGGGAGATAGGAGCCTGTTTTCCCCCCCTCTCAGTTCCTACAAAGGAGATTTCCTTTCTGTATGTCTTTTGATGGCTGAACAAAAGGGGGAAAAAGAAACCCAGTGCAAATAGACTAACTTAGGGAAACCAGAGATATCCTGGCCTAGCAGGGAAGCAAACCTGCACGAGTACTCCAACCAAGTTCAGCATCTTCTTTGGAGCCCAGTATATCTGTCTTTTGAACTGACTGCAATGGTCTTATGATTTTTTTTTTTAATTGATCTAAATGCTGTAGCAATATCCTGCATGTTCTCTACACACTCATGTAGCCAATATCCCAGCTACCTGCAAAGACTGCAAAACTATCAGTTTTCTAGAGCCCCCAACACCTCTCATGCCTTTTAACAGCCAACCTGTTGCCAACAGGCACTCCAACCCCAAAGGGAACCTGGAATACAACTGTGCAACCCCTTAGCTTTGGAGGTCTGTTTTACTGTTTCTCTTTCTGGCGCATAGAAGAAAATCCCTGCTCAAACAGCTCCCAAATGCACTAGCATGACTGACTTTTTTTTTTTTTTTTTTTAACTGGCATATAGATACATTTCTCATCATGAGGCGAACTCCTCAGCACAGTTACACAAACTCTTTTACACTGCCCCGGTTCCATATCAGGTCACTGGGCAGAGGGAGCCTGGGCAGCTGGCTCAGCATAGCTCTGGACTTGGAAACATGTCTCTACTTTATGCTAAAAATTAATTTTCAGTCCACCTGCACTTGTTCTGAACTACAAAACCCACCTCTCCCAAAGAGGATACAGCCCTTGTCCTCCTTCCCTCTTACCACCTCCACAACTGCACTGCCCTCCTCTCCCAAATAGGAGGCAACCCTTGGCTGTTGGTCTTTTATTACCGAAACCACATCCCCATCACTCCCAAAAGCACAGCCCACCTTCTTGACTGTAACATTCTCCACTCCCAGTTTCAAGTCCCCACCTTTCTCTCAGGTGGGTGTAATTTAGGTTTAATACCAAAACCCACCGGCCTTATTTGATTTCTTCTTGGTTTAGGTGAGATTTTCTTTGAACTTTGAGTCTCTATTCTACAAATTAAATTAGTAGGCAAGGCATTACAATAAAATACTCTCCTACATCATGAAAGGCAGGTTTTATTTCATTTTCACTACAAAGCTGACAGTTGTGTTGCCTTTCCTCTTCTTTAATTAAGTCCAGAGTCTTTCTCAATTTTATTTAATTATATTATAATAGCACTGTAAGAAGTGATCTTATTTGATAGTTTACAGTGGCCTCTCTTGAAATAAACTTCAATATTCCTTGAAATTCTCTCTTGAAATCCAAATCTACTCCTTGCAGAGGAAAGTTCATTGCCTGTTTAATAGATGATATAGCTTAGGAACAGATTTTTCTGCAAACCTTATGTTTTCTCTCGGATTTTTGGAAGTTCAGACTTAGAGTGGTGCAGTAAGTTGCTGGGGAAACACTTCAGCTCCACCTGGCCTTCCTCAGCCCAGGCAGAAAGGGCTGAAGCAGCCAGCTATATCTCAACTCTCTTCACTTTTGAAAAAGCACCCGCATTAGCTCTCCACACCAGTCCTATTGCACTGCACAGGCAACCTCAGCTTTGCCCTCTACGCTGCACCTATCAGTCCCTTACAAGAGTCCTGTTTCCATGAACTTGCACTAAACCACTGTTGTCCTCTCCACATTGCACCTCAAAATAAATCCAGCAGTCCTTCTACAGTAACACTCCACCATCAACAAATTCCCACCTGAAAACTCCCACAAAAACACTCCACCATCAACAAATGCCTACAAGAAAAATGCCACAACAGCATTACCCCATCAACAAATTTCCACTTGAAAATTTCCACAGGAATACTTCACCATCAGCAAGGTCCTACATGAAAACATCTATGTTAGCACTAAGATTCCACTAGATATTATCGAGAAACTACGACGCACCTCGCCCCAATGGTGGGGAGGTGGTCATACTGGGAGGAAGCCAGCGGGAACCAGCCTCCAGCTGCCCCTTGGCACGGGGCTGGAGGGGTCGTTCCTGGCTGAAGCGGGGGCACCAAGCTCGTGGGGAGCTGCTCGCGGGGACTGCAGAGCGCCGGGTGACGCGCACCCTGGCTACAGGGCTGTCACCCTTGCCTGGCTCCCAGCCTCAGCCCTCCCTCAGCCCGGGGCAGGAGTCAGTGCTGATCTGCTGGTGCAGACAGAGATCTGCCAAGCCCAGGTGGCCACCTGGCTCACCCACGAGCAGGAGGGGACCCTGTGCCGGGGACGCATGGAGGCTCGGAGCACTTAATGAGCCAAGGGGCTTCAGAGGTTGCCGGGAGGCCAATGCTGTAGCACCCCGAGTACGGGTGTGCCAACGCTGCTCAGACTGCCAGGAGGTGGTGAGGGGTCCTCTCCTGCTCGCAGGGGACAAGGGTTACGGAAGGCTCCAGCCCCCTCACTGGTGGGGAGAAAGCAACTCTCACCCTCATTACATCACCTCAAGGAGCCACTTGGCAGATCAGGGGTGCGGAAATCAGAAGAAAAGCATTTTAAAACAGATTTTTTTCCAGGCAAAGGAAATGAAACTGGCAGCAGCCTCCCATGGCCAGCCCTCTCAGCCACCCTGATGCTGCACTGGGTGAAGGCAGGAGCTGCCCCATCCCTCAGGGGATGTCTTGCAGAAGCGTGAGCATGCCACACACCACGGTTACTGATGTTGAAAATGATTTAAGGCACAGAGGGCAGTGACAGAAAAATGTCTCGAGTGCGCTGCCAGTGCTTGTACTGATGTTATGCTCGCCCAGTGGATTAATAGAGGGGTTTGGATTCAATCTCAGCTGTTAATCTTTTCAATGTCACAGGAATCGAACATATCAATTTTCTATTAAGGTTGGTTGTAAGGTTATGTGGGCCTGCTCCTTGTCAAATTATACATAATTCCCTCTTTCTAAAGTATCCTGGGACAAGCGTTGCTCCCATGAACAGCCAAGAGACATCGCTGCCCCACAGAAATGGTGTATTTCCATTCTCAAAGAAAACATCCTCTTCCCTTAGAACACAATTGCGGGCTTGGGTAGATAACAGATACGAAGCTGCAGTACAGAAATTTGTTGTCAAAGCCAATGCCACGTCTTTATTTTAATATAAAAAGGCAAATATAGCTGCTGAATAATACTTTATACAAAAAAATAGTTTTCCGTAATGCTGCATTAAGAACTAACAGTTTTCATTAGTCAAGTTTCCAGATCATAGGCAATGGTGAGAGAAAGACTCTCTTTAAAAACATACTCAAAGCATTCAGAGGCATTTCTATCAATGATTGACTACTGAATATTGTATCTTTTTCTAACATTTTTGCAAATAAAACAATTATTTTTTTCTTCACGTAGGTGATTTATTATTATATATTAACTTATAGCTTTAGCATTTTTTTCTGAATATAGATTCATTTAGTTATCCTGTATAAGTTAGTAAGGCCACAGTCTGCTCTCCTAGCCCAAAGCAGATAATTACTTTTGTCTATGCTGAATTTTGATAATTCTTCCTTATTTTTTCATGCACATCAAGGTACTCCATTGCTGTAGTTCACATTACTTTGAAATAGATTGAAATTCCATTTGACAAAAACCCAAACTAAACAACTCACCCAAGAACTTATACGTTAAGTCAATTTATTGATGCACATCAAGTTTGACATATTACCAATGATTCACTAAGCTGCAGTTAGAAGGACAAATCTGCTATTTATTCCGTAATCCCTTCAGCGAGAGATCAGACATCTGTCTGTAAAGCAATTTTTTATAAAAGCATGGGGAAGTCTTCCTGGCACCCATCTGGTTAATATATATTCCCAACTATATTTCAATTTTTCTGGTAAAGTAATCTTATCCACTTGCTTTGCAACTTAAAATATCTTGCAGTGGCCACTGACTACAAATCATGTGTCCGCATGAGTCTTATTTCAGAGCTCTGTTTCGCCTGATTTATTGTGAAATGCAAAGGAGTTACAGTAGGTACGGACTGAAGTTTTACAACAAAGTGCAACCTTGTCTCACTTAAATAGCAAGTAAACTGAGAGMTAAACTAAATATCAAGTGCATCTGAGATTCAGTACTTATTAATTAACTTTGCTTTGTCCAAAAAATATCTGTGTACATTTACCTTTGGTCAACAATTGGTTTTATCACGATTTTTTTTTTTTTAAAAGAAGTAGCTGCACCAGGCTGCCGGTGCCGACACTGCCGAGGTGCGCCTCGAGACCCTTTATTGGCTCCCTGCTTGAAAGGGCCGTTACAAAACAAAATATTACCCTAGATCTAAACTATCAGCCCTTCAGGGGTCTCTTTAGGCATGTATCCAGTACCTACCAGTGCCGTGACTGGAGCATGAACAAGGCACAATGAGTTCATAAGCAGGTTCCCTGACTTCTATGTCTCCAGGCTCTGGTGCAGCATCCTCCATGGCTCTGAATGCAGGCTCAGAGGGGAGAAAGACACTATCATCTGAAGTGCCGACTATAAGGCCCCATTTTAATTCCCTTTGAAATCCCGTTCCTGATTTCTGGGGAAGGGCACACCAAAGAGTGCAACAACTGGCTGCAAGGCTACAACCAGCTGTCAGAGGTTAATGTGAGCAGGTATTTGTTATAAGAAGGACATCATCTCCATCATTTTAATTCAGGGCATGATCATGACTTTCTGATTAACTAATAATTACAGAATTGAAGAATGTACTACATCCTTTTGCCTTTTTTTTATTTTTTATTTTTTGCCACTTAAGAGCTCATAAAAGTGATTTGGATGAGCTTCAAAATTTAAAGCAAAGGCTTTAAAAAATACGTGGATACTTATACACATGTGCGTTACGCATTAGCAACATCTGCAGCATAGCTATGAACACTACTAAGACATGTAGCCAGATCCTCAGGAGATACTATGTCTGTGAAGCTATACCAGTTTACATTAGCTGTGGGTGGAGGCCAAAGAATCCAATGACCTCTGAAATGAATCTGGTAACAATAATACAACTTCTGCTGCAACAAACCATATTAAAAATAAACAAACAACCCCCCTGCCAGGTGCTGTTTAAAGTTGGAACGTTTTATCAATCTCAACAGAGGCCAAAGACTGAGTGAATGAAAATCTTATTCATAAATACAGGCTTTTAAGTGCAGGCCGAGAAGCACTGGGATAGAAGAGACAGAAAAACTTACAGCTTTTAAGCAATAATAGGGTGAGCTTCCAGAGTTTCCTCTGAATTGGATAAAAATGTGTTTTAGTCTTCACATCTGTGAACCAAGCACCTCACACTGGAAATTAATTCACACACAGATGTGTAGAAAGCAAGGCAATTCAGCTGGGTGGTTTTGTTGTTTGAACAGAGTAAGATGAAGAAGCATTAGTCCAGAATATTGAAAACTTCCCGTAAATGACTCTTTCCATTCTTCGGCCCAATTTAACTCTGGGCTGAAGCTGTGAAGCTGTATGGGAGTATTTTATAAACTGAGCTGAGAGAATGATGTGGTTTTATATACACATTTATGCAGAACAGGTTGCATAGCACTCTACAAACAATGACTTAGATACTGGTAATGCATCAGCTATGTAAGCAAATGTGGCAGCAGTTCTATTTCAGTAATAGCTGGCACAAAGTTGATCCCATCTTACGGAGAAAGGAATGTTGGCCAGGCCATCCAGAAGGAGAATTATTCCCCAGCCTATTTCTAAAGGAGTGATGGATTCCCAGCCTCCTCCTGGATGCTGGCAGCACAAGGGAAGGCAGGACCTGGATCACAGCCTTGTCAGGAAGCCTGCAATGCAGGTGCTGCAAAATTTCACACTGGGTATAGGCATTCTCGCCTTTTGCCCCGTCGTGCTTTGGGTATACGCAACGTCAGCCCGTCTAGTTCCTGCCTAACAGCATTTTATAAACGCTCCTTAACTTTAGCTTTTAAGTACTTTTCAAGTAATAATGGCAAGTGTTGAAATGTTTATGTTCCCATCTGAACTTAAGGAGCACAACTTATCTTTAATGATACTGCTAGTCCTAAGCTCTTTCTTTCTGTCATCAGATTTGTAGACGTACTTTTGCTTTATAACAAGAAATATCTGATCAGCTCTCTTCAGGGGAGAAAAACACAAGAGTTATGTAGTTTTCACAATAGAAAGACCAACTGGTTGAATTAATGATAGTGCCACAAGATGGTGCTGGACATTTCATTGACACAGGTCCTTGAAACTTTTCAGTTTGTTGCTTAAGAATTGTTAGCTTTGTATTTTCTCTGACTAAACCTCTCCCCAGTTGAAGTTTACTCTGAATCTGTGCTGGCTCACTGCATGGGGATACCCAAACGGGCTGGCATTTCACCCAGACTGGATAACAGGGTTTCTGTTTTATATTTTTCTTAAAACATCATTGGTGTTGCTTTACAGTTGTGCATCCCAAGATAATTTCATGGCAGGTCAGCAAAGCTTTCATCCTACTATGGAAAAGCCCTCCAGATTAATATTGTTTTCCAAGACCCCCTGTTGGTCAGAGCAACCCAGGATGGTGACCTGACAGCACAATTCCATTTTCATGGCAATTACGATGCTTTTTTGTTTTGAAAGAGAAAAAAATCATACAAGCAGGAGCTATATAATTTCATTCAATTCAATAAAAACTCTAGAAAAAAGACATCTTGGAAAAGAGATTACCTACCTGTTATGGGTTATAATGCATTCTTGAACAGAAAGATCTGGTCATTACATTTTTTCCACTAATGTCTCTCAAATATGAAATTTTCAGCATTGTGAGGTTTAATGAACCATTTCTGACATTTCCAGTCCATGACTGATAATGCTGTTAACATTTCCTAAACAAATGTTTAGAAAAAAAATAGAGAGAACATTAAAACCTTTAGGTCAGATTCTCAGTGAGATCAATGGACCTACAAAGACTTATAGCCACTGCAGATTAGGCCTTGAAGTACAAAAAGCATTTCATTCGTGCTTTTATGAACTTGATGGAGTTCAGATTTGGATCCTGAAAAAAATGCCCTGCATTTTATAATGGGAAGCATCCAAATCTGGAATCCAAATATCCTGAAGTCTAGAAGTGTTTATGTTCCCATCTGAGCTTGAGGAGCACATCCTATCTTTAATTTGTGGTGCCTCTGTGCTCCACAGGATTTGCCGTCTCCTTTCCCACAGACAATACCTCCTACAGTCTCTTTTTCCAGCTGCTCTGCTGATTTGATAACCAGTCAACCCAGAACAACAGACTTCTAATATACAGCATCAGCTGCATCTCTCCACTTGTTTATTTTCCTTACTGATAGAGATGAGTGGTTTCAGTGGCAACAAGAGTGATGTGTCGAGCTCCCCTTTTAGCTCCAGCTTGGAATATGGTAGTCATCTCTTGTCCTACTTCAGTTTTACTCCACTGTAATAGAGCCTTTTCCCTAAACTGCATGCCATCCACTAAGGCTTATGATGAAAGCAGAAAGGGTGTGACTTTTGTTTATAGTCAGCATCGCTCCCAGACCTGTGTTGTTAAAGAGGAAAGGTTAAAATCCACTTGTCAGTATTCACTGAAAATATTGACTGTATTTTTCTAAATGTAAAATTAGAATGGTTTGTATTTCTGAATAAAATTGCATATGGTGATCTCACAGTGTTTTATTAAGATAAGAATACATTCTTTTCTCGGGCTGATAGACAGAGAAATTAGGACACAAAGTTCAAGAGAATTATAGAAAAATTAACTGAGTCCAATGTCACATCTAAATTCCCGGATTTCTAATTGTCTGTCTATTCCTTTCACAATTTGCACACACTACATTATATCAGATGAGAATTACTTAGCATTTAACACTCCATTTTAAACAATGCAACCAACTGAAAAATCAGCAGCTCACAAAGTAGTAATTTCAGGTCTATTTTTAAATACAACCATCCAAATATTTTGCCAGCTTCTCATTATTGATTTATTACTACTTGGTCATGTTGCAGTAATTAATGTGACTTTTTTGTTTTAAAAAAATCTATTATGTAAATGCAGTATCAATTAGACTTATTGTAACAACAGATCCTGGTAAGAATACAATTGTTCTTAAAATGGCATTATGGAAAATAGTATATTTTCCTAGGCATTCTTCTGTGCATGTGTTGCAGGGCGTGAGGTTGGCTTTCTTCCCTTTACTCTTCAGTGTGGCAGGCAGAATGCATTATTTGGTTTCCTATTGTTATTCTGAATGATGAAGGAAACGTGGTAGATTGCTACATAAGTAAAAATAAAATTTTTAATCTAAAGAATTCTGTGTTTTCTGAAGCACATTCAGGTTTGGAACATTACTTGGATTGCAACAGATTCTTAATGGGAGAAAGAAGCTTGGTATTTGCATAATGTCTTCTGTACCAACTGTCTGGTTTCTAGAAAATGTGGTGGAATATTCATACTCCACACCCTACATGAGTGATATAGTTATTGTAGCCTTCTGACAAGTGTAAATTACAGAATAAAATCTGCATTCAAAGTCATTCATAGTCCTCTCACACTGTCTATCACTGCTGGTATACCTGCTTGGTTTAGGATTCCCTCGCTCTACAGGAGTCTAAGACGACCGTAATGAAAATGAAACTCATGGCCTAATGCTTTGATCATCTCACTAGTCTCTCCATTACGTCACCCTTTCAACTACCTAGCCAAAGTCAATGGGAGGGAGAAAATCTAGGATTTTGCATTGCAAAGTGCTACCTAATTTATCATGACACTTGTTACAACATTATTATTATGATACTTCCTAAATAGACCTGGCTATAAGTAATGAAATAATGAAGAGCTAACACTTTGAAACTGTCTGCCTCGTCCTTGAGATGTTTAGAAATACGGAGAAGCCACGTTGCCTTGTGATTTCCATAGGAATGACCAAGCCAGCCACCATTCTGCCCGCCCTGGCCCATGGCATCAGGCAAGGGAGGGCCAAGAGATGCAAAAGAGACTCCACGTTTAGCGCTTGATTTTCTGTTGCCCTCAAACATGCGGGTTGCTTACGCCTAAGCAAAAAAGGTAAAACCCCTGCATGTTTTGTGCTTCCCTGACACGTATAGGTGGGAGATAGAGTCATTTTCTGCCACCGTACTTCTTGCCTAGCTTGATCCTCACTTCACTGGTTGTCCTAGTTGCAATTGTTTATGTACCTCTCTTGGGCAAAGCAATCTATGAATTTGCTCATTATGTACCATTATGTACCATTCTGGGGGAGCACACTCTGCAAAAAAGCATATTGAGTATAAGGTTTGGGTCTATAAGGCAACTTTCACAGAACTTTGGGGAGTTTTGGTTAGAAACTGTCCCTAATTATCTGGAACCACCATTGAGGTTGTATAAATTCTGACGTGTGCATTAAAGGAATAAGGGTAATACTTCATACTGCTGGGGGGATTATCGTTATTCCAGATAATGTGCACCATCACAATACTGACTGAAAACTTGGCTGAGCAGAGCATAATACATGACTTGGAGCAGTCATTGAAAACTCTTTGTGAATACTGTGGCAAAGGGTAATGTAAATAAAGGAAGATCAAAGTAAACTTTGAAGTAGGAATGGAGCCTGACATAGCCTAGCAAGACATACTGTACTTAGGCATAACCCAACAAACTGGAAATATTTCGTTTTCAATTTCCTGTCCAAGATACCAGCCTTAAGACTTACTTTTTTATTATTATTATTATTATACATTTTGGTTCTCACTACCATTAAGTACAAGCTGTACTGGCAACATATTTTACAAGTTTTCCATAAAGATATGGGCTATTATTTTCTTTTTGTAAACACTGTTGATAGCATTATATCATACAGCAGAACAGTGCAGTTTACCAGCTCCACTAGCACATGATGAATGTTGTCAGTGCTCCCRCAAAACCACCATGCAACAAACAGAGAGCTCAATAAAGGCCCAAGAGAAGGTGTCGGGATGACAGTGCATCAGTACACTTAGCGGTCTCCTTTCATCCACCTCCATTTTCATCTTTGTGTAGAACCTTTCATACAAGCTACAGCTCTGGAAGCAGCTGTGCCAAGTCCCATTTTCCAGACGTGTCAAATATACTTAGAAAAGGCTTATCTCATGGTTCCAGCCATATATGTCTATGTAGGCTCTTGAGGGAAGCAACACCTTTCACTCATAACCACACAGGTCTTCACAATTCTCAGTCTCCAATGCTGGAGGTTCCACAGGGCAATCCTTCTGCCACTATGGCTCCCCAATGACTATGGATGGGCCTTTTTCCTGCCTTTCATTCCACGGAAGAAGGTGAATAAGCATCAGCTGCAGAAAAGTCTGCATCTACTGCAAGTGTATATCACCCCTTACACACATTCTCACACCTGGAGGCGTACTCCAGTCAAAGTGTCTTCTCACTAACATGTGCAATGCAGCTAGCTGACCACTGGGCTATAGCAATGAGCTAGAGAGACGGCAGAATCACTCTTGGTGAGTTACGTCTACTGGAGACAAGCCTGAGCAAGAAACTCCAAATCCTAACTTGGATTTCTCCAGAGCCCTTGTGTAGTCACATCCTATAGGGTAATGGGCATCTTTTATCGCTGCATGATAGACAAAATTTAAGTGACTGATTTATTACTTGGCAAGCCATTAATAATGACTTCTGATCATTTTCTCCTCTGCACAGAGTACTGGCTCTACTCTTGTCCTCCTTTGGTGGTGTGAAGTGGCAGAGATGTCTTGCTCTGTTCATTCATAGAATCATAGAATCATAGAATCATTAAGGTTGGAAAAGACCTTTAAGAACATCGAGTCCAACCGTCAACCCAGTACCCATGCCCACTAAACCATGTCCCGAAGCGCCACATCCACACGTTTTTTGAACACCTCCAGGGATGGTGACTCCACCACTTCCCTGGGCAGCCTGTTCCAATGCCTGACTACCCTTTCAGTGAAGAAATTTTTCCTAATATCCAATCTAAACCTCCCCTGGCGCAACTTGAGGCCATTTCCTCTCGTCCTATTACTTGTTACTTGGGAGAAGAGACCAACACCCACCTCTCTACAGCCTCCTTTCAGGTAGTTGCAGAGAGCGATAAGGTCTCCCCTCAGCCTCCTCTTCTCCCGGCTAAACAACCCCAGCTCCCTCAGCCGCTCCTCATAAGACTTGTGCTCCAGACCCTTCACCAGCCTCGTCGCCCTTCTCTGGACACGCTCCAGCACCTCAATGTCCTTCTTGTAGTGAGAGGCCCAAAACTGAACGCAGTATTCGAGGTGCGGCCTCACCAGTGCCAAGTACAGGGGCACGATCACCTCCCTACTCCTGCTGGCCACACTATTCCTGACACAGGCCAGGATGCTGTTGGCCTTCTTGGCCACCTGGGCACACTGCTGGCTCATATTCAGCCGGCCGTCGACCAGCACCCCCAGGTCCTTTTCCGCCGGGCAGCTTTCCAGCCACTCTGCCCCAAGCCTGTAGCGTTGTCTGGGGTTGTCGTGACCGAAGTGCAGGACCCGGCACTTGGCCTTGTTGAACCTCATGCAATTGGCCTCGGCCCATCGATCCAGCCTGTCCAGATCCCTCTGCAGAGCCTTCCTACCCTCAGGCAGATCAACACTGCCGCCCAGCTTGGTGTCATCTGCGAACTTACTGAGGGTGCACTCGATCCCCTCGTCCAGATCATTGATAAAGATGTTAAATAAGACTGGCCCCAAAACTGAGCCCTGGGGAACACCGCTCGTGACCGGCCGCCAACTGGATTTGACTCCATTCACCACAACTCTCCGGGCTCGGCCGTCCAGCCAGTTTTTTACCCAGCTAAGAGTACACCCGTCCAAGCCATGAGCCGCCAGCTTCTCCAGGAGAATKCTGTGGGAGACAGTGTCAAAGGCTTTGCTGAAGTCCAGGTAAACCACATCCACAGCCTTTCCCTCATCCACTAGGCGGGTCACCTGGTCATAGAAGGAGATCAGGTTGGTCAAGCAGGACCTGCCCTTCATGAACCCATGCTGGCTGGGTCCGATCCCCTGGTTGTCCCGCACCTGCCTCGTGAGTGCCCTCAAGATGAACCGCTCCATGATCTTCCCCGGCACCGAGGTCAGGTTGACAGGCCTGTAGTTCCCCGGATCCTCCCTCCGGCCCTTCTTGTAGATGGGCATCACATTGGCAAGCCTCCAGTCGTCCTGGAATCCTTGAAGGACGTGGTGCTGGGGGAGCAGCATGGCTGCTCTGGACTGAGCAAGATGACAAACAGCAGTCTGGCAGCCACTTTCCTTCAGCCCTCCTGGCAGCCATCCCAACTGAGAGCACAAGCCACAAGGTAACAGAAAACTCCTTTACATTCCCACCACATCACTCAGCCACAGCCAGCAAAACACCTGGAAAATGGGACCCCATTTTGAATAGTACTTGAGTGTGACATGAGGACAAACACCATGAGAAAAGCTCTAGGTCTAAGTGATCCCCAGGAGATCAGCTATAGCATAAACACTGACATTTCCAAACAGACCTAGCCCCTCATGGAGATTAAATTAAATGCCAGAGTATTTTATTTATTTATAATCCTAAATAACAACAAATCTGGATCTGCTGTATAATATTAAATAACTCCTCCCGTACTTTTAGTCTTCCCTGTGTCAAAGAACATCATCAACTTTGACAGTCAAGTACTCAGAAATAAGGAAATACTCAAACACCAACTGTTTTGCTCATACAGAGGAGCGGCCGCCCCCTAACATGCAGTGTACCACTAGCTGGATTAATTGCATTACATGCTCTCTTCTAGAGAACGAAACTGTACCCAACTGAGCAATCTCAGGGCCTGCACTCGAAATGCTGGTTGCTAGGTCAGTGCTTTCATTATTACGTGTTCTTGGTGGAAACATAAACCACAAGAGCAGAGAGCCCTCGTGGTTTGTACGGCTCAGCAGAACGTACAGATTATTCAGTTTGGATGTATTTTATTAACATTGAGCATTCACTTCACGTGCAGATAGCTTTTGACATTGCTGGCACTTAGGTAACAATTAGAGCCCCTGTTATCCAGTGTATTTGGGAAAAAAAAACGGTCTTTTCCTTTTTCAAAGGCATCTGCCTTTGCAATGTGATGTGTTTCTGTATCATCTCTCTGCCTTAAGGGATGTGGTATGATTGGTATATCACTGCTCATAGGAAACCAGGCTCTGGGGATGCAGCTGTGTTGCCAGAAAGTCTGAACACTATAGACATATCTTTTGTGCGTTGCCAGTAAGTTGTGGCTATGACTGTATCCCTAAGGGTTCCCGAAAGGTTTTGGACTGTAGGTGTATCTCTGTGCTGCCAGAAGGCCTGTGGTTGTAGATGTCTATGTCTATAGGGCTGAAAAGTTGTAGGCTGCTGATATATCAATCAGTATGTGCTATAATAAAGCCTGTGCACAGTAGGTGTATCCGTCTCTTCTGCTAGAGGCCTTTGGACAATTCCAGGGCTATTTGTCTCCACAGCATTTGGGACACATGCTGCTCTATTTGCCCTAGCATATCTACATGGTAATAAAGTTGTAGGTGTGATAACACATTTGTGCCAAATTACTCACTCTGTTAGCATATGCGCCATCACTCTGAGGATTTCAAGGTGATTTAAAACTGCTAATTAAGCTTCCTACACCGGAGACAAGTAAGGATTATTATGCCCATTTTACAGATGCGTGTTGCGATGTTCCCTGGAAGGCCGGTGTGCTGCCTGCTGGTGGTGTATAGAAAAACCCCTGTACCCATTCTGAGTCCCTAGCCAGCTCTTAACCAGATATAACACTGCTCTGGATAGCAGCTGAAACTAGCACTCTGCAGCAAGTAATAAATCTTGAAGCTGAGGGCAAAGGGAGCTTAGATGGCGTGTATACAGCATACATAGAAAATACCACATGCATTCATTTTCCTGCTTTCAGGAACTGCAACTTTTGATTCAAGGACAAGCCTCTTGCTGCAGAGCCTGGGCAGTCTCATCAGACCTAAATACTAACTTCAGTATGACTTTGTAGCACAATATAGCAGTCTGTACTATGTGCATTCCCAAAGGAATGAATGATCCTGCAGGACAGTGTGCAAATACATAACAAGGGTCCCATCCGAATCTTTGTATTTGTGCCTGCTGTGTATTTTCCCCCAAACAGTTAATCGGCTCTAAGGATGCAGTCTAGACAACGCTTTCTCTTTCTTTCTCAAGCTAAAAATAAGGAAGTGTGAAAAGATGCTGAACCCAGACAGACATGTAACAGACTAAAATTTTCAAGAAGATTATGGGGATTCCACTTTTTATGTTCACTGATTACAGTTGCACCTTACTTTGTCCTCTGCATGGAAAGAAATACCGATCATCTCATTCAGTAGTAACATAAAGGTGACTACATTTTTCTCTGAATACTCAAAAAATACAGATACTGATATGTATTTAGCCAGGAAATGCATCTGATCCTGTGCCCAGATGAAAAATCAGGCTCCAAATATCCATCTGGATTCAGAAATAAACTCAGCACTTCGGGCTCATCACTAATGGAAAGAATGACATGCACAAGCATGACTTCATGGTCATAAGGCCTTGAAAATGTACATCCAAAATGTTCGTAACAATATACATTTTATCAGTTTTGGAAGCTGCTAAAAATAAAGAGCCAAATGATGAAGCAGTGTAAAGTATCTGCAGGAAAAAGGTGCTTTGTGCCAGTAAGTCGGGGATATTACCTTTGGCTCACAAGTCTGCATTATTTTTTGGCCATACACTTGAACTTGAATCATGCAGATCCTGCAAAAATGTAAGAGGAGAAGAAGATGTCACTTGCTTCCTCAGGCCGAAACCCCACATTTTAAAAACTATATTGAACATTGCATAACAACATACGTTTTTCTACCTGTTTTTCTTCCCTTGTAATAAATATAGAAAAGCAGCCCTAAAATTGGGTGAATATTGGAAAAGTTTTTGCATAAATATTTCCCGGTTTGAATGTTTAAATGAACATGCTTCAGGCATAGCTGTTAAGTATGCAACTGCAATAAACTTGACAAGCTGGAGAAGCCCAGGAGGTGGGTTGTGAAGAAAAAGTGAGCAATGGTTTTTGTACTACTCGTGGCTGAGTGCAGGTTCTGTTTCATTTCTACCACCAAAGGTTCAGATGAACTTTGTTATCCCACTGGTTTGCTTTGCTTTGAATGGATTTCTACCCATTTTGTATTTCCATTTGTAAGGACTCCAGTAAATTAATTTACTGGCAATGGTACGTGACAACAACGGCATTGTAAGGAACTATCACAAAAGGAGTTGTCAAAGGTTTGGTTTTTGAACCTGCCGCCCTGAGGATATACATTGCAAAGGTATTTTCAAGAGCTACCTTCCTCCTGTCAGAGAGCAGATGCCTTGTGAGCTGTGTGTCAAGGCAGCTCGAGATGGGAGGTGCAAACGTCCCAGTGAGCCGTGGATACTCCTTATCTTGCACGGACAGTTGTTCGGCCCAGTGGGGGGGACCCTCAGCTCCACCTTCAGTTACTTCAACAAACAAGGCTACTTCTACCTCCCTGACCCTACTGAGGAAAGTGGGCACCAGTCCCAAACCAATTCCTGCTCTCTCCCGAGGCTGCTATGGACAACCTGCCAGTTGGGCTGACAGCCAGGTCAAGTGGTAAGTGCCAGATTGCCACGCTCCCTCCTCAGGCAACAACCAGTGAACCCAGAGTAAAAAGTGTGAGAAGCTTGGGGCTGGACTGGAGGTGGTTTGGGGTTTTTTGACTCACAGAATAGGCAAGATTCTCTAAAAAGGGATAAGACCTAGTATCAGGCAGGAGAGCTTGCAGCCCGTCTGGTATACCAGAACCCTGTTCCAAGTCACCCGTGGGACGTGGTAGGGAATAATGTGGGGAGGGGATGGGGGAGGAAATAGCTTGGAGGATCCTGCACGTCTTTCAGAGAGGGAACACCACCAGGTGATAGCTGGAGAAGCTTAGACTTGCTGTTCTTTCCCAGACCTGCTGCTCCATCTGCTCCGGCAGTTTCCAAGCAGTGCCAGTGCCGTATCAGTTCTCGCAGCTGCGTTGGTGGTGCGCGAATCCCTCTCTTCAGAATATTTGTAATCAGCTACGATTTTGATGTGCTGCCAATATTTTTTCTTTCAGCAGTAGCTCCAGGAGTGAGGAAATAGTACGTTTTCAATCATTTCTATTGTGGCAATACCTGAAGAGAAATTCACAGAAGAAAAACGAGGTACTTTTCCATGCTGATCGCTTTCTTCCTGCCAGATTTCAAAGCATGAGACAAATAATAAAGGTGTCAGAGCTTCTCAGAAGAGGTGGCAGGAACCCTTCACCGCCTGAAGTGTTAGCCCAGCAACAGGGATCACTGTGTGTTGCCTATCTCTATAAAGCCGACAGCTGAATTTGGCCCGTGTGGATTAAACAGACTAATAGAAGGTGGTAAAGGAAATTCAACCCTAGGTAAATAAAATAAAGACGCAAAGCCCTCAAAGTCAAAACCCCTTTTGTGAGAAAAGTACTCTCTCACAATGGTGATCTTAGTCTTCCCCTTCTCCTGTCCCAGGAAGGTGTCTGTGGCCAGACCTGGGAAGCTGCTCTATTTCTGTGACACCCTCCTGCCTGCAGATAAAGCTCACGGGAGCTGACAGCGCATCAGAATTTTATTAGCAATTTTCCATTGCATCATACCAGACAACGACCAACGTGAAAACTAATGTTAGTTGAGCTGGTGTGACATGGGGTTTGTTCTAATCCAAAAGTATGTCTAAACCTATTCCATCAACACTTTTTGTCGTGTATGAGACATGTAATGATTAATGTAGAGAGACTTCACCAAGAAGGGCCATTCCACACCCTCATCCACCTATTATCAATTCCCACCTATAGAAAACGTGTCTGGGCAAGACTCGACTACATTTGCTCGGTGAGATGTTTTCTCAGGAAAATAATGAGATTATTCATGAAGAGATTAGGGAGCTTGATTTAACCTCTCCTTTGATGGACAGAGTCTTTAATGATGCAGCACTCTCCTGGCGATACCACACAGCTGTATTTTCCGTGTTGGACTCGGACCTGAACCTCCTGACTCAGGCATATGGGTTGTACTCACTGCTTTCCACTAAGAAAGCAGAGCTGGAGGACACATAATAACTTCTAAGGACTGTGTAGGTTGGAGTCCTAGGCTTTTTTAAAATAGATTTAATTCATTATTATGATTTTTTTTCTTAAACTGTATAATTAAGCATAATCACTGCTGCAGATGCATGAAAATGCTTCTTACCAGGGAATAAGCTATATGTTGTGGGAATGCTTCAGCATTAGAGTTGTTTTTCATCAGTTTGTTTGTTCTACTCTTTCAGTTATACTGATGTAGTTAAAGCATTTTCATCTGGACAAAGGTTTTAGTTTTTGATGGCTAGTTCATTGAAGCTGTTATTGCATGTTTGCAAATTCTGGTTTAGATGTTTATAAACATTTGTTTCCTGGATGCCATCTTCAACTCAGCCCAAACTCTGTCATGGAGGTATTATTACAGTGAGAAGGTAGCTATTTTCACTTTATGTGATGTTTATTTTGACAATTCTCCTTTTGCCCTTCCCCAGCTCCTCACTTGGCGGCAGCTTCACAAATGTTTGCTGCGCCGGTGGTTGAAGTCCAAACACAAAAGGCAGGGCAGTAAGCTTTCATTTCAAATCCTGTCTCAGGACAGCTGGAATTTTATAGAAGCAAGCACATATTTGTTAACTTGTTTGTTTGTTTCTTGAGGATTGTTACTAGAGAACAGCAGACAAATAAAATGCAGTGTGGTTTGAAGCAGATTGACTGCCAACGAGATAAAAAAAAAGTCTGTAATAAATCAGTGAGTCATCTGACATTCACAGGAAAAATGTGGGATGTACAGTAGGAAGGGAAAGTATAGCATGGAAAGGGTTGCTGAGGCATGCCCCATTCTCCTGCCGTGCCTGTGTTACTGACGGCTGGAGATTGGATCTTAACCAGCACGGCTGTTCCCGTGTAAGAAAGAAGCTGCTTCACAAGCATTTCACAGTAGGAAGGGGAAGAGGAAAGTTCGTAGCTTGCATCGAGGGTATCGCCAGAAAAAAAGGTCGAGAAAGAAAAAATAATACAAATTACTTCTGGGTATTTTTATGCATGGCATAGGTTGATGGAGATAAGAAAACCTTTCAGAAAGCCAAGCTGAAGTCATTAGTGACTGTGACACTGGGGAGACAGTAGGGCATGAAGAAAAATGTATTCTCTCTTAATTACACTGTAGACTTTTTCCCTTGGGTTCTCTCTCAGTTGGAGTATTAATGCTTCGTAGTTAATTAGCTCTTCCCTCCTTCAAAGCAATTTTTATTATATTAATTATATAGCATTGTTAACCTATTAAGCCTGCCAATGGACTTAAGGTATTGCACAAATGGTTAAAAACAAACAGCCTAAGTCCTGATCCAACAAGCCTTTTCAAGTCATACTTAACTCTCAAGATGTGAACCGTCTCACGGAAATTGAAAGAATTAAAAAATTTCCAAAGACCTAAGTGGTGCATTGAAAGCCCAGTGATGCTGATCCCCACTGTCAAGATTCACTTCAGCGGGGGGCTCACATGGGTGTGGAGCTACAGCATCAAGGCCACTTAGGCTGGCAGATGCCAAGATGCTTTCAAATTTTTGAAGCCAACCTGCAGAGGTCATTATAAATGGCTTCAGGGAAGATGTGGGAGATGGTAAAGCAGGAGGAAGAGTTGGTTTTGAGACAAGCAGTAATGTTCTGCAGAGGGTCATCGGTAAAATATAGAATACTGTGGGTGAGTCTAGACAGCTATACTCATGGTACAACACATTGGCACCTCTCATAAGCTGCTATTTTATTCTCCAGAATCTCATGTTTCTTTAAAAGAAATATAGAAAGGTAGCAAAAATGTTTATATAAATAAAAAGGCATAGCGGCTGGGTGGAGAGCAGAGCAGAGCCTGCACAGAACTTGGGACTCTGCCATGGAGAGGTCAGCAACGATAGAAGAAATATCAACATTTTAACTGCTGTTTTTGCTTGTGTAATGGCTGGATGCATGGACCAGGCACACCCTGCAATCGCACCCCGGCTGATGGTGAACAAAAAGATCTCGGCCGTGTGCACACAGTGGCAGAGCTCCTTTTAAAATAAAATCCAGGAGAGAGGGGTAGCTGTGGCCATTGCATCAGCACATTTTTGTCACACAGGATCACAGATCTACCCCACTGACTGCAACTTGCCATCTCATAGAAATGTGGGGTGGTTTTTTTTTTTAATCCTGTAAAGAAGAGACCAATCCTTCAACATCTACTGAAATTCCTGGATATATATATGATATATGAGGCAAAACCAGAGTTCTCCCTTCTTAAGCCTTCCTTCCTCCCAGGTGAGGATAAACCATGGAAAACCGTGGGAGTTACTTGGATGGGTCAGTTCCAGGTGGAATTTTATTTGGAAGGAAAGCATGATTCTGACCGAATACCAGCAGCATTATTTCTTGTATTATTAGAAAATAAACTGTAATGCATTGCAGCCCAGCTTTAACAGCGAAGCTTCACAGTCATAGTATAAACAGGAACATTAGCAGTTTTATCATCTTGTTCCAGGTAATCATCTTGTTCCATATAATTATTAGCTTTCGCTTCTTGGATGAAGTAATCTTTGAAAATCTGTTCCTATTTAATTAGCCACATTCCCTACTGACTGCCACAGGCATCTCCTGTGCAGGTGTAGTCTTGAAGCTGTAAATTCATTTTCAGAAGCGGTTCCAAGAAGGAGCTGCTCAGGCTGGAATCTGCAGCAGAAACCCTCTTCTGCATCAGTCTTACCATGTAAGACAAGAAGACGATCTGCTCTGAGGCTGTGTAACAAGCTCACTTCTGAGCAGGGAACCAACCAAGCAGAGACCTGGTCAGGGGTAGGTTTTCTTGTTATTCTTTTGTGCTCAGTGCTTGGAAAGCTTGGTCTTAGCTCCCGTTGGAGTTTAGGTGTACTTAGCATCATCCAAAAGTAGGTCCTAATTAACTGATCAAAAGGCAGGACTCCGAATGACTAATGGCCTGGAGATGGACTTTGTATTCCCATTGACTGAGGGATAAGTCCTGCGATTGCACACGCAGGTTCATACCCTGCCCTCGGTCCGTGATGATCCACGTGATCTCCAGCTTTAGCACCCATGAAAAGGATGTGCATTAAAACTGACAGCAGCGTATGGCCACTCCCAGGATTTCAGTCTGTTTCCTGACTGGATGGGGGCTTTTTTTAGGCAGAGTGATGGCAGTTGTGATTCTCATGGAAAGAAGAGACTGGAAAAGTGAATAAAGGATATGGGAAAAAAATGTGGCTTTAGTATCTTCCACAGTAAACCAGAACTCAGTCTCTGAGCACCTCTGCCACATTGTAAGGTAAGGCACAATCAAAACAGAGTGACTGTGCCGTAGCCTTTTGACTAACAACAGCAAAGAAAGGAAGTTTCCAGCCTTCTTTCATTTACAAACCACAACTATGTCAACCTCCCTAGGACGCAAAGATTATACAAGCTTACAACATCTCCATTAGAAAGCAAAAAAAGGCATATACTGAGTTCTACCAGCTATGGTGATCCAGCAGTCTCCAGAGTTCGGTGAAACAAAGGACTGGGGGGAAAAAAAGGAACAGAAATGCTGTGATGAGGCCAGACCCCTTGAGGAGGTCCTGCTGGCGAGGGTGGTCTCCCAGCGTCGGACACCTTCTCCAGGATTTTCCCATTTGTCGCCTCAGTATAATTGTGCCTACTCTTAAGCACCCAAACCTTGATTTTAAGAAGAGGAAAGTTCGGTATTTAACTGCCCCACCTGAGCTGTAGATGATGTCTGACTTAGAGAGAGTAATAACCATCTGCTAAGAAGTCATTTTAAAAAATGAAGGCTGGGACTTTCAAAAGAGCTGATGAGGTATTTGCCTCAGACCACAGACTCCAGAGAATTAAAAAATCACCATTTTAACTGTTCAGTTTATCTGTTAAGTTTTTAAACATAGATCTCTGTAGTCTTGTCTTGGAGTTTCACATGTAGCTTTGGAAATCGATTCCTGGCTTCTCTCTCCTGGTGCTGCTTTTATAGGAGCACGTATTTCCCCTGACGTTGGCCCAGCCTTTTCCCTCCACAGTGTTACACAATGTGCTTTGGGCAGTGGCAAATTCAGCTAAATCTTTTCATCTCCAGAACCAGCTGATTTTCTTTAGGTGCTGTAAGAGGAGACTTTGGGGATCCTCTGGAGAGGAGAGACTGGTAGGTCAAATTCTGCTCTGTGTTCACAGCTAGAACAAATAGCCTAAGGTAAAGGGAATTCTCCTCTGCTCCAGAAGGTTTATTCCCCTGACCCCAGGCCATAGCAATAGAGAAGTCCTTTGAAATTATTCCACAATCCATGATAACCTTTGCAAATCCCACATCAGGAAGAGATTCGGCAGACTTATAGCTGCTGGCGGTGCCATTATTCTTTCTTTGACCCTCATCCAAAGCATGTTTGTGTTGCAGAAGACAGAGTGAGTTTTCCCTGAATGCCTGTGCACAGCATGGAAGGGGAAAAGCTGTGAAGGGTCTCTGTCTCCTCTCTCCTTTCTCTCCGCCTTGCTGCTGCGCTGGGCTCCGGTAAGGGTAAAAGCCAATCTTCATGCGATAGTATCATAATTATTATTAGTCTTGGATGATATCCCAAAATGACATCAAGCTCACTAGAACATATAATAAGTCATTAAGAGGATTAAACCAAAGTTAAGCTCTTTCTCGCTGTCAATATCTATTGCCTACGTGCTGCCATCTGAAACGGAGGAGAGGTCTCTGTCAGTCAGAGCCTGTTTTTCATTTCCACTGAAGGAATTTCACAGAGGCAAATCCATCCATCCAGTTTCAGGAGAGATGCTCTTGGTTTGGACGAGCATAAAAAGGATGAGAATCAGGCCCCTAATATTAATATATTAACCTTCTGCTTGGCTACCCACCATCCTTCCTTACCCCTGCCATAAAGACATTGAGGCTGGGGTGATTTCTGGATATAGTTAAACGGGGGCCTTCTCAAGGGGTTTTGGGGTGGGGGGAAATTGGTAGCGTACTGCTCTGTGCCTGCAGTTGGCATAACTGAAGCTCATCAGAGCCCTATTCTACTTTTTCTATGTATTGTCTTTGAGGTACACCTGATAGTGTCTGAGCACTTCAAAAGCACGCAGGGGTTCAACCTCAGGCCGGCCTTGTGCGATGGGACGGTATCCCATTTTACAGGGGATTACATATTCACACTGCCAACCTTTAAGCTTCTGGCTTGGCACATAGGAGCCTTAGGCTCCTTATAGAGTCAGTTAAGTCCCCAGCCACCTAAATTAGGTATTCTGAATTATCGCAAAGAGATTAAAAACCTGACTTTCAAGCATGGCTTCTAATTTGGGAATATGGCATTTCTGGTTGTTCTGGGAGCATCTTGACCTTGATTTGCACATGGTAAAAACTGCAGATCTCACAGACTTCAGATGGAGTTGGAGGCATTAAAGACCAGGCCTCCAACTGGCAAACAAAACCAAACACAACAAAAATCAGAAGCCAGTTTTGAAAACAAGCCCTACATCTCTCTGCCAAAGGAGGCCTGGGATAACTTTTAGGGGATTGCTCCCCTACATTTTGAGCCCAAATGCCATCCCTTAACCACAATACTATCCTTCCCTCTTTATGAGAGAAGTTACAGAAAAGTCTAGAAGCTACGGGTCAAGCCAAAGTGTTTCATATGGGGTTTTTTTAAGCAGTAATGCAAACCTCAGGAAAAGAATGTATGGTAGATATGGATGAGTACTTCTCTGGCTGGGAAGTTACTGGCTATTTAAAGAGGGGCAAAATAATTTATTGGGAGGAGGGGAATATGTTTGGCTTCTTCCTACAAATATACCACTTGTTTGTAATGACAAAGTTATGAATAACCATGTTATTTCTTGATCTGTAATTATTGAATTTTTTCTGTGAATATTCTTGTGGTTGCCCTGCCTGTCTCTGAGAAGTGCAGGGTTTTATTGATCATTACAGAGTTGTTAACTATATAGCATCGATTTGGTCTTTTACCTTTTCTCTCCTCTTTGTTTCTTGTTAGTATTTTCTCTTGCTTTCCCAGCAATTCTGCCTGTCTGCTTAAATTGTGTTCTGCCTTTCCTACAGTGAAATATATTTCTCAAATACTATAAGCTATAACACATGCTGAGCCATGCAAGTAATGTACCTCACATATATTCACTGCATACATTTGGTGCACCGAGCATCAAGCACTGCTGGAAACTTGCACAGTCTAAAAGGATCTTCTTGTAATGAAAGAATAGGCAGAAAGTTAAATTTTAAGGCCATGATCTGCCTTGTGTACTCAGAATGCAAGGAAAACAGGATTCAGAGAATAAAATACCAAATAACTGCAGTAGTCAAAACTGCTGAATCCATGTGTATAACCAAGCCCTAACTGGCAATGCAGGTGAAACACCATAAAAAGTGAGAAAGTAAAAGCTATGCAATGTGCTGGGATAAAATGAAGTTGAGAAAACTGATCTTTTTTTGTTCCACTGTCTTCCAGTTACTTTACTCTCAGACATTGCTACAAAGAATGGAAGGATAAAAATAGACAAAATCACGGCATTTTCTTAAGACATTGAATTATTAATGGAAAAGCAAAATAATGACATTGATATTAAGCTGTATGAAGCACATCTTGACATAAACAAAACAAATCCAAAACCAGTGAGGAATTCTGAAGTTTTCAGCCTGAACTACTTGATAGCGTAGAAACAAAGGCCCTTTGAAAGGACTTCTACAAATCCTCAGTCAGTCCTTATATCTTAGGTAATCCTGAGTCAACTAACTGAATGATAAAAATGTAAACTTTCATATTTGAGGTCCAAAGATAAAAAAAGTCTCCAAATGAGCCTCACATTTGCTTGTGAATCTGGTCCAATTTCCTTAATCTCTGCTTCCTGACCAAGCAGAAAACTACAAGGGTTATAAGTCTAGGGACAGAAGAAGATTTCACAAGCCTCAAATCAGTAGGTTTCTTCTCTCTATTTTTAAGGTTATCTGCCTTGAAAGAAATAATTTTAAAATGAGTTGTCCTTTCTCTCTCCCTTTCCCTCTTTAAGTTGAAAGGCAGCCTGAGAAGATCTAACATCTAAATCATATTGCTTTGCTTTCCTTTCACCTTATATCATCTGGATTGTCAGTTCTGGGTTTTCACTAGTTTTGCAAGAACATCCGTTGGCATCCTGTAAGGATGTGTGTCAATGCTTCTCGTGCGTTAGTTAAAAAGGCCAGAAGGAGGTGGCGTGAGGGGAAAGATACGCTCAGTGCTGGATAGGTTAGTAACAGAGGCTTCCTTCCTCCCACATGTTAATTAATTTAAAATCCAAACAGTAAAGTGCTTTTTAGGAGAATATATGGACGGAAACACAGAGCCATCATCACTCCTTGTAAGCTAGCACCACCGAATGAATGCTGATGTCATGCAGTCAAATGATGCAAGAGTAAGTACAGTCGCCTTGTTTATTCTGGGGCTATATCTAGGCCTGGATTAGGGCAGCAAGTTAGAGAGCACATTTCAGGTATTCACAAATCACAAAGAACTAAAAAAAATATCTGTCTTGCAACATTTGTTTTTTATTTCTACATGGCAGGTTATTTTCAGCTGGTATTCAGCTGGTATTCAAGGCACTGTAACTTGTCCTGCATGCTCACCTTCAGACGTATTTGGACATTTTGAAGAGGGCTGTGCTGCTCATGTCTGTCATCACTTGTTAGCGTAACTTTTTAATTAAAAACCGACAAGACCAAGAAGACTGACTATGCAGTTGTCAGTGATTGATTTACAAGAAGTTTCTTGAAAGATCTCTTTATGAATGGAGGTTCTTTGTTATTCAACCAAAAGGAGAGCATGCAAGCCACGGACATGTTCTCAGAATCTGAGAAGGCATTAGTCATGACCGAGCGAGAGTTTTCATTTGAAGTGCTCAGGAAATTTGGCACGATAGGTCCCATTTTAAAATCAATCCATTTGCTCAGCCTTGGGGGCACGAAGTAAGACTCAGAGTAGAAATTTGACATCATCCAGTTGTCTGACAAATCAGATGACTAGTAGAGTTGTTGTTCGAACAAAACATTGGGATGGGCAAATGATTCATAACACTATCCAGGGAATGATCTATGTGGAGTGTCTGGAATGTGAAGTCAGTCAGTGGTATTTTTAAGAGACTTTTATGTTGCTCACCTCTAGCAGTAACTGCTTATATTTGTCTTAATTTCTTCTGTTAAAATTGTCTACACGATGCTGTTAGAAGAGATCAACAACACTTGAAAATGATATTCCTACGATATATATTTCTGTCATGATTTGTTCAACTTCCTAATTTACCCTGTTCCACTGTATTAATCATCTGGCAAAAGATAACTGTTGCAATATTTTTTGTTCCCATAACTCTGTATGTTCATCAAATTACTTCATCAAATGATAATCAGAGTTCATTTTTGCAGAAGACATCCAAATGTCCCCTTTATGGACGCTAAAATGAAATTAGGTGTTCCTACGTACTGGTATACTATGGCTTCCAGCTTGAGAATGCAAAATAGGCCACTGTTGCAGACAAGGTTGCCTGAGGTGGTGGTAGAAACCTCATTACCAGCCCACACCAATCTCCCTATAACTTATGCAGTGGAGCTGCATGAGTGATTTTGAGGGAAAGTGTAGTGTATACAGGTCATTTGTGATTTTAACAAAACAGCAAAGTTCTACCTTTTGGACTGGACTAGGAGATGCTAGCATTCACGTAGCTTTAAGTCTCCAGGCAACACTCAGCATGTGAATAGGTGTATAGAAGATGACAGAACCTGCATTTTTCTCACAGAGGAGCAGGCAGAAGGCTGTTATAAACATGCAAAAATTCAGTCTGAAGAAATCAGAACTAGCTGCTCTTTTAACAGAAGTGCAGACTACAAAATTGCAGTATATGGCTAGTGACCATCAGAAGCAGCAATACAAAATGATAGATTGCAGTCCTGCAAGGGTGCTAAGGAACGAAGTTGAATTGTCTCGTGATGTCTTAGAGTGTGAAATCAATTTTCAGAGGTAAAATGAAAACTAGCAGAGCAGCAAGCAGACGCATCATGCAAGGTTTATAAGTTACCGTCAGGAACAACTAATCAAAAGAAAGCACATCTTAATGGTCTTGCAGAATTTCTATACTTAGAACCAGATCCTCCATACCTCTACTTCCTGCAGTTGTTGCTGCAGTTCGTGGGCTCAAATATAGGCCACGGCCACTGCCACCTCACACCACTTACCTCCGTGGTACGTAAGTGTTGGCAAGCTGTGGTTAGGGCTGGGACTTGCCAAGTTTCCAAGGCTAGGCTTAGATTAGGAGCGAGAGGATTTGGGGTCAGCACTTCATATGGGGCTAGTTTGGGGGTCTATAAAGACCCCAGGTTGGAATATTATGTGTGAATTTGCTGCTATTTGATACTTTAATGAAGAGTAACTACCAGCACTGTAGCAACTATGCCGTAGTGTGCCTTTTCTGAGAGATAAGGTTTTACTGGCACTCATACAGACCTTTGTGGTCTCTCTCAGAAGACCCACCAGAATGCAGACACCTTTAGAGAACACTTTCAAGACAAATAGGGAATAACGAATACACTGCGCTGGCTGCCCTACCAAGGCAAAGCTGCAGGCGAATTACCCAGGGACAAGCTGGACCACCTTTTTGCAAGTATTGCAGGCAGCGGCTCTGAATGTTACGTGGTGGTTATCTATTCGCAAAGCACCCAAGGCTGCAGCACAGGCACTGGAGACAGCCAAACAAACAGCATAAAACCCACTGCAAGCTCCTTTGATCTTGTGTGTGCATTGGGATTCAATCAGATTTATGAGAGCAGCCAACGCTGCACAAACCAGCAGGGCTGAAAATTGCACAAGACCCCAGCACAGGGAGGAATACTGAAGCCACTGGGCCACTGTCATGACAAAGTCCCTTCTCTTGCACAAGACCCTTGCAAGGCTCTTTCTGATTCCTGAGGCTATAATATCCTCCTGTACAAAGAGAACCAGGGGTACAACGGAATTGCTGACCAGCTGACCGTGCTGACTGATGTCCTCTATTTACATGAACCATCTCAGCCCCCCCAGCTAATTGCCCCCTGTCTTGCCATATTCCAAAGCATCTCATCTTTGCTACATGAAGACCTACAGCAAGCGAAAGCAATTTGGATTACACCTTACTGCCTTGTCTGGACTCCAGAGTGTGAACTGAAGATGGGGTAGTGTTAAGGGAGCAGTTTTGTTGCATTTAGCATGAGGACTGATATTAAGAAAGTATAATTTTAAACCCCTTCCTTTTTAATAAAAAACTGCTTTAGGCTTTTTGGTGCCACAGCTCCCCCGAAGCAGTAAGTAGTGCACACAGACAGATTGGCCAACATGTAGTTCAAAAAGAAAAAGGAGCGAGAGAGGGATCTGTTCCAGCAACTACTGGACCTAACCCAACAGAAGGCCCTAAAGCATTTCCCAGAGAATCCTCAGAGGACTGAAATGGAGCTCATTGCCCTGGAAAGAGCCCTGACACAGGCATTGCAGGCAAGGAATGTCATGGATTAACGTCTTTTGTGATCAGCGCTAATGACTGCATCCCAGAGTACTGCATTCTGGAGAAGATACACTCTTCAGGGGTAATTGGAGGGCCCTCCCGCAGCATGCAATGTGCAGTCCCACCCCCCAGAAGATGGACGAGAACAAATGCATTACCTACATTGGTCATTCTTAACCTGTGGTCTGTGGTTTGCAGACCTCTAGCACTTTTCCAGTGGAGGTCCTGATTTGTATTCAATTAACTTACACCATCTGCTTGCTTTATTACTTACCCACCTAATTACCAAAAGGTCAGTTCACCAGGGGCTTTTTGAAACAAGAAACAACACACTACCTATATTTTTACATTTATTTTCTGTTATTATTTATCACAAAATAAACTTATTCTGATACCACTCAGTTGCAAAATTTCATTGCAGTACTACCTATAAATAGCATAATATCCTTCCATGCTGTTAACTCCAAGTATGAGTAAATGCGAACACATATTCTTGGTTACACGACATTCCTTCCCTCCAACTATTTTCTGGTCTCTAAATGGGAGCATAATGCCTCCCTGATCCTGTTTCCCTGACCACACGAGGCAGCTTGCCAACATACGCTCTTTGGCTTGCATATGTCCAGAAGATCTCTTGACCTCCTGTTCCCCACAGTCCTTCAGCATCTTTCTCTTACGCTCACAAATGTGCAAAACCCATCAGGCACTTAGCGTGATAGACTTATGATGCTAAGAAACATCAGCTTTTACACAGGCGTTGCTACCAACTTCAGCTATTTCAGAGCATATTCATAGCAGTCTGCAAACACATAGTTCAGAATTAAACCACTGCTTTCTCCTGTCCAACCAACAGGCAAAAAGTTTTAGAAAGCAGAGAAGCATAAGGCAAGGTGTCTTTTCTATAATGATATGGGGTACTGAACTGACACATGTCAAAATCCGCTAACCATCTCACTGATGAAGTCTTTGCATGAAGGGTGTGAAAGGAATCTAGGTTTACATAAATAACCTGTTCACCAAAGAAGGGACCTGTGACTTGGAGTCTGTTATTTAATTTTGTGTGGTCATCTTATTGTTGTTATTATTATTAATCAAAGGATTAATATGTCATCTGCTAAAGGTATTCGATAAAGCCCATTTGTCTACCAGTAAGGATTTTTTCTAAACCGTTTGAAATGCAGTGCCACTAATAAAGTCCTCTGCGTTGCGATATCTTATTAACTGATACAGCAGCAATCTTCTCACAAAATCACAAATGCCTATATAACAACAGCCTCCACAGTTGATCAGTCATTGCAAAACTGGCTTGCTACAGCCATTAGCAGTCCGGAGAGGCAATTGGAGAAGAGCTCTGTGTGTGTGCCTGTTGCTGATGCAGGCATGAGTGGAGCTTTTAGCTCTCCTGTGGAATAGTTGCTCTCGTTGGTGACCCCAGGATGGCATCTGTACCCTGCTGCACCCACCACTGCACCCAAAGCAGTGCTGCACTGAGTAGAGCTGTTGCAGGTAAATGCTCTGCTGAAGTACTTGCTGAGGTTCATCATAACCAATACCTAGAGAAGAAGCAGGGACATTAATTTCAAGCCCCCAGGCCCTATATGTTGTGGTGGCCATCCCATGGTATACTGCCAGAGAAGCCACCGGCTACAGAACCAAGGGGCATATCACCACACCAGGGGCTGTCTTCCCAGAACACCACGTCGTTCAGTCAAACAAGGTCATAGCTATGTCAGCTCAGTTCTACAGGGGGGACCTCTGCCTTACACACTTCCAGAGCAGACTATAAGCCAGTCCAGCAGCTATCCTGCAAACCATCCCCCCCTTAGAAAGAACTGTATGAATGCACAGGCAATATACATTCGGATGTAGCCCATGGAAAATGTTTCAGGAGCCTTTTGGCTGAGATCCAGCCTCGGGACAGCTGAGCATCTGTGGGAGCGCTGGGCTCCTCACTGCAAGCATTGTCTTTGGGCTGACAGCATCACAGCTGTGAAAAAGCACACCGAGGAGCCTTGGCAGAACACTCCACATTACTCAGTTGGTGCAAAATATTGGTGTAACATATGATGTTTTGGAGTAACTATCTGAGTTATCACTAAAACTCTATAAATGTGATGATATTCCTCCACTGCCTGAGGCTCACAGAACCATCTGTTTATCAGATATGAATGCGAGGGACTGGATCACACTCCAGAATTTTTTCATGTTGTCCTAGTACAGGCTGCCTTTAGAAAAAAAGAAATTGAAAAGGAAATTCCTGAATAAAGGCAAAAAGTTCATACCATATATGGCCAGGAATATTTGAGGAAGACGTGCTGATAAAAAAAATAAAGATTATAGCTACACAGAAGATTTTGCCAATTTGTTCTGACGAACACTTTTGGCATGTCTCATCTGATGGTGTCCAGTACTCCTCAAGCACTAAGAAGAACTGATGTAGAGACAATTAAAATAAATGGAATCTGTCTTGTGACTCCATTGGGATTTGGAATTTAAGTGCCAGAATGCTATCAGCATTTTATCACAAGCTTATGCACTTCATAGTGGTCTTTCTGTCTCTTGGATTTGAAGATCACCCCCTTTGAACGCATCACAGGAACTCCAGAAAGAGGCAGGCAGGGAAACCTTTATAAATATATAGTAAGGGAAACGGATAGATCCGGTAGACTAAAAGCATGATGGGCACAAATAAAGGTGATATAATTACTGTACGGTCAGAATCATAGTTCTTTTTTTTTTGTAGTTGACCTCTAAACTGCAAGGGGTGACATTCTTGCCCTACTGAAACCAGTGGGGTTTGTACCATTGACTTCAGGACAGCTGGGATTTTACCCCATGTAATTAGCTATGAAATCAAGCCAAAATCCCGTCTTCCTTGAACTCTGACTGACTGGAAATCCAGTTTCAAACTTCAGAGCCCATGTTCAGCTCTGTATGTAACAGACACAAAGCAGAGGCTGTCATCTGGAGAAATACATCCGTAGGGGAGCTAGTCCCACAGACAACTTTGGGGAAAAAGAAAACCACAAGCAAAAAATCTGCAGCTAACTGTGTCCGAGTCAGCGTGCCTCTCCTGTTCCCTCCAATCCAAATGTCTTTTCCTCCTTTTTTCTTCAAGGAAAGCATCTGAAGCACCAAAAGCTATTGCCAAAAAATTGCCTGTTAATGTCCCAAACTAATCAGGGGGTTTTTTACTAACAAAAAGGAAAAGATGATTTATGACCATATTTAGAAGATAACCAGGTTCACAATCATTTTTATGGTACATGGGAGTTCCCCATGGAGAATTTTCCCATATCCAAGTCCCCATTTAATAGAAGAAAGAGATTCCTCTGTTGATGATTCTGTAACACAGAAGAGCTTGGGGTTTAAAGATCACATTTATAATGTGATATGCGTGACTTTATTTGCAAGTGTAATAGCTAGCTGTACATAAAGGAAGGGCTTTATCGCCTCATTGGCAGTATACAATAAATTATTGACATGACGAGTATGTGCCCAGTGGCTGCAAATTCCTTTCTAGAGGGAATCTGGAAGGACCTTAGTTTCTGGAGGAAACCCCCACATGCAATAATTAGTAGGCTGTTTTCACTGTCCTCTCTCTATTCCATCATTAATCTGTCCTCTCGTGTCCATGTTCATTGTATATTGATGTCAGTGGCCTTTAAACTCAAGTGAAGAGCTGAGAGTAGTGGAATGAGACTCTACTATGGGGAACTGAGAAAAATATGCTGCAATCAGAAATTAATAATGGATCTGGGGGCTTGTCACAGACAGATGCCTTCCCCTATTTCCTTCTCCTACATCTCCTAAAAGGGAACTTTTACATCTCCCTTGAGCAGACGTTAGCAGCATGGAGAATCTCTGCCTCAGAGTAAGCCAATGTGTGGAAAAATAAGTTAGAGCCGGCCTGGGCGCAGTTGACATGATGCAAGAGGGCTGCCCACCACACAGACTTGTCCATCTTTCTAAGCGACTAACTGCAGAACCGCCAGTACAAGGAGCCATCTGAAAGTTGGGATGCATCCTGGATGCATTCTTGACTGAGAATATTGAGAAATACAAACAGCCAGGGAGGAGAAGACTTGCAGAAGGCTCTTTGTCTGATTTGCTGACTGAAGTTAGGAAACCTTGTTGTACTCAGGCCCTGACAGCAACATCATGAAAACATTTAGCAATAATATGTTTCCGTTATATTCACAGTATGTTTTGAGACAGCAATCCACATGGTGTTGCCCATCAGTAGCATGAGATTATCAATATCCTTTCCCACACACAAGACTAAAGACAGCAACTTTCACCTAAGTGTCAGCCCTTTAGCTTTTCAGCAGTTGTATGTTCTTGTTTAGTCTTTCTCTGGATTTTATTAAAATCGCAGTGGTACAAGAGCTCTGCAAATTTTTTATTCTGTACAATACAGCTTGATAAAGTATTTTGCAAGCAGGGAAATACAAGTGAGATTTTAATGGAAGCACAAAGCTGTATCCTGGATACAGTATGGTTCGTTTACCTGTATCAAGAAGAAATGTCACACTGCAACGCGTGTGTGTGTTGCCATGAGATAACACATGCCTTCTGGGAATTAGGAAACACTTTGCCTTGCTTGTGCCTTCAGCAGACCGGCAGGAATTATCTCATGGCAATAAGTAACCCAAAATGTCTAATTCCTGCAACAAAATGGCAAGGAGAAAATAAACAATTACTTCATTGTAATGAAAGATCACGTTCCTTCCCACTGACAAAAATATTAGCAATTGAAGATGCTTTGGGAATGTATCTGAACTATCTATATGCCTGTATCTAGTGTATCTATGGGTGTGCAGTTTATTATGCATATGGGTATAAATATATAGTGATAGGTACCATTTTCAGATGTGTGTAGACATTTGAAAAAAAAATTATGCCTACATCTAATAAATTATGCACACATATTTAACTTTATAACTGTTTAACATCATGTTACCCTTTAATTGGAATTTGGAATTGTTTTGAACATGTGGCACTATTGCACCTTTTAAAATGCGCTAAATGTTAATGCTGCAAGATGAAAATGGAGCTTTTAYGACAAGCATTTATGTACAGGTTCATAACTCAGTTTTGGAAACATTTAGCAATATTTAATTTTGAAAATAATTAAATAAGCATATTTGAAGGATTATATAAATTGAATTGTTTCTATAAATGGCAATTATTATTTTTTTACACACTTTTAGAAAGAAGCAGCTTTATTCCAGAGAAGAATACGTTTTGTCCCAAAAATTTCTTGTTTTATAGGTACCAGGTATTGAACCTTCTCTTGATTAGAGCATCCTGCAGGATTCCGACACATCGTAAAGCACTTCCCTCCATACTTAACTTTTGAGCTTACTGCAGACTTATATGCTTGAAATCTGGCTCAGACAGGCAGGCACATGGCTGTCTCATTATTTTTGTCATCTCTGGGCAATATTCTACCACTCTCGGCCTTCGGTTCTTTAGGAATTTGCCAGAAGCCAAAAAAAAAAAAAGAAGAAGAAAATAAAAAAGTAAGGGAGGATGTTAATATTTGACTTTAGGATTAGGAAGGTTTTATGTTAATTATTGATTTGTGCCCTTTAATGTATATGACATGTCCCTTGAGACTGACGAGATAGCTATAGAATTCTAACGACCTTTCCCTAGACTAACATTAAGCAAAATATTAACAACAAAAATTGCATTCCTTTAGTCTTATTATTGGTAAGAGATCAAAGAACAAATTTGTAGCTCCATAAACATGGGCCTCGAGACACATTCCTCATACCAAGGTGCAGGAATCGGCCCCATTCATCCATTTACAGAATCTAGCCTTTGGTGCTCATTATTATTTGATAAATGACTAACACACATATATTGCAGCCAATGGCTCGCTCATGAACTATGCATTAGAACGATTGCTTAGAATACCAGCTGCCTATAGTTTGGCCTGATTTGTCAGATGGCACCGTTTCTAATCCCTGTCTGCACGACTCTCCAAACCATCGGAAGGTTTCAAGACGGTCAAATCATGCAGTTTATTAACTGGATGAACATTTGCACAAATATTTGCAAAACTTTCTCACTACCTAGATATGCTTGCAAGTGAAATTCTGTTGATCGACATTGTCAGAGGAAGCAAAAACACATTTTTACTGAACTCAAGACCCAAAAACATGAGAAAAAGAAAAGAGAAGCCTGGATTAACGTGTAGAAAATACGGCTCCACAAAAAGCAAGTCTCAGTAGCTAGGGTAACAGCCTGCATGTGAGAAGATTCATTTTTTGGGTCTTCCTCTACTGTAGACTTTCTGGATAGCCTCATTTATTCTTTCCATGCTTCAGTTCCCATTAGTATGAAGGGCATAAAATTTCCCAAGAATCCCAAAATAGATGGGTAAAAGTGAATTCTGTAGTTGCACTGAGCAGGCCTGAAGGGAAGAGGACTGGTAAGATCAGTGAAATGCAGATGGGGATAGGAAGAGTAAGAGTTTACTTTCTTTCCCTCTCCAAAAAGCAACAGCTCTTTCCTTTCCCCTGAGAAGCAGCAGTCCCAACCTTCTCTCCCAGCATCTCCCATGCTGCTGGGAATAGAGGGAAAGAAGACTGAGATTGTGGCGTAGTCCTGCTGCAGGGAAACCAAGAGCAAAGGTGAAAAGAAGGATGGGATGGGATGGCCTGGGATGGCATAGCATGGCATGGCATGGCATGGCATGGCATGAGACAGGGTGAAATGGGATGAGACGGGGTGGGATGGGATAGGATGGGGGAGACTTGAAAAGCTGCTACTAGGTGATGGTACCAGTGCTAGTAGGAGGTAGGGATTAGGCTAGGAGAACCCATCCCGGCTGTGCCATCCCTGGCAGCCTGCCCCCCTCCCAGAGATGCCTGCTGCTGTGGGCCTGCTCTAAAGCTTCCCAGTTGCATGGGATATGAGGACTATGATGAGAAAGATGCTCAGGTGCCATGGTAAAAGGTGCTGTGTAAGTACCAGAGACAGGATTATATCCCTTTTCCTCTTGTCAAGGAATTCCCATATTAATTGATGGCATTGTTTTGAATCTATATCACAGGGCCTAATCAGTACATTTCTCTAGCCATTCATTAGTGTTTTTCTTATTGCTGGTCACAACAAATGACTACAGTGAGTATGTGATTGTTAAATATTAGTCAATTTTGTTGGACCATCTTCCCTAAACTGAACAACCATTTTCGTGGCTTTGTCCCTTGGTATTCCATTCTCGCCCTGCTATTTACTATGCCCATTTATTGCATCATTTGGATTTTAGACTGTTCTTCCATTTGTCCTCCACATCTTGGCATGCTATGTACTGGTAACAATAATAAGCAAGATCCATATTCTGAGCCTGTTAACAGAAGAATAAATTTGAAGCTTCTGGGCTGGCTTCAGCAGAAGTCTAGAGAGTTTGCAAGGACCATGATCTTGATGCTGAAGTTGCATATACGCATGGCTTTTAGTGCAGATCATGTTGTAACATCAAGGCTTTTGTTTGTATGAAGCCTTAAATACACTAGGCTCCCTGATCTCTCTCAGAGTATTAAAACAAATGAGTGTTACAAAGAATAAGTAGCACTTGTAATTAGTAACACAATTACAACAAGAGTGGAACCTATCACCATGCACTATTTTGATATTATTAATATCTGTTAATGTTTGCTTTGGCCCATAAGATGAGTCACACAGAGGACTGTCTGCATTAACGATGATGGGGACCAGATTGTCTGCTGGTATGTACTGGGATAGCCCCAGCGGGATCAACAGAGAGGAGCTGTCTTACAGCCCCGGGAATTATGGCTTGGGAGCTCCACCATAAGCCTCACTGGGAGTCAGATCCAGTCTCTAGCATGCTTTCTCTAGGAGGTAAATAAAATGAATAGCTAAATAGGAATGAAAATTAGGGAAAGAAAAAATACTCGCACAAATGTGTGGTTCGCTTTCAGTGATTCAAGTTTTACTGTACATGCTACATCAAAACAAATCTTTGCAATTACATTTTTCTTCGGGGAAGGGAGGTGGTTTTTTTTTTTCTGAACTCCTACACCCTGGTTAAAAGCTTGAAACAGGCTGAGTTGTGCAAGGCTGTGTTGAGACTGATTAGGCAGGAAAGCGCGCTGTGACACTCCCATCCGTGTGAAAGCAGAATGGACCAGCTCCTGAAGTCCGTCCTCGCCAGAGCTTGATCTTCCTCCCACTTGTTCRTGTCAGCAGTCCTGATGCAGGAGCAGGAGCCGCATCCAGGCCTTACTCAGCAACAACTGCTATGGAAATCAGAGGGAAGGGTGCGTGCTCAGCTGCTTTTTATCCATCAGGATCTGAACTACTGCGAGTTCTGTTTCTAGTAAGAGCTCAATAAAAAATGACCAGAAAGTCTTAAGATTTGATTCAGTGGATTTTCAGTGTACTTCTGCAGGGCAAATACTGGCAATGCAGGAACARTGCCAAAAGTTAGGCTTGAGACACAAATCTAACCTGAAAAATTTGTATACCTTTTTTGCAACTGAAATAAATTTCGGTATTCGCAGAGCTGGACTTGCAAACCTTACTGGAAAATGTTTTGGTACTCCAGTGAGACCTTCTGTCCCATACTTCATTGCAACCATATCGATCTCTGTAAAAAAAGGAACTATTAGCTTAGGTAAACCGTTAGCTTGCTAAACTTATTCTCAGATATTTTAGTTAGCTTTTTAGTGCTCCTAAAAGGTGTTGGACATTACAGTATTTTAGCTACATGTCCTTAATTCATTTTACATCACTATCACCAACACTGCTTAGTTGAGTTTTGAATAGGTTAACCCAGCATAATGACTGGCATTTTCTTCCACCCCTGAAAGCACTGGCATCATCACAGAGCATTTTCACTGGCTCTAAACTAAGCTGATGAGTTACAGAGGGGAACAACTTTTCCTCTAGCAGCAGAAGCATACCAGGTGTCAGATAGGAACGACTGGCCATGGTTAACTCCTGACAGATTTGAACAGCGACCTAGATATCAGAAGCAGCATATCACCTAACAACATGAAATACAAACATAATCCATAACCTTTATTAAATATAGTGTTGCATTTCATCCCACTGCAGATAGGTCATTATCGTGCTGTTGGCAAAGATGAAAATAGCATGCTTGAGATTATGCATTTATGTAATTCGTAATAATGCTTAGCATACATATAGCATCGTTTATTCTCAAAACACTTAAAATCATTTAAACCTCAAAAAAAGCTGTGAGGTAGATCAGTATGTTSCTTCTATTTTTTTTAAATAATTATTTTTCCACTAAAACTTATGTGTAAGTGCATCACATCAAGGAACAATAGATCTGTGGCCAAATTCTGATCAAATTACTTTGGTGAAACTACTAATTATCTTTGAAGCCAATGGAAAACTTCCAGCAATATAACCAAAATCAGAATCTGGATCCTATTCCTACATGCCGTAAAGCTGAGCTGTTATTGGATAGCTTGGTACCTCTAAAAATAAACCTTTTGGTTTATTTTTAGCTCATTCTGGAAATGGGGTTGACATTGTTTCTTACTTCTCTGGCTGACTTAAAAAGTAAAATCCGACAACGTGCTTCCTTTCTTGTTTGCCATGTTCCCCTCTCTGTTTCCAGGCACTCTCTCTTCCCAGGCTGGGAAAGCAAGATGATGTGGTTTTGCAGGACAGTGGTACTGGTGGCAGACTATGGCCCCGTACGATCAGTTATCACACCTCGGGGCGACCACGTAACTCAGTGTCAGGTCCTCTTTCCTCTCCCTGCGCCCCACTTCGGGGTCTTGTTTTTGTGTAGTCATAGTCAACGCAAAGTGAACCCTGCTGCCTATCATTCTCATCTGGTCGTTTTACACCCTCTTAGGACTCTTTAAAGGAGACCTCTAGAATCCGCCCTCTTTTAAATCCATCGCTGAAGCTGTTGCAGCCAAGGTTATTGCCAGCTCCGGCTCAGCAGCTGTTACAGGAGGTCCAGATGGCCTTTCTTTGCTCCCGATAACCTTGGAGGAGGTGGGACAGATTCAKCTTAGTCTTCAGTCTGCTGTAAGACGTGGTCAGTACAACTCATGGCAGTAAGCGGTTGTTTGCCATTTTGTTCTGCATACAAATTCTGGGAGGGATAAAATTTATTTTCTCTTGTGGGAGCAACGCGTTCATTTGAATAGGCCATTGTGGTTTAACTGTTGAAAAGTCCAGGAATGCCTGTGTCAGACCTTCCCTTCCAACATTTTATTCTATCCTGTCATTTTGTCAATTATCTTTAAGGCTATTCTGCCAGTTCAGTGCAGTCAGCAGAAAACAAAACAGGGAAACTGCTTTTTTTGGGGGGCGGGGGGGAGAGGAGAGGGGGAAGRAGAAAAAAGTACTCAACATCCCAAGCCTTTTTAAGCCTCTAAAGTGGTAGAATGACTCAGTGAAAAATGAAACCCAGTCCACTCAACAAGGTATCTTAACCAAGTAAGATATTATAAAAATATGAAATAAAAGTTGTCCTAAATAAGTAAAAAAATATTCACTCACACAGACACACACACATGCTTAAATCTTGCCATCAGGAGTTTAGCTCAAATCTTTCTTTCCTTGGTCACCTTAAAATGGGGGAAAGACTACTGGAACGACCCCGCACTCACTGAGGATTACGTAGGGTCTTTGCAACGTTAGAGACTTCCCCGTTACAGAATCATTTATTGGATTAACTAATATCAAAACCTGAAATTATTCCTGGATCAAAAGCTGTTCTAGTTTGGATCGGAATCTGCAATGCTGCTGCAGGATAGCTTTGCACCTTTCTGCATCAACAAGCTCTTGTTGCGCTACTGTAGAATACATCTTTGGAAAAATTAGATCCTGCCAGGGATAGCAGCTCCATTTAGCACAGAGTTTCTGTTTCCACAGAAACCACACCACTGAACTCTGCAGAGGGCAGATGTAGAGTGAGAACATCTGCGACCACTTAGGTTAATTGCCTTTCCCAACTCTTCCCCCACTTCTGGTCTCTGATGGCCCTCTGAAGATCAATGGCAGATCACCAGGCATCTTGTTGCAGGCTTTCTGCCATCCTGCCCCATCTCCTGGGGTTATCTAAAGCTGGTTTTAAATCTGTACCCATAGGGTCCCAAAGGACTGCTTATAGAGAGTCTGCTGTCTCCTTTGTCCCTGGCTTCCCTTCTGTTCCTGGACAGACCATTTACTCTCTCTGCTCCTCAGATCTACAGCTGTAGCAACAGCTAGGGAAGCTTCCCAGCTTCACAGGTCTAATGAAGTGGTGCGTTGTGTCTTGTGTGATAGGCTCAGATACAGCTGTGATAGGAATCATGTAAATACCTGCTTTAAATAGTTATTTTAATCTTTACCTTGCTTTGATAACAAATAAATATTTTCAGATAAAAGGGATACCAAGATATTGCACTATGTTACAGATATTTCAAACATGCTACGCTATCTAAATATACATTTTCATTGTTATTACTCTCTGATATATAGTCTTTTCTAAGAATGTTAATAGTGCCAAAAAAATGAATATCAAAAAGTACACTGATAGTGCTGATGCGTGAAAATGATTCAAGCCTTACCTCCTCTGCCAATATACTTTATCTAAACTCAAGCTACAAAAAAGGAAAGAAAGAAAATGAGATTTTTAAAAAACAAGTTTGAAACCACTATTGAAAGCCACAACAGTCAAAAAAAGACTGTAGCAAATGAAAACAAGGGCTGAAATTCATGCAGTTGCCATCGCCCCAGGTTTCTTGTGGTTCTACCTCAGTGCTACAGCGGCTTGCTAGTTTCCTTTTTGAAACTCTTCAGATGTGGGAAGAAGTTGGCTGTGGCTGTAGAGACTGGGGGCGTCAAAAGAAAGATGAGATATCAAAGCTGAAGGAAATAATCAAAACTAGTTCTTTTTGGCGATGATTATTAAGAGCCAGTACAGGGATCTTTAGCCATGTAGGACCAATTTATAACACCCTTCCGTTTTTTCAGGCCATCAGAGGCATGCCCAGGGACCGAGCGAATGCCCTTATTAGCTTCTTCAGACCATTGGCAACCCGCGTATTTTAAAGGTTCTGCCACAGCTCCCTCCTGAAAGGTGCAGCTCTTCTTCAGGTGGTCTCTCTTCTGTGAAATAGGTTTGCTGATACCATTTTAGAGGCCTTGGGGATGTGTGAGAAAGCTCTGTAACTACAAAGTTGTACTATGATTTTATTATACTCCTCCTAGAGATCCAGGCTGATCAGTGACAAATGCTGCTTTTATTTACTGTTTTCATATGAAATTCTTACATGGACATTCTTATGGCAGTTCCTCATAATGGCATCAAAACTATAAAAAATCTTCAACTACCCAGAAAATGTGAAGACACACACTTAACTACATTTAGGGACAAATTTCAGTACAATTGACTTTGAGACAAATTCTGGCCTGTTAAATGTGTGTAAACCTTTGTTTGCATACACATGGTAAGAGTATTCACAAGAGGTATGTGTTCCTATTAAACTGAAAAATTGCTCATTTGTTTGGAAGCTTAAAATATTTGGGGCAAATTATACTTTAACTTTTCACCAAGAGTCTACTCCCCAATGATTCTTATGGCAAAATCAGAATCTTGACTGTAATTAATAATATATTTACAAAGTATATATATATTCAGAATACACATAATTTTGTCCTGTGTCTCCCATGAAAGTAAATAATCCATGGAGCCCTGTATCTGCAGTTTGTAATGACATCAGAAGTCCTTAATGCAGTCTATATTTGCAGTCTTATTGCATACAGCTGGAGGTATATTATTCCTTACATATTTGCCAGGTCTTTCATTTTGTTTTTCACAATATAGTAGATATCCTGGTGATGGCAATAAAGACCAAGATTTTGCTCTATTTTGCTCTCATCTCAGTGGTCACCTGTTCCTGCATTATTTCTGAACCTCTCACCCTTTTGCTGTTGAGAACTAAACTTGAAAATTGTGGGAAAAAGTTTCATGTAGGTTAGTGTCTGAAATCGCTACTACAGTTGCGGATGGCATTCAGTTACTGTTAAAGTGGTGGAACATCCACCTTTCCAGTGCTAAAGTTCAAGTCAGTCACTATATGAACTGCAGACCATCTGAGGTGGATCTGGAGGGAGCACCGGAGCTGGGAGGTCGGCCTTGTGCCAGGGTGGGAGGACTGGGATTTCTGTGCTCGCCTGGCTGCACTGCTCCCATCCAGCACATCCCTGCAAACAAAAAGAAAAGCGGGCCTAAGCACCAGCCAGCTGGCTTCGTGGAGGGGGAGGCACATGGGCCTGGCTTCTACAAGGCACAAAGCAACAAGTCCATTTTGCCTGTGTGCCGGGAAGCTGCAGCTGACTCACTGCTGGAGCTCCCCTTGGGAGGGACAAGTGCCTACAAAGCTGACTGACACCTTAGTTTCCTCACTAAACAAAGTTGTCTAGTCATAAATAAACATGTCATTTCTGGCAAAAACGCAGAGAATGAGTGCATTTCAGAATGATAATGGTGTAAGAGCTTAAGTCTTGCGCTCTGCATCCTCTCTCTTTGCCTGAACAACCACCCAGGAACAAAATAACCAGGCACTTGCCCAGGCTCGAGCAGGGGCCTGTACAGGTTTCTCAGAGTTCGGGGTGAAAGACCCCAGCCACTACCCAGATCTTTCTATCGACATGAGTCTGTCCTTTTCACTTCTGATGTCAGGAGCCAAGGCTTCCTCTAGCCCCTCAAAACATGGATCCCAAGCAAAATGCTCCTGCTGGCTCCCGCCTTCCCAAAATGACAGCCTTCCCCTCACTGCCTGCTGTTTGCACCCCTCTGCAGCTGCAGAGGCTGCACTGCTGCTGCCATCCGAGCCCTGCCTGTGCTCTGTGACTTACACTGGGCACCAAGCGGGACTTAATGCCGCTCAAAGCAGCAATAACTTTCTGCATATTTTAGTGCAGGTCTCGGACAGTTTGGAGCATCCTTCCTCCAGGCTATTTTTGTGCTCAGCCCATTGCCCATCTTCTGTTTTGTCTCTTTGGAGAGTGGCTGGGGGATGATGGGACGATCTCTGTGGTCACCTTCTCCTCCACGCAGCTCCTCGGTCACTGTCTCTGAGCAGAGGGGCCTGTAATAATAACCAACAAAAACCATATATATATATAATAGCTCAAAACTGAGCTATTAAACCAATGGGTGACCTTACTAGCTTGAAAGAAGATGATAACAGCAACAATCATGGCCAAAACAACTGCAAAGCAGATCTTCAGATAACAAGAATTATTACATTATTATACTTTTAATCTCTGATGAACCAACATGTTCCTATGAATTACTGACCAAATTATATTCAAATTCTAAAGCAGGAAGTCTTTCTAAGCTTTCCCTTACTCAGTGGTGCCATTGAATGCATTTAGAAGACATTTATGAGTTCACACTCCTTTCTTCGCTGACCACAAGTACATACACAAACCCATACCATGACGGGCTTCCATCAGTGGGAGTTTTGGCCAAGTAATGGTTGCAGAGTCAGGCCCCACGCAGAGCCCTAGACACAGCCTTGTGCTTATTTGGGATAAAAGTGAATGCATTTTGATGAGCTAAGCAACCAAACGGGGTTAATATCCAGTTTGTCAACAAACTTGTTTTGGCATGCTGGCTAGACCATAGCTGTTCACCCCGAGTAAACCCAATCTTGGATTATTTTGTTCCCGGAAAAATGATTGTTTTGTTCCCTGAAATTTCCCTTGCAGCGGGTGGTGCCAGCTATGTGAGCTAGGAGCTCACGGAGGCCCTCGCAAGGACTGGGGAGGCTTTGGGCTGAGGACTAGCTGGGAACCTCTATCATTCCAGACAGACAAATCATGCATGCTCAGAGCAACATGATGCTGAATGTGCGAAGAGCGAGCCCAGTCACACTGCTCATACAATGTGGGGATGTTCTCTGCCTGTGCCTGCATCAGCTACAGAGGAAGAGCTCTTCTCCCAAACATCTGGAAGACTCCAGTCGGCTGACCAGTGCTGAGGAGCTGGGGGCACCTCTTGAATCACACCAGAACTAACGCAGCCAGAACTAAATACACTCTGTTTAGTCTGTTTACTTATAAATATAGGCATGTATATGTATATTACCTATAAATATAGGTAATAAATAACAATCCATGCCCTTTCACAAGCACATAAGGGCTTCCTGGAGATAGACATACAACCCATCAAGTGCCTTCYGAAGTATTTTTCATAAGGAAGATCTTTCAGAACAAGGATTGTGTTTACAGCATTTATGAACATGTTTACAGCCTCAACTACAAAAATCTGTCAAAATATTGCATGGAAATTCAGGCACATTGTTTTTTTGTTTTTGGTGCAGGGGAGGTTATTTTTTTATTTTCACAGATTATTTTTAGAATTTGGTGAATGATTTGGCTGGTCTTACAGCAAAAGCTGCTGTCATGTAAACACTAGTAACTTCTCAAAGACAAAAATGTGTGTATGGTTCTAATTTTAAGTACATGAGGTCATCGGTTAAGTGTCCGAGGACTGTGTGCCGGTCCGAGACGAGCAGATAGATGCGTCGCAGACTCTTGTTGATACAATTTCAGCTTCAAGTGGGTAAAGGAGGCTGGCTGGCTCAGGCGCACAAATAAATGGCTTGATTTACACAGATGCTGACACAGGGTTTTACGAGCCTCCAGAAAGTCTGCGACTTGTGGACTCGGAGCCGTGCGGAAGGCGGGCAGGGCTGCCCCACCGCCCTCTCCAAGGCCGACTCCTGGTAGTGGGCGAGTCCCTGTGGCAACCCACTCGCCAAGCTGCAGCGGGCCCCAGCACCCCCGTGGGACCCGTCCCGCGTCTCTCATGCAGGGGGCTGGGGGCTCCCCAGGCGTCTGACTCCCCGAGCCCCGCTGGCCTCCTCCCGGGGCCCCCCGCATCCCGGCAGGCTGAAGAAAGCGCCCGGCCCGCCGGCGAGCCCTGACCCAGGGGCTCCGCGACGCCCCCGCCCCTCGCCCTCCCTCACAACGCAGCACACCCCGGCCCGCTTCACCTCGGGCCCGGGCCCGGGCTCAGCGCGCCCTCCCCTCGGCTGGGCCCGGCGCGGCGCCACCCGTGACGGCTGCCGCGGCGGGCGGGACGGTGGCGCCGGCGGAGGAGGGCCGCCCGCCCGCCCGCGTTTGCCGCGCCCGCCCGCACCGCCCGGCGCTTCCTGCGGCGCGGGGCGGTGGAGCCGGGCCCAGCGCGGTGGGGCGGGGGCAGGGAGGAGGAGGAGGAGGAGGAGGAGGAGGAAAAGGACGGGGAAGGGAGCGCGGGGCAGCGGCGGTAGGAGGAGGAGTCGGAGTCGGTGCCGCCGCCGGATGCTGCGAGGAGGCGCCGCGGCCGCCCTGCGCTGCCGGCCGCTCACCTGAGCGGGCAGGAGGGAGGAGGAGGAGGAGCCGGCGGCCGAGCTGCGCGGAGCCCGGCGGCGGCGAGGCGGGCGGGAGCGCGGCGGGCGGAGGGTCGGCCGGGCGGGCGAGGCCATGGCGCCGGGCGCCTAGCGGGGCCGGCAGCGCGGCAGGAGGCCCGCGTCCCGCCGTGTGCGCCCGGCTGCCGGCGGGGGCAGCCGGCGGCCTCCGCCGCGGCCTAAGAGAGCGGGCGGCCTTCCCCTCAGCGCGCCGGGCGCGGCGCCGCCGCGGCCCACAAGATGTCCACTCGGACGCCGCTGCCCACCGTCAACGAGCGGGACACAGAGAACGTGAGTGCCGCGCCGGGCCTCCCTCCTCCGTGCCCCTTCCCCCGCCCGCCGCCCCCTCCGCAGCCGCCTCTCCCCGGCACCTGGCGGCGGCCCGGCCTGTCCTGCCGCTCAGGCCAGGTGCCCGAGGGGTGGGCGGGCCGCGGCCGTCCCCTCGCCCGGCGGGCCGGGCGCTCCCTCCCCAGCGCCGGGCCGGCACCGCCGCCTGCCCGCGCCTCAGGCTCCTCCATGCGGCGCTGCCGGGGCGGGTCCGGCGCGCTGGGCTCCACGTCGCCCCAGCCTGCCCGCGGCCCCCGGCCTCCCGCAGGGTCGGCGGGCGGCTGCCGCTCCGTACGGCGGCCGGGCAGCCCCTTCCACGCGTTGTTGGGCCGGGCCGGGCCGGGCTGCCCTTATATGTACTTGACTGGAGCCGGCGGCTGTAGGCGCACGCAGGCAGTTGGCTTCGGTCCCCCGCCGGGGAGAGGCCTCTAGCCCCCGCGGGCTGCGGGCCGGGCTGCCCTGCCTTCACGCGTCCCCCACACCGGGCACCCCTGTGCCTGGGTCGGGGCACCTACTCGTGGGCTTTCCAACTGCCTGGCACTCGGCCCTATCTCGCCTTCTGGGATTCAGCCGTACTTGCTCTTTGTTTGGTTTGCACCTCGAAGATGGTCCCCGGCGTTGCTGTTACTGTATTCCTTCCTCAGTTTTGCTTTGTGTTGCATCTGAGAGAGGCTGTCGTCGTGTCCTTGGTACTTCCCGAGTTGATTGTTTGTATCTTCCTTTGTGCTGTGTTTAAACATCTTTGCACTCTTCTTCTGCTCCGCCCAGACTTGATGGAGTAGAAGCGTAGGGTTGTTCTCCATTGTGGTGGTCTTTCTGCAGAAAATAACCGGTCTCGGTTACGGTAGACGGTGTACCTGAGAAATCTTAAAATCCTGGACCATGTCTTGTCCTGTCCATCGGTCGTGATTATTTAAATAGGAGGTGGTATGGGAGGTGTGAAATTTTCATCTTAGGTGATGGGACCAATATTAAAAAAGGTATGTTTGGAATGTGTGCTAGATATGGTTAGTTGCCTTTGGGAAGGTGGCAGAAGGTGCAGGAGGGAAAAAGGAGTCATATGAAATTTAGTGCCCGCAGTTGCACCCAACTTCTAGTTGGGTGGAAAATGATCAGTAAGAAATGAAGGAAGATGGCCTGGTGGGTTGAAATGGGTTGAAGATGTTTGTTTGTATTGCATCAATCCATAGAGGTTCTGGCCAATAGTAGGAGCTCATAATGTTTGTTACTGTACGAGCCAAAGCAGCAGTGTCTGCTGAATAGGTTACTGAATTACATGAAATGAAAAGTGAATATGAGAAGAGCGTTTGGAAGATGAAGGTAACAGAAATGAGATAATATGGTTAAAGAAGTGAAACCCTAGCTTGGTGTCTTATTATAATGAGCTTTTACTATCAGTCGCTTAGTGGAAGTTTAATTGACACAGCAATATCAGCGTGGTTACTAGTTAAAGCTTATAGCAAGTAGATGCGTTTGGTTTGTCCTTAGTCTTCGCGATCTGAAGAGTCCTGTATTAGTGTCAGAATGAAAGCAAGTCCTTGAAATGAAAATGGAAGTTTAGATTTAATTAAATGACAAAGTCCAGGTTTGAGTGATACATGTTACTTATGAGTCTCCATTTCAAATGTATATGGGAATGTATATGAGAGATAGATGAAAGGAAGAGATAAGAAATATTTATGCATATATCTAGTAATATAGTACATAAGACTTGCAAAGTAATTTACACAAGGCAAATGGAAATATTCTCAAACGTCATCAACTTCTATAGAATGAAAACTTCAATTAAAGTGTTAGTAGTTAATTTAGAAGAGATTATGCTATTTTGAATGCTCTATTTTGACACCTAGTGATAGGTAAGGATTACTTTTTTATTATTATTATTTCAGAGAGTGCATTGGGTGTTTAAAAAAAAAAACCAGGTTTGTACAGGACATCAAAATACCCAAAATAGCACATTTGCTCCTGAAAATCGTGGTATAAGTCTGTAACCTAATACTAATTGATATAGTCCTCCAGTCAGATAAACAGTAAACAGCCGTGCAGTAATAAGTTCCCAAATCTGCACAAAGTAATTCTAGTGCTGCCATTAGTATGGTATCTGCTGGGTTTTGGAGCACAGATCCCAAGGGGGTTGTCACTTCTGCCCGAGGCAGAGCCTCGGGAAGGCCTCTCTGGTACCCACGATCTCCCTTACGTAGGACCTCTTTCTAAAGTGGCAAATGTGGGATGGAGGAGGAGGTGGTCCATTGCTGGCTTCCCGAACAGCAGCATTCCTTGATTTAAAATGGACTCTGTCAGGGTGAGGTGAGACTCTTAATTTACTTTTAATGTGCTTCCTCCTGCTAATAAACACTAATGGACTGGGGAGGTGTTTATGCTGATGGGTCTTGATGCACAACGTTTAGCTAGTAAGCTCTGGGTAACTGAGGTGGCAAGAAGTCGCAACTAAAGGGAGAAGTTGTTGGAAAGAGTGAGGAGTAGCTTACTCCTCACTCTTAGAGTAGCGTAAATATGAGTGGTTTTGGCCTGGTAAATAAATCCATCTTTGTAGTGTGTATTTCCAGTTCCCGAGTATGTATATTAGTGAAGCTCTCCCAAGTTCTGCAGCTAATGGTGATCTTCAGGAAAGCGCTCTTTTCTTCCGTTTCATACGCGCGGCCATCTCAGCAATGTTGCTCCATTGTGTGACTCTCAAGGGACAGACTGTAGCTCTGTATCCCAGAGAGAGCTGATTGATGGTTCTGAGTACAAACCTATGTATGCATCCAGCTGTGCTTTGCACATGGCGTGAGGTCGTTGCATGAAATCACGGGGAACTACCCTACCACTGCCACCCCCTGTCTCTTGGCAGCTGCTTTCAGTGCTCTTTAAAATAGAAAATAAATAAAATTTCAATGTATGCTTTTCTCAGTGAGTATGCAAGCATGTGTTCCATCATTTGAAAAAAAAAAAAAAAATGTTAAGTGGATATAGCACCTGTCATAAGAATATACATTCCTTGAGGAATTGTGGGAGTTCCTGGCAGGATGGGTGAAAAACGTGCATATTTCCATAATTCTTTGTGCCTTTTATCCCACGGCGCCCTTTGAAAATAGTCTAGAAGGGATAAGAAGCTGCAGCAGATTACTTGATAAGGTCTTATCAGAAAGCTTGAGTGAAAGGCACAGGGACCGCCGACAACGGACAAACAACAGGTGGAGGGAAACAGTGGTTGTGAAACACTCAGTATGTGTATAACTGATAGGTCTGCGTTATAGAAATTCACACTGGTGGGGTTTTTTTTTTCCTTTTTGCTATTCTTTAAGTCTCCCGGTGCTGTGTTTAACTTTTCTAGCATATGTCCATAAATATTTTTCATTGAAAATGTTAATTCTCTTTCATGAAAGCTGTCTAAGGAAACAAAATAGAATACGATTGTCAAACACTTATTCCTATTGAACGGTTTATTGGGAAACTTGGGGAAATTAATGGGTGGAGGCAGTACAATAAAGATTATTTTCATGCCTATTACCAGATTTATTTTTTTCAAGTGAGGGGTAAGAGTAGTATTCAAAATAATAATTTTCTTGTGTTTTGATTTTGTACATGTATCAAGAGGAAGCTGTAAATAGTTACATTTTATGTAGGCTGCTGTAGGTAATGTTTCGCTGCATGCAAACACTTGCCGTTGGGGTTAGTTTGGGTGAACTGAGCTTCCCATCTTTGCTGAGACTGGAGGAGGAGAGGGACAGGAATCAAAAGCTTTGAGCTAGAGTAGCTCTTTTGTTTTCATTGAGTTGGGATTAATTGAGGAAAGAGGGGCTTTTATGTTTTTCCCTTCATATTGTATTGTATCATGTCATTACATTGGGGAATGGCTTTCCTGAATTAAGGCAAAAGAAAAGAAATACRTTGGTAATATATTCTCGTAAATGTTTTTGGGGAGCTCTGTATAAAAGACTCACAGAGATTCAACAGTCGGCTGTATGCTACTTGCTTTAGTATAATTAATAAAAATGAGAATGCTGTAGTTTGCTTTTTCTGATGTAAGGACCTCATAGTCTGGCATAAGAATACATATATTTTTTTTTCCTGTAGTAAGTGTAATTTAATCTTTTGAAGGTGTTACTATTATTCGTGAAGTTATTACTGTTTATTTGTGTTGTGGTGTCACCCATCTAGCTAAGTTTTAAGATATTATTTTGCTTTGTACTTTTCAGACACGTAAAAGTTGGTTAATTCTGCTGCAGAGATCTTGTATGTTTATGGCGGAAGAAGGAACAAACAAGGCAGGCGTGCTGGATGATAACGCTGGCCAGAGTCAAAGAGGAATGCGGGAATTGTGGTTTGTCTTACCTAGCCAGTGGCATATGAGAATGATTAAGAGATGTCACGGCAGAGGGAGTTTTAAGGAAGGATAATACAATGACCTATGATCATGTGATTTGCTTCATTATCATACAAATAATTATAATTTTTACACACGCACACCTATTTGCAGGCTAGCAAGGGAAGGGTGATGTCTCGAATGGCAGCTGAAGTGGGTGTGGTTAAAGATGACTTTCTGATACTGGAGGCAAGTAGACAGCTGCATTTTAAAGAGGAAAAAATGGAACAGGGCAAGAGATAAGAGGATGGAATGGAGTGGTCAGGTTGGGGTAATAATAATTATACCATGTTTAATTTCTTTCTGTTTTTTTTCCTTCTGGATTTGCTTTTGCACAATAAGAACACATGGTTTTGATTTGGACAGAGGGGGCGTGGGAGAAAGTATCTGACAAGAATTCTTTCGTTCAGTGCCTTAAGCAGAAGAATGGCCTAATTTCCAAGCCTTATGGGTTCAAGAGTACAGCTGTATCTTTCTTATCCACAGGAGATGGGCTTTAGCAAAGTGGAGAATGCCTGTGTTTTTTCCTTGTAATATTGTTTTCCTTGATCATAGATACACCATTAGGTCATATGTTTGTTTGAATGGTAAGAACAGGGTATGTTCTCCTAATCTTATTTTGAAGGTGTGTTTTCTCTATGCAGACACTTTTTGTTTGTTTTGGTTCAGGTCTTGAGCAAGCTCCTATGTTGTGGGGTAAAACACATGGTTAGCTAGAGCTTTAAGCACAGAGAGAGCAAGGTTCATTTTGCAATGATGTACGTTATCCATTTTGAAGTTAACCTTCCATGTTAATCATAGAGAGTCATGGAACAGGTGATACAGATGTTTAGTTTCATTTTCCTTCTGTAAAGAGAAATATTTTGGAACAAACAAGTGAAAATGCAGCTTCACGCTTCAGTGTTCTTTCTAGGCATCATAAAAGAGTATATAAAGTTCAGAAAGAGTTAATGCAGTTTGATTGTACTACTTGTTTCATTTCATACTTCTTAGGTAAACATAAAGTTAGGCTGTTTGTGGTTGGTATTCTGAAAACTGTACTTACATGATCAGTGGAGTTAAACGCTGAACTAGAACAAGGAGATTATGTTCCATGGAGCCTTGTTATCGGTGGGGTCTCTGCCATCGTATTTTTCTGATCACACGGACTTACTGTTTATATTAATTTATAGCTTTTTTAGTTTTCTAACTCTGCAATTAAAATGTTTTAATCATCAGTAAAAGCAGGATTTTTTTTCCCCCATGGCACCCAGTTATATTTGGAAATTAATTTTGCTACTATACACGTGGTAAGTTTCTTCCATCACAATTGCTGCTGTTTAGCAGAGGGAGCTCCTGATAACTTCTAATTGATATCAATAGTTTAAACACAGAAAAAGTAGTAATTTCATTTTTCTTTTAAGTGCAGATACAGTAATTTCTATAAAATTATGTTCTCGATCAGTGATTTGTATTTGCACTCACAGAGTTGTTTGGGTTTTTTTCTTGTTCTCAGAATTTAGTATAGACCTAGCCTTAATATCTTACTGGTGTTTGAGAGAGAACGTTAAACACTATTTGCCAGTAGTGCAGATTGATTGAGAAACTATCCTGTAAAAAGGAGAGATGATTTTACTATTAATGTGGAGCCAGAAATCTATGGTGCAACTAAAGCCCTAAGACAGTTTTCTTACAAATTGGCCTACTAACAACTTGAGAGTTTGAGCAAACTTTTCAAATGCTGTGATATCAGAGAGAAAGCATTTTGTCGCTTCTGTTCAGATATTATCTTTTAGTAGCTTCAACCTTTTTTTTTTTTTTTTTTAATATGTGTTTATGCTCTGTACTGCCCTCCACATTAAATATACTACTTGTAAGTTGCTGCAGACAGTGACATGTTTCAAACTTCGCTTATTTGTGTTGTGGTCGTGACATGATCTATTTTTTTTGTTGTTGTTGGAAAGACAATGGCATGACATGATCTATTTTTGTTGTTGTTGTTGGAAAGACAATGCTTGCTTTTTGTGGGTGTTTTTGCTTTTTTTTTTTTAATCTTTCTGGAATTTCAGAGTCACCAAAAAAAATTTTTTTATGACTTCACAATTTTTATGGATCTTCATTCTCGAATGTTTACTCCCCTCTAGGTAGTGGTAAACTAAGAAGAAATGTTCTCCACAGTTGTATGTTTCTGAAAACAACTATGAAAGCAGGAAAGTTCCATTGAAACATTCACATCGTTCAGTGTAATGAATATAATGCAACTGAATCTGAGTTTCAATAATAAGCTCTTTCTCCACATCAATTACCAAGCCTGTTTAATTGTTAACATTTTTCTACTTCTTTCTCATTCTAAATTAACATTTTTTTGTGTTCTCTCTGCTCAGTGAGCTTTAAATTGGGCCAGTTGTATTTCATCTAAGAAAGAAAATTTTTCCTTTTTTTGTTTTTTTCTGTGAATAACTTAGTAAAATAGTAAAATCAAAGGATTGCTGAGATCTCTAGGTCAGTTTAAGACTCCATAGCTGTATGTGATGATGCAGCTTAGACAGTTTTGGTGAGCATCCTAGCGAATCTAAGGTTAAAAATTCCAAGAAGATAAGATGGTCCTTGTTCTTAAGGCAGATTTCCCTGTGCTTGTTTCATCTGATTTTTTCTAAGTAGTGACCAGACGTGCTATAGCTATCATGGTAAAATAGTTTAAGGCAGAAGCATTGGAAAGTACTCTCTGTGCTTATCATAATCCTGCTTCTTTTTGAACTGAGACGGCAGTTGAAAAAAAGTTTGGTTGTTTGGTTTTTGGGTTTTGTTTTTTTTTTTTCAGATGAGCATTTTGTCAGGGCTTTCAAAGAAAACACCAACTTACGCTGAAAGACGTATGTTCACAGTCATAGTAAGGCGTCTGCACAGTTAAATTCAGCTGGGTTACAATTAGCCTTTAAAGCAATGAACCGGACGTGCTCATGGAGCAGTGCCATAGCTTACGCTGTAATGATTGATCTACAGAGTGGATTTACGTAAAACCCAAAAGTGCAGGTTTTCTGTGCATCTCTATAGAATGGAAAATCATTATGTTATTCTAAAATTCTCCATCTTATCAGGACAGCTGATCGACAGTCACATTACATCACTTAAATCATCGTGGAAAGCAGGCTCTCTTCTGCTGGAATGAATGCATTATCTGTGTGTTTTCAAGTTCTCGTATTCTGTTGTTTGTTGTATATGGATCCAGGAAAAAGTAATTTTCCTTCTTTTGTCTTGCCATTCCTGTGCTTGTGGGACACCTTAGGTGTAGGCTGTGGGTGTCACCATGAGAAGTGATCTGCACTCCACTTGGTTAGCGTTAATGTGGCTTACGATCAAGATGACTTTTGTAAAGACTCCTGCTCAAGATTTAAGTGCTCGATACCAACGACTCCTGACCCTTTGTGTGCAAACAGTTTTAAGTTTGCAACATTTTATAAAAATGTAAGACGTTATGGAAACCTACATTCATAATACAGTAATACAACGTGTTTTGAAAAAAAGGATTCTTTTTCTTCACACTTGCATTCTTCAAAAGATTGGTAATATATCAAAAAGAGGACTTTTAATTACAATAAGCTTTAGCCAGTTTCATTGTTTTAATTTCTAAGCTGTGTACAAAATCTAAAGAAGCACTTGCAAAAAAAAAAAAAAAAAAGCAGTAAAACATTCTTTAAATTGTTCAGTAATTTTGAATGCCCAGTAAGTATAATAATGTGATATGTGTGTCCATAGTCCTAGTGATTTCTTAGGTAAGGACTAACAAACATAGTTGAGTTACACTGAGGAGAGAATGAAACACGTTCATGACTTCAGATCAGTGTCTGCCTTGTTCACCACGACCCTAATGGTGTGTTGGCAGCAAGTAGAATAATAATCCTGTTTTACGTTTAAACACGTGGCCTGTAGAATTCACAAAAGTAGCAAAATAAGAGATGTTAATCAGAGCAGAGAATGATATCCAACCTTACGATATATTTTAATTGATTTAACATGAGGAGGTGTGTCCAGTTGTGTTGCAGAATTGTATTTTAAACGTACATAGTTGTGATATGGATAGCTTGAATAATAAGACAGAACTTTATTTTACCTCTGATTAAAGCACTTTTGTAGTACATCGATGTTCTCATAGCTGAACATACAGAGTTACTGGATAGCCCATGGCAGTCTTTTGCAAGAACATATAATGATAATATTACTGGTGACAAAGTCTAATTGTTTTTGTATTATAAAGTAATAGTAGTACATGATAACTTTTAAAATCTCAAGCAGAGACAAAATTAGGCAAGGTTGTTAGGGAGAAATTATATCTTTTATTAGACAGATGTGGTTGGAGAAAATAGATTAGATTTGGGTAGATTAGGCTCTAGCAGGGCTTGCTGTAAAGGCTCCTGCCCAAGGCTAACCTCGTGGTAAAACCTGTAGTGCCTCTGCTGTGCTGTGCTTCTGTAGGAGGACCCACGCCTTACTCATGATGCAGTAAAACGCGCATCTTCTTGTACGTGGAGACACAGCCTTAGTCACTGCGATAGAGTGCTATTTTCAGCTCTCTTGGAAGCTTTCCTCCCGGCTTCCTCCTTTCCCCACTGTTGGTTCTTATCTTTTCCATCTTAACCCAATACTTAGGAAGAAAGTAAAAGAAAAAGAAAGTAAAACATCTTTTATTTGTCTCCAAGCAGTCCCCTTTTTCAGAGGGGGAAAAGGCCATTTATTTGTAATCTTAATGTTAAAGGTTATTACATAGACCATTTTTCTTGTTTAATCCCTCAAATATTTGACCAATTTCGTTTTAAACCTGGTGATAGTCTATAACCTGCTGTCACAGCAGCTTTATTCTTACATACTTCCCAATATCCATCTTTCTGAGATTCCATTTACCCACGTTCATTAAATTGCTGGCCATTTAATACCTGTAATTTCCTATCTTATCACATTCTTGCACACACCCCCCCCCCCCTTGTTTTCCTCCACATTTTGCTTACTAACATGCTTTTGTGCTTGAGCTTGCATACTTGTTGCCAACTTCCTTATGCTTCTCACTCTTTCTGGGACCTTTTCCAGTTTTGCTCATTTAATGACATACGCAAAACCAGTACAAAGCTTTACTAAAGCTACGTAGTTGTAGCTCCTGTTTATCCTTCAAGTAATATCTTTCTGGATGAATCCCAAGGAGCATTTTAGTATGGGAATAATCTGAATCGTAAAACTAAAGGAGTGAAGAAATGCTTTGCTGTGGGTGGGTTGGGGGGAGCTGTTTCTGTTTTGGGGGTTCTTCCTGAAATTATTAGAAAAAAGGATTGTTACAACTTTAAATACTCATTTGTTAGACTGTATTTTCCTCACTCTGCATTTCTTTCCCTGCCCCCTAGTAAAGTTACTGTGCTTTCTTCTTCCAGATAACAGCAGAGAGTAACCAAAGCTGCATAATTATATTAGAAAGGACATACAATTTTATAATGTCATTTGTAGAGAGAGATTTTCTTCATAAACTCAGCAGGTATGTGAGCAATTTAATGTGCAAGAATTGCAGAGTTGGGGAAGTGAAGTGTAGGGTGTACTGCAGTACGTGTAGCAGCAGTATAAATTACTTGTGCTTAAACAGTAAATATCTGAAATTCCTTTTGAGAGTGCACGCTTGGCTTCAGTTGTATATAAGTATCTAATTCTTAGATATTTCTGTCATTATTTAAAATAAGCAGAGGCATAGCTCAAAAATTCAGAGAATCTCACACATTAAGAAGAGTCTGATTTTTGCCGTGGAAATTACCTTAGCCTGTTAAATGCTACGTTGAGCTCTTACAGAGGATATGGTTGTTTTCCACAAATGGATTACATGTGTAATGTATTTACTCACATCTCTATTCCAGATAATATCGATTGAAAGTAATAGAATTCTTTAAAGCATTTGCGTTTGTATTTAGTAATTTTTTTTCAACAGTAATCGGTTTTTCTTCCCTCTGCAGTTATTACAGTAAAGACTGTCTACCAGTGGTCAAAAAAAATCAGGAAAATGTCATTACTTGGTGAAGGACTAAAATAGTATTTTCTCCTTAAGATCAGTCTTCAGAAGGAATAACAATCGTAATCATTCAATACAATGAGATGTATACAGAAAATATTATTAATACTGTCTGAGTAGTCTTTATAAGGCATACCTATGTATAATAGCTTTTCAACTTTGCTTTTCTTAATTTGATATTAAATGAACAAGGCTGGCTGCTTTTTAGAGTTCTTTCTTCCAGTGATGGACATAAGATGCACATGAACAAAGAAAATTTATGAAAGCACTTAATAATGAAACTCTTGCTCCATCTACTGCATAGTCTAGAGAAATCTTATTTACAGAAAGTTGGTGTGAGCAATGAGGGTCGATTAATACAGGTGCTGGAATTAGTCAATGGAAGACAATTATTATTAGAGAATATATGCCTACAGCAGTGTTTGTAGACAGGCTAACGGAAATCTAATCCCTCAACCTGTGCAAAGCAAAGTAGACTGATAAAATAAAAACTGCATTTAAAGGTCCTTTTTAAGAAAGCTATTCTTGCTTATCCAGTGATTGCAGAAGTATAGTTCTCCTATCAAAATCAAATTTGATGTTTTCTAAATACTACAAGATAAAATATTGATTATTATCGCTGTTATTTTGTTTGTGTGATCTTTTGTAAAACTTTGTATTTTCGTTTTGTGTACAATCTTTTTTCACTGTTCCTTGTTAAATCCATTTCCTAGTGGTGTGTAATATTCTATTTAAGTAGAATTATTTTCAAAGTGAGTGGTGTCAAGCCTTCTGCTGTAGCATAGAAGAGACAAACTGGACTCCTCTATCAATCTGTTTGTTTTCATTCCCTTCACATAATAATTATTAACCTGAAGAAGCTGAATTAAATATAGCACTTGACTATTAAACTAAAGCTATTATGATAAAGTGAAATATTAATGGTGCATGAGCCATTTTCCTAATACTGTCTTGATTTAATTGAAGATATTTCTAAGATTAGCTCAGTGGGTGACAGACAGAAAAAAGAAGGAAGCAAATTGGGAGACTGTCAAGTATATTGGCAGGTAGTACAGTTATCATATATTGGAGTTAAGTTTACTTCCAGATAAATTATGAGAAAGAGTAGAAAGCCTGATTTCAGGTCAGTTACTGGGTGGTAGAAAGATGGTAGAAAATTAATAGATTCTTTGTTAGCTGCTTGGTGAAACAAGAAAGATAAAAGCTTTCATCCTCTGAGATTGGAAGGGTTCTAGTTATTTAGGTAAATTAAGGAAAAAAAATTACAGACAGAGTTTCCGGTGAGCCTCTTATAATTTTGGAATCGCAGTATTGTGTAAGGGGATATGTGGTCACATCTCATAGTGTGCTGTGGCTTTCTTCATCTCTTAAAAGGCAAGGAGCACCTTAGGACTGTGGGTGGGAGAGGGACCCTAGGCAGCCTGATGGTGGAAGATAACATTGCTGGCTGACCCATCCTAAGACTTGGAATAATTCAGTGATGTCCACTTGAAATCTGCATAAGGATGACTCTCCTTTAAGGTTTTGAGGATGGATTCCCTGTTGCTGGTAGGGAGATTGGTAGTTCCTGTCACCTGCTGACATTGTCCTCGGGTTCCCATGACTCCTCTGCTTTCCTGACTCTTCGTTCCTTAAGACTGAATCAAATTCATTCCTGTTTTAATATGAGACAGCATCTGATTAGGTAAGCCACCTCAGTTGGGGATTTCCAGACTGTAAGACGCATTGCTGTAGTGGTATCCAAACTGTTTCGATGTCCAGCTCAGGACAGAACCAAGAGTTGCCATTGCTAATGGTGAGCTGGAGGCCACCATTGCTGCTACGGGTTATTTGCTGTACCTCACCATCCATGTAAAGAAGTCTGGAAATGCCCGGCTTTGACAGCTTGCAAGCTGGGGTAGTGTCTAAAGACCATAGCTGGGAATCTGAGATTCCTCACACACTGATTGTCAAGGACTGGAGAGAGAAAGTCATACTTCTTTTTTTTGTAGTTTTTTCTTATTGTCGGATTGGTTGCTTGTTTTAATGTCTGTATTCATTTTGAATACATAGTAGGTTTTGTTCAACCCTTTAATCATAGATTCTTTGGCTTGTATTCTTAAGCTTTATCCATATATATATGTACATTATTTCTTCCACATTTTCTTATCTTTTTATTTTAATGGGATGGGTAAATCCAGCACCTATTGTTTTTAATATTTTCTTTGCATCCTGTGATATTTTTTTCTTTCACTTCCTTTGCTGACTTATGTAACATGGACTATTTCATYTGCGATGTTCATTCTTTTTCTTGTGCTTGGCTTTTACATCTCGGCTATACTCACACATGATTTCTGTTTATGGTTTGAATTCAGTACATTGACAGATATCTGTGGTATATATGTGATTGTCAGTATTCATTATATACCGTATTACTGTATCTGCCTGTTCAAAGGATATAAAGAATTTTTTTTTCTAGCTGTATTACATACTTCGCAAAATCTTTGAGGAATAGTGCTGCTGTTTGCTTTTTTTTTCCCCCCCCTTTTTTCAATGTAGCTTCCTAGTTGCATATATTTTTAAAGTGCTAAATTGTGGTAGTTTGTGATCATAAATAATTAAAGCCCAAAGGTTAAAATAGTGATTGCATGAATTTAGAAATAAGGGGCTCTGAGGAGATTGTAGTCTGAGCTCTGTGTCTTTGATCATAAGATATGAGCTGGTCCAAGGGGCGTACAGTGTTTGGACAGCTTAAAGTTAAGCATAAATCTGTGCAAGGTTGGGAATATATTTGCAAAGTTGAAATGTGGTGTAGCATTATCTACATAAAGGTAAATAGTTACTACAGCCCAACTGAGAACATTTTATTTGATCTGTTAATTAACACTTACATGAAAAACAGGGCAGAGAGCACTCAGCAGAAGACTGTCTCCATTTTGGTTTGTTCTTTTTTCTTTGAGTTCACCATGTGCCACTACACCTGCTGGCTTGGATACATTGTCATAATCTTGCTCTATATGTAAAACATGGTTTATGCTTTCAGAGACCAACTAAGTTTAGTGGTGTCCTTATAACTTTATCTGCAGCTCCTACCATCGGATCAGACTCTGCTAGACTGTTCTTGGTAGACAAACCCATTGTAACTGAATGCTGCTTGAGTGCAGGCTCATTGGTAGAAGTATCCTACGCCATCTAAGGTGCTTCGTCCTCTTAGGAAAGTGGCTGGTTTTCCTGTGCCAAAATATGCATTACTCCTCAGAAAGTTAACCTTTGTATCAATGCTTATGAAAAAAATATGTCTGCAGAATGCGGAGTCTGATTAAATCCTGGCTTAAGTATTAAAACTGCATCCCCTTGGCGGATGGGGTCCAGTAGGCACTCTGCACTTCAGTCTTGTGAGGCAAGACTAGTTAATGACATCAGAAGGCCTTGCTGCAGAGAGATAGACCAGAAAATATTATCAAGCCTTGAAGTTGAAGAAACTAAGCTGGTATGCTCTAGTGCAAGAGGCCATGAAAGTGCTCTCCAGGTCGGGAAGGATTCCCTGCCCCTCCCCTGAAGGCTGCAGCTGCTGTGGTAGGGCATGAAATAGGCCCTATTAATCTGCTGTAGGTCCATGCAATTTTTTCCTCTTCTAATTCTCAACATGAACTGGTTGCCCGGCTACTTTTAGATATGTTTGTGTTGTGTACTGCATTATTTGAAGGGAAGCATTAAGATGAGTCTCTATACCCTTTAAATTAGACTTTCAAGATCCCTAAAAGGTATGTCTCAAAAGAATATTGGGCAACTTCTTTCAAAACATAGCTTGACATGATCCTGAAACATTAGTGTCCTGCGTTGCTCTACAAATTCTTTTCTAGGACATGTGAGCATCAATTAGTCTGTATTGCTATCAGGTTGGATATTTTAATTGGTCATCTCATCACTTTTCAGAAGCAGGCTTTACTTCAGAAAGTTTATAAGACCTTGAGGTAAAATAGTCTTCAAAATAAGATGGTGATCTGTCTTGATGGATTCATCATTGGATCCATTGGATGAATCCAGTAATGGACATGTAAAGCCTTCAGAAATGCTGTCCAGCTTGCTGAAGAAGTAACTTAATTTTCTCTTTTATGTAGCAGAAATGCTAAGGGTGTTTTGCCCATGCATGTCACTCCTAAAGGGTAGCTTCTTAAGCTCGCATGTGTGTTGTTCTGTCTCATACAGCCAGTGCAGATAAAAAACACAAATAAGAAGGTCTACTTATTTGTTTGTGGGGTTTTTTCCGCAAGTTCTTCTCGTTTTCTACCTTGTTGTGGAATGGGAATAAGTATCTCCTAGCTAAAGTTTCACTACTGGTGTTGATTTACCTCTGGATTTTCAAGAAAAGTGGTGTGATCAGTTTTCTTTTCCATGTTGTTCCTGTCCTGACAGTGTGGTTCCACGAGAGCTTACCATGGAGCTGCTGTGGCCCTGTCTTCCCCGCACCGGGCATTCCCCTTTCTCCTTTGGCTGATGCTGATGCTTGAGAAACTGTCTGGGGGTGCATGTGCTCCGGGAGGGAGTTGCTAGGTTTTGTCTGGCTTGGCTCCCTGTGTTGGCTCTCTGTCCCGCTGCACTACTGGTAGTGCAGTTGTAAGTGGGTGCAGTAAGCAGTGTTGGGTCGGCGTCAGCAGCCATCATGCCACACGTGGACTCTTCCAGAGTTGTTTTAGATATGCAATGGGCAAGGAAAAAATTCCCATTTCATAACCTTTGAGAAAATGAATGAGTTGGGATTCAGAGCCTGGTCCCAATTAGCTGCGTGTATGTTTTTCTTCTGTAGAAGAAACCTCAGCTGGCCCAGAAGACTGGTTTTTTGATCGTGAGTATCAGAGACACTTAGCTCTATAATCTGGTCGCTCTTTTGTGAGTAAACCTTGCCTCTTGCTGCCATTCTCCTTGTCAGGTTTCCAGATTGTAGTCTCCAGACTGTAGAAACAGCCCTTTCCCCTCAGTTTTGAAGTTCAATATTAAAGCATTTTCCATTTCTTGAAGTCTGCAAACACTTCAGAAGCTCCATGTGCTTGACATGATCCTGAACTGTAAGTTGTTTCTTGTCTTTCTTCTGCTTTTCATAGAATCATAGAATCATTTAGGTTGGAAAAGACTTTTAAGCATCAAGTCCAGCTGTTAACGTAGCACTGCCAAGTCCATCACTAAACCATGTCCCTAAGCACCACATCTACATGTCTTTTGAATGCCTCCAATGATGGTGACTCCACCACTTCCCTGGGCAGCCTGTTCCAATGCCTGAGTACCCTTTCAGTGAAGAAATTTTTCCTAATATCCAATCTAAACCTCCCCTGGCGCAACTTGAGGCCATTTCCTCTCGTCCTATTGCTTGTTACTTGGGAGAAGAGACCAACACCCATCTCTCTACAGCCTCCTTTCAGGTAGTTGTAGAGAGCGATAAGGTCTCCCCTCAGCCTCCTTTTCTCCCGGCTAAACAACCCCAGCTCCCTCAGCCGCTCCTCATAAGACTTGTGCTCCAGACCCTTCACCAGCTTTGTTGCCCTTCTCTGGACACGCTCCAGCACCTCAATGTCCTTCTTGTAGTGCGGGGTCCAAAACGGAACACAGTATTCGAGGTGCGGCCTCACCAGTGCTGAGTAAGGGGGGATGATTACTTCCGTAGTCCTGCTGGTCACACTATTTCCGATACAAGCCAGGATGCTGTTGGCCACCTGGGCACACTGCCGGCTCATGTTCAGCCGGCTGTCGACCAGCACCCCCAGGTCCTTTTCCGCCGGGCAGCTTTCCAGCCACTCTTCCCCAAGCCTGTAGCGTTGCCTGGGGTTGTTGTGACCCAAGTGCAGGACCCRGCACTTGGCCTTGTTGAACCTCATGCAATTGGCCTCGGCCCATCGATCCAGCCTGTCCAGATCCCTCTGCAGAGCCTTCCTGCCCTCAGGCAGATCAACACTGCCGCCCAGCTTGGTGTCGTCTGCGAACTTACTGAGGGTGCACTCGATCCCCTCGTCCAAATCATTGATAAAGATGTTAAACAGAGCTGGCCCCAATACTGAGCCCTGGGGAACACTGCTTGTGACCGGCCGCCAACTGGACTTAATTCCATTCACCACAACTCTTTAGGCCCAGCCATCCAGCCAGTTTTTTACCCAGCGAACAGTATGCCCATCCAAGCCATGAGCCGCCAGCTTCTCCAGGAGAATGCTGTGGGAGACAGTGTCAAAGGCTTTACTGAAGTCCAGGTAAACCACATCCATGGCCTTTCCCTCATCCCCTAAGCGGGTCATCTGGTCATAGAAGGAGATCAGGTTAGTCAAGCAGGACCTGCCTTTCATAAACCCGTGCTGACTGGGCCTGATCACCTGGTTGTCCTGTACGTGCTGCGTGGTGGCACTCAAGATGATCTGCTCCATAACCTTCCCTGGCACAGAGGTCAGGCTGACAGGCCTGTAGTTCCCTGGATCCTCCTTCTGGCCCTTCTTCTAAATGGGTGTCATATTTGCTAACTTCCAGTCAACTGGGACCTTCCTGGTTAGCCAGGACTGCTGATAAATGATGGAAAGTGGCTTGGTGGGCACTTCTGCCAGTTCCCTCAGTACCTTGGGTGGATCCCATCCAGCCCCATAGACTTGTGTATAAGTGGTGCAGCAGGTCACTAACCATTTCCCCTTGGATTATGGCGGCTTCATTCTTCTCCCTATCCCTGTCTTCCAGCTCAGGGTCTGGGTACCCTGAGAACAACTGGTCTTACTATTAAAGACTGCGGGAAAGATGGCATTAAGTACCTTAGCCTTTTCCTCATCCTTTGTCACTATGTTTCTTCCTGCATCCAATGAAGGATGGAGATTCTCCTTAGCCCTCGTTTTGTTGCTAATGTATTTGTAGAAACATTTTTTTTTATTGTCTTTTACAGCAGTAGCCAGATTTAAGTTCTAGTCAGGCTTTGGCACTTCTAATTTTCTCCTTGCATAAACTCACAACATCCTTGTAGTCCTCCTGAGTTGCCTGCCCCTTCTTCCAAAGGTCATAAACTCTCCTTTTTATCCTGAGTTCCAGCTAAAGCTCTCTGTTCAGCCAGGCTGGTCTTCTTCCCTGCGGGCTCGTCTTTCAGCAGTTCTGCTGACCCCCCTCCTTACTTCTCCAAGAATCAAAAACTCTATCATTTTGTGATCGCTATGCCCAAGACGGCCTCCAACCATCACATCACCCACAAGTCTTCCTCTGTTCACAAATGACAGGTCCAGCAGGGCACCTTCCCTAGGTGGCTCCCTCACCAGTTATGTTAGGAAGTTATCTTCCACACTCCAGGAACCTCCTAGATTGTTTCCTCTCTGCTGTATTGTATTTCCAGCAGACATCTCTTAAGTTGAAGTCCCCCACGAGAACAAGGGCTAGCGATTGTGAGACTTCTCCCAGCTGCTTATAGAATATTTCGTGTGCCTCTTCATCCTGGTTGGGTGGTCTATGACAGACTCCCACCATGATATCTGCCTTGTTGGCCTTCCCCCTGAGTCTTACCTGTAAACACTCAACCGTATCGTCACCAACAATAAGCTCTAGACAATCAAAACACTTTCATCAGGCCGGTTGGAAAAAGACCTGGCTGCATCATTTATAAGTGCAATAAAAACTGCCAGTTTCCTTTGCCAGAAGTTTCGCTTTCTGGGTGTGTTCCTCTTTCTTGTTTGGTTGGTTCGATTAACAACATTAGCATTTCAGGTTTTTTTGGTTTAGTGAGGGTTTTTGAGCAAACTGTGAATGCCATGGTATTCAGCAGCAGTGCCCCGTAGCTGCCTGCGTCTCCAGGTGCTGGCAAGATGTCCTGGGTGAGCTGGGAGTGCTCCCTGGGAGCTCTGTGCTGGCAGGTTTGAAGATCTCATGAAATAAGACAAAAAAGACTGGCGAAGTTAAACTGATCACCTGCTGAGGAAAGAGCAATGGCTTGCAAAAAATATTGAAAGAACTCTCTGTGTGAAGGACATTGTTTAAATGTGTCCAGGAGGCTGCAGCAGGAATAGCCTTTCTCCTTCCTTCCCCCTCCCATAAGTGCTTTTCTTCAAAAACGGGTTCGTGTTAGGTTTCCTGGGTGAGGGACGTTAACCATTTTATTTTGACAAGATAGGAAATGTTTTACTCTTTTGCTTCGTAGAGCTGACTGTAGCTTCTAGTACTATACCAAATGACAAAAAAAAAAAAAAAAAATGAGTAAAGGTAAGTGGGGTTTAGGGAAAAACCTCTTCCCTCCCCCCCTCTCAGTTCCACCTGTGGTTTACTGCAGCAGCTTTTAGCTGGCTTGTCTCAATTGTCACTGGGGCTACAGGGAGGGTTCAGTTTTGTCGTAGCAATTAATGGAGATGATATGGGCTGACTGTCCTGAATTAGCCCTGGAAAATCTTGTTTGTGTGTTTGGGATGAGTCAGGAAGGAAAATGCCAGGTTGAAATAACTGTGCCAATTGTGAGTGAAATGGAACAAAGGCAGGAAGGTCCTGTTCTTCTGCACCTGCACGCCTGGCCGGGCTGAGGGCTTCGGGCCCGAGGAGAGGAGGAAGCGTGTTAGCTGAGTTCAGGTTACAAGACCTGGTTTAATGCTATGAAGGTATTTGTTTTTCTGAAATGTTTTGGCTGACTTCTCGGGAGGACTGCTGCATATTTTTTTTTTTTTTAAATCCTTTAAATAAAAAGTACCTGTGATGCCATGTGATAATGAACTCCACCCTTCCATATGACATTACTGTTGTGGTTAAAAAAAAACTGGGAGCAAGCTTACTATAACATGGACAGGATTTATGACAGGTTATTGTCACCATATGAAAATTACAAGTATTCTGAAGAACCTCATGTATGAACTTTTGAAACCCATTGGTTAGCTGCGTATGGCGCTGCACTGGTAGATGGTGCGCTGTTTTCTATCCCAGATGTCTTCAAGAACGGAGCTGTAAACATTGCGTCCTGTGTAGTTTGCGATTAGGAAAACAATTCTGTCTTGAAGTTGGGAAGCTTATTTCTGATATAACTCACATAGCTATGCTGAGCACTTAAAAAACAAACAAACAAAAAAACCCAAACAAAACAAAAAACCTCACCAAAACTTCTAAGGGTAAGATTTACTCAATGCTCAGCATAAGTTTACTTATCACCAGCATATATGTATGCTTTTAGAAAGAAATCTGTACTGTGTAATGACATTAAGGGATTGTACTTCACCTTGCAATAGAAATGTTTTACTATTAGCTTTGAAGTTGTTTTTTTGAAATACAGAATATTACAGTTGGGAAGAAAAGGAAAGAGATCCAAAAAAAGAGTAAGGGGAAGTTACTTTGTTTAGTATCTCACTTGATACTATATATTGAACTCCATGCTTATAGTTTGGATTTCTTAAAAAAAGTTTTATATAAACTGCTTTTCAGAGTTACAGCATCAGTTAATGAAATGGTTCCATATGCTTGACTGAGGCCAGCTTTATTCAAAATCGTTGTTTCTTATTGCTGATAGCTTCAAGCTTTTTCAAAAGGTCATGTGGAATTCCTACATATTATGTAAATCTGATATAAACAGGAAGATGCACATGCATGTGTGTGATTATTTTCTTTGTGCACTTCTGGAAAGCCTGTGTGAGCAGGGTCAGGGTATGGGTACAGGTTAAAGACAAACTTTTCACAATTTTGCCTGATTCTCTCCTGTCTCTGCCATGCATTGACCATGGTATCTGATTTAAAATCTGTATATACTTTTTCCCTCACTGTGTTGTTTGTTTGTTTCTTGGGTTTTTCTGAGCTGAGTCCTGCATATTATCCTGTTTCAGTGGAGTAGGTTGACTGCTTTGGGTTTTGTTTTTTTTAATAACAAAGTTTCTATCATGCATTCCCAATCTAGTATGCGTTTAATTGCTGATAAGAAATTATGAAAAGAATCATGTGTGCATACACACACATTCAGTCTTTTTAATTATCCCCTCCAAAGCACTTTCTTACATGTCTGAGAGGTATGAAAAATTAGGGTAGATAGTACTGTATTAATGTTTTGATTGAGATCAGAGGTGCTTTAGTAATTGTGGTATGATGTGATGGGTGCATGTGGCAAGAGTAAGCTGTGGTTTTGTGCAGATGTGAGGTTTACCTGTAAGAGGGGTAAATCCCCTTCTTCTGGCACTAGCTGATGGATCAGGTACTATCATCTCGTGCAGTTCAAAGTTGCACCACGCTTCGTACCTGTAAACCTGGACCTCTGGGTACTCTTGGTATGTGATGTAGAAGAAGCTGATCTGAACATCTCTGGTTTCTACATTGAGGTTTACCAAGATTTTTCAAAAAATTGCACTCTTCTAGTTTGGTTTGTTTGTTACTTCAGCAAAAGAAAGAGAATTGCTTGAGGTGGTTTGCTAGCAGCTCCTAGGTCCTAAAGGAATAGTTACACACAGCAAACAGTTAAAACACAAAAGCAGCTGGACATCCAGGACATTATTTTTCATCTTTCTCCCCTTTCCTTCCTCTGTATTTTGAATCAAAGCTGTTGCAGATCAGAGCCGTTTAGAAGATGGTCTTCTAAACCCTTCAGACTCACTCTGTCTGGGCTAGCTGTTTTGATTACCTTGCAAAATATGACAGCTGTTACAAATGCTCACATGTATGGCACATGCTTGAAAACGTTTGGAGTTATGAATTTAAAAATTGGCTGCAAGAAACTTAAGTTCAGAACAGGAGATAATATTGAGAGCGGAAATGTGATGATGTGCCTTTTCTAGCACCACATGTGCATACTTTGCTTCCACGGGCTGACTGTACCAAGGAATTTGCCTTGCAGTAATTCAAAAAGGGGAAAATTCAGGACTAAGACATTTGCTTAATCATGTGAGGTGTATTTGTAGACAGATCAATGCGTGGAAGTTACCCTGTTACTCAGAAGGACTATAGAGGCCTTCAGTGTTGTTTGAGAAAGACTGTGTGGTTTGGTGGCTGGAATAGTTTTGGGGACTTTTTAAGACTAAGCTGTAAGAGCAGTTAATATATGTGATGATGTAAGTTTAATTACAATGTATAAGCTGTGAGAATACTACCCCAGTGGCTAGCTAAGTGGCTAAAGCATGCTGAATAAGTAGAGGAGCACACACTTTGTATCTAGGTGGTGGGGTGGGTTCTTCTGCACTTTCTGAAAGATAACATGTCTGGGCATCGTGTCATCTTGCTTTTGCAAAGCTACCTTGGGTAAACAAGGAAAATGATAGCTTTGAGTCTTGGGGAAGAAATGGGTCAGGTTAACTCTCTTGTGATTTTAGTGCCATTGACTTTCTATAATAATTCTAATGGAACGTGTCAGAAACAAACCTAGTGAGGACTAACAAGTGTTAATTGAGCTCTCTTCAGTTGCAATCTAAAATTGAATGCCAGAATTACTTTTTGGAGATTACTGAAAAGGTGGTGGGTTTTGTTTTGTATGGGTGCTTTTTTTTTTTTTTTTAAAGATTTGACTAATGTGCAAAATACCTAAATATCTGCTCTAATATACTGTTTCAGCTCTAAACTTTTGTTATTGCTGCACCTTTTTTTTCTTAATGGCATTTTATTTTAAGAAACATTAATTTTGTGTTGATTTCTAGACATTTTATTTAACACTGACATAAACTGAACATACAGGGAGTCATGTTTATGATGTAATGTAGTGTCTCCCACTACATTTTTTTATATATATGTATAAAAATATATATATTTATATGTTAAGATAGATTATCAAGGTATCTAGAGAAATATCAGAATCCCTAATTAAAATCCTGTGTAGGAAATGCTGGTTGTTAGCTGGAATAGTTTTTAGATGGCAGTGAACTTCAAGGAGAGTGTTGGTTTTTACAGCCCCCTTGTTTCCAGCACTGTGAAAAATTTCTCAGAATTTAGATACTATTCTTCTGAAATGGTATTTTTAAATAGCCACATAGTAGCTGATGCATAATGAATGAACCTATTGTAATGGACCAGAAAGATTTTAAAACTACATAGCCTGTCTTTCTAGACAGTGTGGGTATTGCATGCTTCTGTAGAACTCAGCTTTAGCATTGTTTGGAAATAATCTCTGAGATACCGTTATTTGACCTAACGTGATTTTTTGTTTTTCAACGTTTTAACCTTGTTATGTTTCAATTTTGTTGAATGCTGATTTCTGGAAGTTGATGAGTTTGTAGTTTAAATTCCTCTGTACCTTCCAACAGTAGCAAGCTGTTTATGTGCAAAAGAGAGGCCTGTTGCAAGACTTGAGAAGAATAACGTGAATTTAATTCAGTGTTCAAAWTCAGAAATTATATATACATATATATATATGTGGCTCACAAACTAACAAACTTGACTTTCTTATGCATGTTTTCTGTCATCCTTGGGCATAGCTGGGGAGAAGCGTTGACTTAGCAGATAATCTGTCTAAGAGGGAATAATTAAGAAACTATCCAGAGGGGCTTAGTTTTTCTGTCACAAAAAGGCTAAAATCCAGAATAGTCATGACCATGAACCTTGTTACTTTTTTTTTTCTCTTTAGGTTTGGTTCTGCGTTATATTGTCATTATGATTAAATAACTGATTTTCCTGTTAAATCTGCATTAAAATGATCTATCCTGTGAAGCCATCTTGAGCTTTGCCTGTGGCATTGGTTTTGCTTGCCCATCCAACTGCTTGTCTAAAAGATCCCTTCAAGTACCTTCTGGAAGTAGGCTAATCCTATGAAGCGTATGAAATTGGCAATTGATACTAGGGTTGCTAATGCTTCTGGTAGGCATTGTATTTCAAGTAGTGAAGATCTAATTGTTTGCATAAATAGGCTCAAAGACTTCTAAAACTTGCTTGTATAGCATAGTGCTGTAGCTCTGGACAGGGTTCTAGGTACAGCTATAATATTCATTATTAGCATTATACAAATACTGATCTTGTGGGGTGTTTTCTTAGGCGAGACTTTTATTTGGGCTCTGGTTTATCGCATGTAGGACTMGTGTCTAATGTTGAAGGAATGTTTCAAAGCCTCTTTGCCTGGAGCTGTCCTTCTGATCCTCTCTTTCCAAGTCCACAGAAAATATTTTAATTATGTGCTTCTAAAGGGATAAATACTATTGCTAGCATGTTATTTCATGGTTGAATAAATTTGTCTGATATACAGAATCTAAACATGCCTGGCTTGCTTGGTTCTGCAGTAATTTGGAAAACAGTTTAGCAGTGGGGGTATAGTGGTATTTTGCAGAGAGACTCAGTTAATGAAAAGACAAACAGAAAATTATATTTAGGACCATTCTCCCAGCCGTAGTGAATAATTAATAATGCTGGAGGTGATGGAAGCAGAGTTGTGCTACATTTGGGAAGAACATTCTCGTTGTGGTATAGTCCTTGTTTTTTCCGGTTGTGTTGCAGCTGTTTGCTAGTTTTCCCTATTCTACTGGTGCTTATGTCCCGAAATAACCCCGCTCAGCTCAGTGGGACTATCTGTAAGCCTGGGTGTTTACAGGAGGGGGTTGACTTCAGTCTGTAATAAATGCACACCGAAGTTGGAAGCACTACTTTAAATTCTGTTTTGTACAAGAAAATAATTACTTGCATAAGGAATGACAGGTGAGATCAGCATGGACCAATGTTAGGCTGGGTACTGGGAGAAACAGTGAAACCTCCCACTGCCTTCTGACTCTGCTTTCAGCTCAAGGTCAAAGACCTAGAAACCTTTGGTCTGTAAAGAAACAGGCTCAGTTGGTGCTCTGTACAAAGATATTAAGATACCCACTTTTTGATTGAAGCAGTGAATAATGGGAAAATATTAAGGTGTCTTGAGTTTTGTTGGTGCTTTATGCTTAGCAGGAACTGATTGAGCTGGGAGTAAGCATGCCTTTCTGTTACAAAATCTAAAAACTGGTCTGAGAAGACATTGTTTCTACCTACAATATTTGCCTGCCTTAAAATGTGTAATGTAAAAGATTAGTGGCTAAATTTTACCTGTTAAACATTTGTACCCATCTGCCACTAATGTTAGAAAGCATTTGAAATACTGAAACACTTAACACCCCTTTGACATCTTCTGTTATTTTGGTTTCTCCTTGGAACATTTCCAAGCCCCATCTGTATCTTGCCCCTTATATGCTTGGAAGTTAAAGAGTACAGAAGCACTGCAGATTTCGGTGACTAACATTTAATGTGGGATGATGTGTTGGCATGCATTAAAAATAACATCCTTTTAGTTCTCCAGACTTTTTGAGATTTAAAATATATTTATGAGATATCGTGGAATTTTCTTTATAAGAATAGACGATTATTTTTAAATAAAGATGTAGATTGTTCGTTACTTAAATKAGAACTTTTGTGACTTACAAAAAGATGCAAACAGATTTGGGGAACAAAGCTCACATGATAAAATATTWTTCTCATAATGTTATTTGAGATGAAGAAAGTTAAGAAAAAAAGAGTGAAACCTTGTTTCCAAATATGCCAAAATACAAATATTTTTTGTACTGTGTATTTTTAAAAGACTAAATTTGGTTATGATTAGACAAGTTTATTTGCAACATAGTGGTATAGTGTGTAGTTTGGCATAGTTTCATATTTTTAAAAAAAAAAAGTCTGTAATCATTTGTTGATTACTGCCTAGGTGTCTCTAGTTTTACTTTTGGAGCTGGTAAAATCTTTCTGCAGACTTTTTTTCTTGAGACATGCATCAAACTCTGCCCAAAGACAGCATGTTCTGCTTAAGCTACCATCCAAAATTATCAGTTGTACTTGTAAAAGTAAACAAATTACTCCCCTCTACACCTTTTTATGCTTTTAGTCTATTCTGCTGCAATTGTCTAAAATCCAAGTAGGTGAATTCCCAACTATTTTATCTGCCTTACAGCATACCTCTGTGGATGGATACACTGAACCACACGTCCAGCCTATCAAGTCAAGTAGCAGACAAAACATCCCCCGATGTAGAAACTCCATTACGTCTACCAATGAAGAGCATCCTCACATTGGAAACTATCGCTTACTGAAAACAATAGGAAAAGGAAATTTTGCCAAAGTGAAACTGGCAAGGCATGTGCTTACTGGAAGAGAGGTAAGCCTTTTAAAAAAAAAAAAAAAAAAAAAAAGCTGACAGTGTGTTTTGTATTGGCTATCTTTATAGTAAGTATTTCTGCTATTCTTTTACCTTTCTCTTCTGAATAGAAAAAGCGCATTTTTTGTCAGGATAAAGGAAGATGCAAAGAGGATGTTTCAGGATGTAAAAATTACCTGAGGTGCCTGAATTTTCTCCCTCTAACCACTCACCCCTTTTTTCAAAATATGATGAAGAGACCAAAAAGTYGCACATCAAGGGGTATTTTGGGAGTGGGAGGAGGTCCGTTCATCCCCAAGCATTTCCAAAACCGAAGAAAAATCTATTGATAGATAGATTTCATTGATATTGATAATCTGTTGATAGATCATTGATGTTGAGATCTACTGATAGATAGATCTTGTGTTTAGAGGGCCTGGTTTTGCAGTGGACAGGATAACATTGTTCTGTCCAAACACTGATGGAAGTATAAAACTGATTCCTTGGTGGTACCATCTGGTGGCAAAGTTCTGAGCTCCTTCTGGTAGATCCTAATAGGTGAGAAATTTTGCTTGAAGTGCATAAAAGCAGACATATATGCATGTCTTACAGGCACACCTATGCTTTTGCTCGCAGAGGTGCGATATATTTTTGTTCAAACATTTTTCTGAGTTAATAATCCATGGTGGTTTGTTTTTTTTCCCAAGGTTGCTGTGAAAATAATAGATAAAACCCAGCTAAATCCTACTAGTCTGCAAAAGGTAAGAATATATCATAACATCTGAAATTCTATAAACAGTTGAACTGTGATCTTTTATTTACTTGACAAAAATATTTGGTCCCCTTATCTGGCTAAACAAACATCTTTGTGTATGTATGACCTTGGGAGACAGTGGTATCATACTGTCTTTGCTATAATGTGCATGTGCCGTTTGTCTGAGGGCAGTAACTCTAGGTGGTTCCTATCTAAGCATTGCTTCTTTGCTCTTCCTTCCTCCTCCAGCATTACCCCTTGCTGACAATAAAATTTCTATCTARTTAGGTACAAAAGTAGTTTGTCTATGTACTAAATCAAGATGTAATTCTGTAAAGGATAGTATTTTTCTTGGATTTTTCTTTAAGGTAGTAACTGGTTTTTGTGGACTTGTAAAAGTGCCAATTTTTATGGCTTTAGTGTTTTTTTTCCTTTGTTTTTGTATTCTTTCAACTTTAATAAAATATTTGTTAAACTCAAAGGACCTTTGGCAATTAGTGTTTGTGTATAGAATTGACAAAATGACTGAACGTAATCAGAACATTCTTGTTTGTTTGTGCCTGTAGATAGAAATTCAGAAGTTCTTCATAACCCTGGGTTTTTTTGTTTGGTCTGGGTTTTTTTTACTATTTAACTATGCATATGTTTGGTTTTGGCTGAAGCACAGAAATGTTGTATTGTCCTACTGGASGTTGCCCATTATAAAAATTCGGGATATTTTTTCTTTACAAATACTAGACTGCTGCTGTCTTTAGCTGTAGAATGAGAGAAAGAGGCTAGGGCTTACTGCTGTTCTTTCATCTCTGGCTGCCGTTACGTTTATTTTAGTGTGTAACTGGTTATGGGGAGTTATAAATAACTTTGCTCTAATTTCTTTTTTTCTTTGATTTCTTTTTATTCTTTAATTTAATTGCTTTAATTTCTCTTCTGTAGTATTTTTGTTTGAGTATGGGTTCTCCAGGATTTTTTTTTTTTTTAATTCAACCTGCTGTGCAGAGTCCATGCAAAAGCTTTGCTATCCTTAAGTCCTATATCCTACGTTAAGCAAATTTCTTTGCTAATATTTGAGCTAGTGAAGAGAGACCCACAGAGGCAGTACGTGACAGAGCATATTGGGGAAATCCTGTGCTGCTCACGTAAGCTTGTTTCCTACCTAGCTTGGTATTTACACTTGGAGAGCTAGGTGACTTTGTCTCATTGTTGAGCAATGAGAGGGTAAAAAAAATGTTAAAACTTTCTGGAAAACTAAGCATGAGAAACTTACTTCTGGGATAATTGCTTTAATGAAAAATAAGTTGTATTTCACACAACAATATTCAATAATTGGTTAAAAAGTCATTCCAAGTATAAATGAAATTTTTATAGCCTACACATATGCTGTCATGCTGCACAAGTAGTACACAAATATTCATATAATAGGACATTGCTGCTGTTACTTGTTTTTTGAGTGGGAAGCTGATAACAAGAGAAACAATTTTTAGAAACATTTATAAGCAGAAGTAAAGACTGAAGTTAGAGTTAGTGATTTAACCACAATTCCATTCTTCTTCAATAACTTCTAGAAATATTTATCCCGTGCATCTTCTGTTTATACTGGAAAGTGTGATAATTTGTTGGTATAAAGTTTTCCATCTAACGTCTTGATTGTAATTTTCAGAAAAAAAACTTTGTTTTGAAGCTCTAAAAGTCTTCAGCTTCCTACAGTTTTCTGAGAATTTTGAGTGAAACTGAATATTGATTCCCTGAAAGCTTTTAAGCAAGCTTAAGTACAGTTTTTGTACGGTCACTCAAGTGACTGTAGTTTTTTAAAGCAAATAGGGGTGAGAGGGTAGTTCATCAGGATACTTAGAATTATTTCTGTTAGTATTTTGATATGTCATTTGTGTATTGTAAACAAAATAWTTTTTTTTAAACCTTGTTCTATGAAATCTCCATGTTTCACGGTCATCTTTATTTTTCTTTCTGCACTGAACTCTTTTAAAGTTTGTGATTCTTTATGTACTATATAGTGTGACTGTAATGTGATTTTTTATAATTTTATCATGAGGGTTGTATGTATGGTTGTACAGTAGGACTGTTAAGTAGTCAATTTTTCTTCAAAGTTAATGCTGGGAAAGGGAAGCAGTGATAGTAGTACTGTTTTAATAGGAACAGACATTTTTCTAATGAATGTTTGTAGAGAAATACTGTAGTAAGTTTCTGCAACAAAAATATCACTCCTGAGTTTGAACCCATCTAAATTAGCATAGTCGAGAGGACAGTCTCTAGAACTTCAAAGCTGGTAGATGGTATGCAGATCAGCAAAACTTTCAGGCCTTCAATCATTTCTTTACACACATTATTAATCAAATAAGACAAATATGTAGTGGTCTTGTGAATGAGCCTGTGCCTTTCCTTTTTGAGTCAGTATAATATAAAGGATACCAAGTGCAAGTAGGTTTTGCTTTAGTATTTGCTACTGACCTAACTTAAGTAAAATGAATTGAGGCATCATAGCTTCTCATGCACTGTTCTGTTTTGTAAACAGAAATAGTTGAGCACATAGTTCCGTTGCTGGAAGTGCCGTACAAGCTGGGTCTGTAGTTAGTCATGGGTATGAAAGCAGAGAAAGCATTTAGTTTGTCTTTGCCACTCTCCAATGTTATTTATGCCATATAGTGCGGACAGGGTACTCTGCAGGCATAGTTATTTTAACTTAAACTGGGAGAGGTGACAGAAGTAAGCTGACCTTGTGAATTTTTAATTTTGCATCCTTGTGCATGCAGTGTGATAGTCTTAAGTTATACTTTTTGCTTCAGGACCTCTACCTCTTTAAATAGATAACCAAGGTTGAATTAAGGGCRGTGCCTTTTATTTTGTTCAGTATGTGGTTCCCATCTTACTCAGTGAGCACCTGTTTAGAAGACAGAGCTGGCTTTTTTGTGAACTTGCTATCTTGATAGTAACATATTGTAATGACTTAGCTTTTTCCACTGTCATGATTGTAATTTGTTCCCAAATGTAAGTATTTGGGTTTCATCATAACTAGAATTTATATCAGAATAGCTGTTCTATTTTCTGCATGTCTGCTACATTGAAAGTGTCRTCTTGTACTGGCTTCACTAAGGATGTTTCTGAAATAGGATTCTGTTGCTCTTATGCAAACTGCTGGTGGAGCAGAAGGTGCTTTTTTTTCTTAATAGGTTTGATTAGCAAGTGACATTTCAGATTTTCCCTTTTTAGGGGTCAGTGGGCTTCTTTTTATTCTTTAAACATATCTAAACCCTCAAACTTAGGTTCTTTCTGTTGTTAAGAAAAGCAGAACAGAAGTAGTAGTAGAAGATTCGGAACAATTTCATTATGTTACCTATTGAAAACTATGCTTTCTAGCAACATCCCTTCTCAGTATCAATTTAGAAACTAGAGAAGCATTCAAGCACATCTTTCAAAGCAACAAAAGATCTATCGCAAAGTAGTGCTCCACTGAATGCAGAGTTACAATGTAAAATAATGTACCCTAATACTTGAATACTGTTAACACTTTTTTTTTATTCAAGTGTTATCCAGTGTTTCAAGATTTTTCTAGCTTGTTTCTCTCTTGTGGGAGAAAATTGGGGGAGTGAACGTTGGCATTTTCTTAATTTGTATAAACGTGCATTTATACTGGACCAAATAAAATCCTGTATATACACCAGGACTCCAGAGAACAGTTCATTTGCCCAACTTCCATCCCGCTCTGCCTCTGCTGTTTTGAACATCTGTATTGAAATAAGGTTCCCTGCTCTTTCTCCCCACTCCACATTTGAGAGACCCGTACACATCCTCTTGGACTGTATGGGCCAGGACCTGCGCAAGGTGTACTGTGGCTGTATTTGTGGTCTCTACACAGTGCTGTTCCATTATTTCAGTTCTTTCAGCCTTTCAAACAATTTCTTTCTTCCAGCCTTCCTGAGTTCGAAGGTAATCTGTCACACCAAGCAGCTTTAGCAAAGCTGCTTGACTTAGTTACATAGCAGTATTATGGAATATATAAGTTACATCTGCCTAATTTGCAAGATGCCTATACCTGAGTTACTTCAGAAAAAGGTCTGAAAATGTCAGTTTCCAGGTAAACAACTGCTGGAAACTTGTCAGAAGCTGGTAACTGCAAAACACAAACTCTCAGAGGAACGTGGATCTCCTCTGTGAAGAAGGCAACCTTGTGTGCTGTAGTTTCAGTAGTGGGCAGGCAGTTGGGAGAGGAGGTTTGTAGGGAGTACAACCACTTAGGGTTTTTTAATCTTTTCTCAGGGCAAGCCATTTAGTCAGCAGCTACTTGAAGGTAGATTCCAAGATTTCAATTATGCTTTCAATTCTTACTCTGCTGATTTCTCTCTTTCCCTGCTCCCATACATTTGTAGGGAGGCTGACACCATCCCGTCTGTAAAATAAAATAGCCAGTTTCCATTCAGCTTATGCTTGACAAGATTTGTGTGGATGAGCGTCACCTAGGATAACTTCGGCTGCTTCAGCCTTGTCCAGTTCTTGGTCTAAGGATGCAAACTCATTTCAACCAACATTAAAAGTGCCTTTGAGTCAAAATCCCCAAACAAACAAGAAGACCACCTCAGAGACCATACCCAGATTCACCTTGTGACTTTGTTGAGTTCATTTAGAATTTGCCTTACAATAGCTGCTTTCTTTCAAAAGGCTGAGACTAGCTACTTCCTCTTGAGATACTCATGGTGACTACCAGGACTGTGTACCTGCTTTTGTGTGAGAACATATGCTTCAGTTTTCTGAAAAATGTCTATTCGACAGGATATATAATACAAGATGTTGTAAAAAATTTTACTGGCATTTGTATGGAATAAACCTAAGCCCATACTTTGGGTCTTGATGAYTTACTTGCTCAGAACCGGAGCAAGTAATTGTTTCTTTCATATAATGAAGTATCTGCATCAGACTAGAGGTCAGTAATGTTCTGTCTTGAGGAAAATAGACTTTTATGTCCATTTCTYGATAGGCTTTTTCCTTTATGGAAGGAAAAATTACATATTATGTGGAACAAAATTTCATGACACTATGAAATCAATTTGAATCTTAAACCAATTATAAACTTCTAAATCCTGTATGAATATTGAATAGAATAATGCACTTTTTTTTGCAATTACTATGTACTTCACATTACATGTAAAATTGTTTCGTGATCTTTTTTCTATATTTGAAATTTCTATTTATAGAAGTTTAATATTTTAATCCTGCTTATGAAGACATGCATTCATTGCTGTAACTTTTATACCGGCATTAATACTGTTAAGTTATGAAATATCTTTCCAATCTTCTGGCAGGAATTGCAATTTTCCACATACCTGCTTAGAAGCTCTTTTGAAGCTGTACCATCTGTTGGTTTAGATTTGTAAGCTTCTGAGTAATTGATATTGATTTAGCTGAAAAACTTTTTCTTGTGCAACAAATTCAGATACTTAGAAAAACAAAAAATGCACACAGAACAGCCTGGTATGATGGTTTTTTCATGGGAATAACTGGATTTATGGGGAAACAAGAATATTTGCTAAAGTTAATTCTATAGCATAGTATTACATACCCATGTGTTACATTTTGAACACAAGCAAACTGCATCATACTGTTCATGTTTTCTCAGAGAAATGCTTTTATAGTCTTTGCTTCCTTCTGAAATTGTTTTAATGGCAATTATAAGGCAAGTGGATAGTAACTAACTTGAAATACTTAAATAGAACTGCAATAATATTACTTGATCAAAAGCTGAATTTCAAAAAGATGTTGCTCTATAGTCGTAACTTGTAGAATAAATGCAGAATTTTAGAAATGTTATGACTAAGTTGCACAAATGGAGTAAAAAAAAAATGGGTGTCTAAGCAAAAGAATCTTAATTTCTCTGAACTTGTAGCCTCAGCCATCAGAAAATAGAAACTGAAGTGCAACTCTTTGAGGAGGTGTTCAACCTCTGGCTTGCATCATTGTACCCTTTCGCAAAGGYAGCATCTGAATAAATGGGACTAATTTTGAAAATGGGGAGAGAGATGCCCTCTGAGACATCAGACAAGCAAAACAGCAACAACGCACTTCTGCGTTGAGCCAAGTTTCTCTATAGGGAGGACTGTAGTGCTAAGATGTTTCCAAAATGGCTAAGCATTATCCCGAAGCCAGTGAGCTTTTCTTCCTCCATTTCATCATCCCAATACGGGACTAAAGAGCATGCAGCACAGTAAATAGATTTGACAGTGGGGATATGCTGTTCACTTGAAGTAAAACAGTGCAAACTTCTCAGTATTAACAGYCTCAAGTATAGAGTAACTGAACTATGTAGTCATTTTGGATTCCTTTTGTTTGCCTTCTTCCCTTTGAGCCCCTAGATTAGTATTGCTTCACCTCTTATTTAATCAGTAAACCCATGAATGCTAGAAATTTACGAGTGAAGACCTCTTGGTTCTGTTTTTTTAAAAAAATAAAAAAGTAAAACTACCATTGTCTTAAGTGTATATGCTTAGGGCTATAAGTTTGTCCAATTGGTTTTAATTATGTGACTCAGGATCATAAACCTTCAGGCCTTGCTGGGGGGAGGGGGGACATCGCTGTTTGTGAGCCGGTGTAAGGTTTGGTAGTTGTGAGAAGAGTAAACTCACCCGCTTCACCTCTGTGGAGCAGGAGGACTGGGGGACGTCAGGATTTCTGGTATCTGATTCCATTTTAACATTTGTGTGTTCTWCTTTTTTGTGGTACTACACCTTGTATTTGCACCCACAGTTATGTATGTATTCAGGGTAGTTAGCTGAGCTTGCCAGTCACCAAAGAAATCGGAGCAGAGATAAAAAAACTTGTGTGAATAATCTGTTGGTTTTGGTCAATGTGAAACTCCAGAAAGGGCTATAAAACTTACAAACGTGTCTGTTTGTATAAAACTTAAAAATTAGTATGTTTTTGATATGTAGTTGGTAGTGGTTATTGTTATATAATGTATAAGATGTAGATTACATTTTCTGGTGTTCACTGCACTATATTTACCTATATTTTATGCTAATGCGATTTTCTGTGGCTTATGCTGCTCCTTTTTGCCATCTAAAATCGCATATCTTGAATAACTTTTCCCTAATAAGCACACTTTAAGAAAGTTGTCTTGCTTCCTTGACAGTTGTTTCGAGAAGTACGAATAATGAAGATACTGAATCATCCCAATATTGGTAGGAGCCCTGCATTTCTACAAACTTTTTTTTTATTATATTGTTTACATTTTACTCTCTTTGGCTTTATTTGAATGTACTTTACAACTATGCTTTTGTTTGTTAAACTTTTTTGAGATAATAGGACAGTGAGCATTCAGTAAATGCTTCATTGTCTCACCTCCTTTATTGACTCTGCTTGAAACAAGAATTTTGCTCTGAGGAGATGAACTGCTCAGTCCAGGAGAGCCTTAACACAAAAGTAGGAGATGCTGAGCGCTCCGGTCTGCTGAGGGCCCCAACTCCCCTCTGTCCATTGAAATTACTCTTGAGGCCAAAAAGCATGAGTTTCTTAGGTGAAGGTAGCAAAACTCTATTAGTTCAGTCTAGGAAAGACTCCCGCCGACTGATATTTCCAGAAAATTAGAATTACGAAGTATGTAATTTTCCCTTTCTGCTTTAGTTCTTTCACCTACCCCACAGCTTCAGGGCCCTACTTTGTGATGACAATTCTTCTGGCTGAGGAGGGCTGGACAGTCTTTTTCCAGAGACAGTTAATGGTCCTGAATCGGCCAGAGGGCTTGTTGCATACAAGGTATGGACGAGGCATACAAGTTATTACATGCTAGGCACTCCCTTCTCATCYCTTGAACTGTTTGTTGCTTTTCCAGCATTCTTAGCTTCTGCTGTTTTTTGTTTTCTTGGGGGTGGCGGTGGGGGTGTGTTTGCTTTAAATGAGTGGTTACTATTACAAGCTGAGGAAAGTTTTCCAGACTTAACGTTTCTGGTGTCCACTCAGTTTTTAGTTGGTCAGAATTTCAGATTTCTAACTGGGAGCAGTTTACTAGCAAAATAGGGAAGGTTTGTATGATCTTAAAGACGTCTGTGTCAAATTAAACACTAATTTCAGCATGAACTCATTTGTACAGTGTGCATAAACTTCTGGGAAAATTGTGAATTAATATGCTTTATTATCAAACATGATTTAGAAATTAATTTTGCTTTTTTCACCTCAAAAGAATGCTAATCTAAAGGATATAAATTTTTCGTATGCTTTAGTGTTATCATTGGCCATAAATTATACTCACTTCATGAGTATAATTTTTTGTTTGTACTGTGCTTTTGCTCCCTGCTGCAATCTCTCTCTCATTCATTTTTCTTGCAGTAAAGTTATTTGAAGTTATTGAAACTGAAAAGACATTGTATTTGGTAATGGAATATGCCAGTGGGGGTAAGTGGATTCTTAATTCTGCTTTAAGGATAAACCGAAATATGGAAAGCCATGCCGGTTGCATGCCTAGGAACGATTTAAGGATTTTATGTTTAATGGGTTATTCCAGTCTGGCCTTCGCAACAGTCCTAGCAGACCTCCCAGGGCAGACTTTYGTGCTCGCATCATGTTCTGTAAAGTAACCTTTGTTTTGTAACCTGGTTTGTGCCTAAGGGTAGTTACTGTTCTGAGGTTTCTGCTGGAATATCACGAGATAATCTGGTGCTGATTCTGGCAAAAACTTGACTCGGTGTTTATCTGCTATATTTAGGCAAGCACTGATGCCTCATTTTATCTTGAAAATGTGGGCCAAAGCACTTGGAGAGGCAGGCCCAGGGGGTGGGAATAAGCAACATGGGAAAGGGGACCAACAGGGTCATAAAGAGTGTGAGGGATAGTGGGTGCCTGCTTGAGGAGCTGCTTAGCATTTGAATGGGAAATGTTTGAATGTGGGAAGGGAATCCAGCACAGGGCTAGTGACCAGCTGGGAAAGGCTGCTCATCACACAGTGCAAAAATGAGGATCTGAAAAGCATTTGAGCAGCTTTATTAGAAAGAGAACAAGAAGGAAAAAACAGAAGTAATACAGATACTGTAAAGTGAAGCTGCTATAGAGGTGTGCAAAACAAATCTGGTACATATGAAGTTGCCTGTTTCCCAGTGCATCTTGTATGCAATGTGAATGTTTTTCACGATTAAAGTAATTTTTTTTTTTTTGTTTCATGGTGTTTTTTAAGGAAACTTATTTTTAAAATTGAAGAATTAAAAATTCTCATTATGGAGGGTTCCATTTTTATATTTCTTGACTGTTACATGTCTGAAAAATTAAATCCAATGCRAACAGTAAAAAGGAATTTTTCCTGGCTGCTTCTATTTCCTTTCCCTTGAAGAAGCAGGAGAGGGGGTTGTTTTCAAGCATGATTTGATTGTGCATGACAGTCAAAAATAAAACCTGGGCAATAGGACTGATGTTTTGTCCTTGTCATGGTTAGGAGAAGTGTTTGACTACCTAGTTGCACATGGAAGAATGAAAGAGAAAGAGGCTCGTGCAAAATTCAGGCAGGTATGAAATTAACATTCACGCTTTCTTTTGTTTCTATTTATGGTGTTTTCAGATAGACATGAGTGTAAGGGTACTTCTTTTACTTTAAAAAAAATACTCATTGTTGTGATAATGTTTATTAAAGCTGGAGTGGAAAAAATTGCTGAAGAGAAAAATATCTGCTTCCTACGTACTATCTAAAAATAGTAAGACTGTTTTACATTCTTTTTTAGTGGATGTTCCTAAGAGCCACATTTTTTATTGTGACTCACTTGAGGTTTTAATCCTTTTCTGAATATTTTAGAATTTAACAGGTGTTCTATCTGGAGATGTTGATATGATGGCATATATTGCTGTGTCATGTCACATTGTTTTGTATGAAGGGTATTCTGTAACAGGTTTTTATATTCTTACTACAAACTTTCTCATCTTAATCTTTTTCTTACCCTGTTTTTAGTGATTATTTTGTGAAATGCTTGAATTGGATAAACAAAACTTGGTATTTTTCAGAATTAAGGTATATAATTAACATGTAAAGAAACTGCTCWTAACTTGCTGTTTCAGACTTGTTTTTTGTTATACATACATAAAAGATGTATATGTAAATGTTGAATTAACTATGCTGTTAGGGATGAATTGCAGAGATATGCTGCAAACATTTCAGCAGATAAAATCTGAGATGGTACATCCAGCTATTGGGTTGGGGGGTGGAATAATTTCCTTTTATAGTTCTTGCTATTGCGTGATCTGCATTTAAAATAGATGTTTCTCCTATTACCTTGAGGAGTATGTATTAAACTTCTTTTTAGTAAGAAAATGAGCTGCTTTTAGGGACGTTTTAGTATTTGAGCTTTAATGAAACTTACATGAATATTTTCTAAAATGAAAGCTTTATTTATTAACTTCTTACATTTTTCTGAATCATATCAGGAGCCAAAGTTACTAAATTATATACAAAAACTTATGCTGAGACTGAAATAAAATATTTCACTGATCATCTTGGTGTTTCAGATTGTATCTGCTGTGCAGTACTGTCATCAGAAATGCATAGTTCATCGTGATCTTAAGGTAGGCTGTTACTTATTTTTCATTTTGCTGGCTGACACTGTAGACTTAATTTCAATCTATACACTTGTCCTTGCCACGCATAGTTCATTGTGATCTTAAGCTAGGCTGTTACTTATTTTCCATTTTGCTGGCTGACACTGTAGACTTAATTTCATTCTGTATACTTGTCTTTGCCACTGTCTCTGAATGCCTCAAACGTGTGAATGAAGGAATTATCACTTGTATTTTATTCTCAATTTTCTGAAGCAGAAAAATATGTAGCTTGCCTGTTGGAACAGGGGAGAGACAAGAATAGAACATGTGTTACTTTCATTCCAGTTTTGGCTTTAAGAAAAAGACATGCTCTCCAAAGAATTATACCTGCTGGCATGCAGATATCTACACGTTGAAGCTGCAGAAGTTCAATGATACCAGTCAGCACTAGTTAATTAAAGTATTTTCAGTTAAGATATATTGCAAGTTATACAAAATGGTCTTTTCTTAGTGATTCGTAAGAAATATGTTAGGTTTTTAATCCATTTGAACTTCTGGTTTATACTCTAGTGTTTAATTCAGGCAGAAAAATAAATCGCAGGTAAACAGAAAGTAGTCAAACTTCCTTTTTTTTGATGCTTTCTAGTAATCTATCTGTATAAACATACCAGACCATGTTAAAGAGTTCAGCATTTGCAGGTACAACCTAAGCCTTCAGTCTGAAGTTGTCTTTGTGCCAAGTTTATGTATCATAGGACTTGGACACAAGATCTTCACCTGCTTAAAAGTTGGCTTGTCCTCTTGCTTTGATGTCTTTGTACATTTACAAAGAAAACACTGGCATAGGTTCTTTTACTAAAGTATCTAAATACTTGTGAAAAACTGAGGTTGAATAATACCTAAGTTTTTTTTTTCACCAGTATCTTTTGTCTTAACTTTCATATAATACACTGCAGCATGCTCTCAGCCTCTTTCTTACAAATCTGTCTCCTAATACCTGTCAATCTGCCAGCTCTTGCATGTGCATATGGTGCTGGATAATACATCCTTTTCTGCTGGGTCCTCCCTGCCCCAGGTCCATTGCCATGTGATGATGGAAGTGCCTGGCCAGTGCTCTGAAGTCAGAATGTGAGGAAGGAAAGGGCTGGATCTCATTGAAATCTTGATTAAAAAAAAAATCCTCCCCATCTTGCGTGGTGGTTTGGAGCCCGTGAATGTTTTGTCAAGCTCCCTGGAGCTTACTGCAGCCACTGTTGTTGAGCTTTCCAGAAGGCTGCACCTAGGGACCTATTGGCTTGGCTGGACAAGCCGCTTTCACTGGTTGTCTYGGCCCTATACTTGCCTGGGAGTAGAAAGCCAGCCATCTCCTCATGCTTATCGGGCACTGGCTTGCTCAGCCCAGCTATATTATTGAGTCTTACTGCATTAACCCCTGCAGTTATTTAGCATCCTGCATCTCACTCTCCCAGAGCCCATTACAGCCTCCACCCCTCATTCATTTCTCAGTTCCATAGCACACATACAGCTCACTGCGTTGCTCACAGGGCTATCCAAAACTGCTTTGCAGCGTTCGCGCAGGATCCCTTTTACCATCTGTCACAAGTACTCTGCTGCTGATCTCCTTCCTATTTGCAAGACAGGCAGGCAGGCTACAAAATAATTCCTTTGTTTGCTTTTCTCTCTCTGTCTTCTCTTGGATGAAGTTACGCTAGACTCATTTGAARAGTTCAGTGTTAGGTGCGATTGAGAGCCAGTCAGCCTAGCCAATGAAAAATACATTCCCCAAAGAAAAAAGGTGTAAACRTATGGCTTTGAGGAGGTATTCTCGCTTTGTCTCTTCTTTCCAAACATTATGTGTCATCTCTGTCTGACTTAAAATTCTTCTCATGGAGCTGCAGAGAAGCAGGAAGCGACTTTAAAGTTGTGTCTGCATTCACRTCTGCTTCTGTTGACTTTCTCCATGGTATCAGCATGCTGACCAATTGACATTGTTAGCACCGCAAGGCAGAGGTCTAGCACCACTTTGGAGATTTTTTTATAAGCTTTTGTGGCTTTAACAGAAAGGGTAAACTCCATCAAATGTAAGTTACTTCAGACTAAACTAGGAAGATATGTAAGAAAATGTGCAAGTTTGTCCAGGCTATTCTGGCAGAAGAGGAGGGAGTGCAAGACCCGTGGGTACTTAAACTGTCTCCTTTTAATCTTCTGTGATTGTAAACAGCTTGTGTAGAAAGGGCTATAACCAATTCCAAGTTTGCTCATCTTGTGATGCTCAAAACTTATCTTACGTTTTCACTGGCTGTTAATATTTTTTGCTCTGAACACGTAACCAACAAGAGCATGGTCTTTCTATTTGGCATACTAAAAAGGTTTTTTTGGTGGTTTTGTTTGAAGTAAGGAACCTAAAAGCATGGGGTACTTGGGTAGCAGAGTACTGTTGAACTAGGAGGACTATTGTAATCGCAGAGCAGCTGCACTGACAGTAATGTTTTCACCACAAGGAAAATGAAGTCTTTGTGCAGTAATGTAGAAGGCTGTCAGATCTGGAAAATATCTCTGTGAGCCTGTCTGCAGGCACATCAGCTGGAACCAGCTGAGGCTGCAGGTCATGAATTATGATAAAATATTTTTCCAGGATAGCTAGTTTGTAAAAATGGGCTGTATTTTACTTCTGATAAAGGCTAAATTCTGTTGCGCAGCTATTGGCTTGATATGCTGGTAGTTAATTGTCTGCTGTTCTGTTTGTTGAGTGCAAGTGAAATTATTAAAAATAAAACAAAACCAACAAACAAACAAAACCATGTTTACCCTTTTAATCAAAGCAACTAACAAATTGATTGCTGCTTCTCTGATCCTATATTTTCTGGGCTCAATTCTGAGCGCAGCATCCGATGAGAGAAGTCTGTGTTTGCTATAAAACTGATGTTTGGCAATTAGGTGAATTCTCTGCTCTGACTAATGTCTGTCGTCCTGCTGAAAAAGGAGGATTCCTGCACTGCTCAGTGCTGCTCCTGTGTTGCTGATATGCGGATCAGGACCTGGGACCCAGTTAGATGAGTAAACATTGCCCAGTTCTGCTGCACTCCTTGCACAGCRTCCTTGCATTTTGAGAAATGCACTTTATTTTTTTCCAGCAATGTATTAGTATTTCTCTAACCTTGCTCTTCTAATCCTCTGCCCTACCTGTGATACTAAGTGTAAGATACTGTTTACTGACTCTCCAGAATACTGGCATCCGTGTATATGTGATATATTGCRTTCACATGATGATTGCTGCACAGGCATTAATATTCTTAGATTTACAATACATGCATTTTTTCATACACAATGCAATACTTGAGTGTTAAATGCCTTGGTGTTGTTATTGCTAAAGCAAACACTGAGAATAAAGGGGAGAGAATTTTTTAGTACAGAATGCTAAGATACAGCACGTAGCTTGAAGTGTTTCATCTTGTAAGCAGAAGAGATCTTCTTTTAAAGTCTTAAATCCCTTCTAACATTTACCCCACCAAAATGGTAGATGATGTCTGGGATTAGATTTACGCTCCTTGGCATCAGAAGTTGGCATGAATCTGTCAAAAGCTGAAACTGCTATTCTGAGRTGTCTAGATACTTCAGTCTAAAGCTGAACTAAATTATTTCTTCCAGAAAAGAAAATCTTCATAGTTGATTCAGTAGCTGACTTTCAAGTCTGTTTAGCTGCTTTTAACAGTTATATTTTGCTGAGTAAACATAGTCGATTTTCAATCTTTGTAATGTATTCAGGAGGATTAGTTTCTTTTGTTCTGTGAGAAACAGATGGTGAACCATTTTAGGAAAAGAAACATGTTTGCATTTATTGATAAATGATACATTGTAATATATTGATCTTATTCTGATGCATACATTTTCTTGTTCCTCTTTTATTTTTCTTAGGCAGAAAACCTTCTACTTGATGCAGACATGAACATTAAAATTGCAGACTTTGGTTTTAGTAACGAATTTACAGTTGGTAATAAACTGGACACGTTTTGTGGAAGCCCGCCTTACGCTGCTCCTGAACTTTTCCAAGGAAAGAAATACGATGGTCCTGAAGTGGATGTGTGGAGCCTTGGGGTGATTTTGTACACACTAGTCAGCGGATCATTGCCATTTGATGGTCAGAATCTAAAGGTACAATTACAGTATGAAAGCTTAGCTTTTACTCTCTTTATATTTTCTGTCATTAGTAGGTTCACCTTTTAAAACTTTATTTTAAAGGAACTGAGGGAGCGAGTACTGAGGGGGAAGTACCGCATTCCGTTCTATATGTCCACAGACTGTGAAAATCTACTTAAGAAGCTACTAGTACTGAATCCAATAAAACGAGGCAGCTTGGAAGTAAGTAATTTCATCTTGGGAAAAAAAAAGGTTTTCAGATTAAGAAAAAGAATAAAATACAATAATTGCTTAAGACTTATTTATTTTTCACAATAGATACTTTCTTCCTGTTTTAAGGGCCCAAAAGTCTTGGTTTAAAAAAAAAAAAAAAAAAAAAGGAGGAAATGTCCCAGAAACAGTGCAGCTTGAAAATAGAAAGTGTTAATGAATGAAAAAGTCTAACCTTAATTGTAGCTGACTAAAGACTATTATTTAAGAGCATTTCAAAGTGCAAACTGCTCCTACTTGTTTCGGTCAGATAATGGAGCTAGTTCAAGATGTGTGGAAAGCAGGACAAGACTGTAAATATCTTCTGCTTGGAGTTTTTCAGAAAAACAAAAACAGCAGCAGACAGTATCATAAGCATTTTTGAGTTAACTTACCATTTCCAGCATGACTTCTTAAAAAGGATAGATACAAGAACAACAGTTTGTGATAGAAAACTATGTGGGTTTTTTGTTTGTTTTAGTGCCATAATACAGATAAACACTAAGAACTCTTTGAATGATAAGCTAATAATTGCAAATTATTTCTGTTCAGTCCTTTCTTTTCCCCCTTCTGGTAGCTTTGTTTCTGAATAGGTGGAAAATTAACATGTATAATAATATTTGCTGTGTCCTTCCGCTAAAATCTGTTTTGAGGATTTTTACTGAGTTACGTTTTTTTTTTTTTTTTTTTTTTGTTAGTAAATTAGGTTTTCTCTTCATGGGATGCAGAGAATATCTGTGCATAATTTGTAAGGTGTCTAAAAGGTTCAGTGTTTTTTAAGGGGCTGTTTTTTTCAAGTTTGCTGTATTGGCATGTACTTGCTGGATAACTCTGGAGCTGATATTTAACAAATATTTTGTGCAGAGTTCACTCTGAATGCTGYTCTGTTCTATTTTGTGAATTCTTTAACAAAGAGAGACACTTTAAAATAACATCTACTTACCATAGAGATGAAAGTAGAGCAGAAGATAAATAGAATGGTTTTAAAATAGTATTTGCATGAGTTAATCACCAGTGACCTTTGTTTCGTCTGTCTATGCATACTTGTGCACCAGTGGATGGTGTTCCAGAAAATAAATCCTATTTAAGCGGCTTTTTATTTGTAGTGGCATGACTTATGCTTCCTGGCGTGGATGCTACCTGCGCAAGGAAGCATGCATTTACTGAGCTCTGTCTGCACGCAACTTATGTCAAGCTGATGCTGGTTTGTGACTTGTTATAAATAGTTTTAACTTGAATAAAATCTGTGCTGAATAGAATAGCGAATGGTGGCTTCTACTTTGCTGATATTCATTAATTATGTTTTATTTATTACTGTCTAGAGGACATAGTGGTAAGAGCGTAGTCACTCAGAAGATTGTGAAAGATAGCTTTTTTYCCTGTGTCGTGTTTAAGTTTTAGGAAACTAGATTTTCCTTGTATTGAACTTTCCTCTGGATTTTCAGCAGTTTCTCTTCAGATCTAATTCAGATCTAATTCTAGATCTCTTCAGATCTAATTTCACTTTCATTCTAGATATTATAGTGTTACCCAGTTCTTCTAAAATTCCTTCCTGTCCCTGGAGAGAGGTGTATGTCCTCTGTCCCTCCAGAGCCTCGCTGGAACGGCGTAGTTGTCAGATTGTATGGAAGAGAGCAAGTAAATGTTATGTGTGATGGAGGGTCTTGAGCTAGTACTAAAATACTGATGATAACGGGCATTGATCAGTATGCTAATCTGAGGGAGAGAGACATCACAAACTTTTTTAAAATTAATGTTCCTGAAATCACGTGTTGAGTTAGAAAGCTATGGTATGTGGTTTGGAAAGAAATGACTATTTCTTCTGTCTGAGCGCTTCTAAAGATACATATTTAGAATGAAAGTATATACTTACTAGAAGTTTCTAAAAGTGGAAAGACAATGTCAGGTGGGGAGGATTTTTGTTTGTGCTTTGTCTTTTAGTTATTTGCTCAGTCTCAACCATACACCCGCTCAGTTCCCATGCATGTTTTTCCCAGACCATCCAATATGGTGTTTGTCAGTGACATGAGTAGCATCAAAGCTGAGACTGACACAGGATCAGCACCGTATGGGTTAGGCTTAGCACTCTTCCTCTGGTAAGGACCAGGCAAATTTTTATTAAAATGGKTCATCTAGACTTTTTCATGGTTGCAGCAGAGAGAAAACATTTCAGAAGCAAAAGAATGTTGTTGTAAAACAGTAAATCTTCGCAGGAAGAGATGGGAAAAATGCATTGTCAGAAAATATGTGGATCTCTCTTAACTATTAGGATTTCAACAAATTCCTCCTCCCACCCCCCCAGTCTTTAATTCTTTGCAAAGCAACACTATGTGAAATTCCCACGGAGCAGATTTATGCTTACAAAGAATAATAAAGCAAATAATTTTGAGACAGACAGGTCTGGAGTCAGGCCAGATTTTATTAGATAATTTTCCTGAAAATTGAGGGAAACCTCATCAATAATGTCTAGTTGGTTGAAATTCAGTTTGGGTTTATCTTTAAGAAATACTGTTTGGGTCAGACCTTTAAGTACCCTGACCAAGGCTGCTGCTCTTTAATCAGCTGACTGGAAGCCTAACTGAACTTCCACAGATGTAATATTGATCCTGGAATTGGATCATTTGTGTCACTTCAAAATGCTTGATTGTAAGAGCCTCTTCTAAGAGTTGTACAATAAGTCAGTACGCCTATGAGATCATGTATTTAAAAGACAGAAGCTACCAAATGCTTAGATATTTAACAGATGGAAACCTAGAGCAGATTACACTGAACTATAGATCTACCTACTGAAGAGACATGAAAAACTGTAAGTGGGAATTGTTGGGTTTGCCTATTCAAGAAGGATCAAGAAAGGGAGGTAGGATTTGAGCAGTGTAATTCCTGTCATTCAAACACCTCATCATGCTTAAGCTTTAGATTTAGTTAACAGTATCTTTAAAAAATTGTAATTTCAGATACTGCATAGTACTCTTTGGGGAGTCTATCATGTTACTGCAGGACTACAAATACATAACTAAAGTCTATTGTCAAGTAGACTTGTGCTCTGTGTGCCAGAAATGCAGTATAGCAATACATGTTCAGAATCCCTTCCCCTTTATCCCCCCCAAAAAAGCCAAAAAAATCAATTCTGTGCCAGAACTTTGAACAAATCTTTAAGTCTTATTGTCAGCAAAATGTTAACTGGCCCAAGTACAACGTTCTGTATTGTTCTTGTAAGGATACAGCTATTTGGGTCTGCAATTTGGCAGCAGCACTACTTACAAAGAATTTGGTTATATCAGTGGAAAAATGAGTCTYTTGCTCTTTGTGAGAAATAACTTAATTCGGTGTTGGTGAGGCATATTTGGAGCCTGTGGGAAACTTGACTTGCTGGCACTTGTTTCATTCTTCTGTCAATCTAGTGGGCAATATTAGCATCTGTCCCTAAAGAGGCATGTGTGCCTGTTGCTGTACGAGGGAAAATGTTTTTAGCTGTTTTAAAAAAGATGAATATGTCCTTAAGAAGAAATTGTGGTGGTGGTTAGGGATTCCAGCTGATCACTCTTGCAGGCATATAAAAGATCCAGGCCACAGCAGAAGGAAATTTTCCAAAGAATGCGGGAGAAATTTTTAAAGTAAATATCTGCATGGCATGGAGAGGGTTAAGAGGCATTTCTCCCTCCAGCCAAACTGTGAACAGATTTAGGTCAAGTGCAGTGAGAAGATCCATAGGGAAAAATGACCAGTTGGCATCACGATCTTAAAACGAATGACTGTAGGAAGCATCGGCACGCTCCTGAAATATTCCTTAGTTTCTAAACACTTTCTTTGTTATTATTTGAAGGAGTTATTTATTGTGATAGGGTTGGTATTGTAGTAACATCCAGGGATCTTATCTAAGATTAGGGCATGAGTGTCAGGCACTCAGCAAGACGAGATTAAGAGACGGTGGAAGTGAAGGGTACAAAAGGAAAGATTTTTTGTGTGTTGGAAGTGCAGATTTTTTCTTTCAGTAGTTTTTCTAGTATTTGGGGGGGTRGTTTATAATGTAAAGTCTAAGTAGTAGGGGGGAATGAACTAATGGAAACAAAAGGAYGTGAAAGACAAAAGAAGAAACTGTAAGATGTGAGGGGAAAAGGTGGGAGGGAAAGAGCAGCATTCAGATTATTATGAATTTTAAGTTGGTTTTCCCCAGACCAGCTAGCACAGATTTAATCGGGTATGGTTAATGGCATATTGACCTAAAGCTCATCTCTTTTCTTAGCAAATTATGAAGGATCGGTGGATGAATGTTGGCCATGAAGAAGAAGAACTAAAGCCGTATACCGAGCCTGAACCAGATTTTAATGACACCAAGAGAATAGGTAAGACTTTTACAAGGATGTTGCATCTGATGACATAGGCAATTTTATCTTGTAAGTCAAACTAAACTCTTCTGTCAAATTTGAGATGCAATCTCATYGTACAAGTAAAATGTTTTCTGTTTATTTAAATGAGAAATTTCATTACAATGCCCTCCTTATAACTACTGTTGTGACTTCACTGAGCTGACATGAATCTACAAGCACTGCAAAAGACAAATAAGATTACAGAATTCAACAGGCAGAAGGAAACAGATTTTGTTATGAAGGCAACAATTTTTATCAGCCATGGTCAGAGAAAGATACTGCATTGGCCTTGTAGCTATTCATAGTTTCTGTTTGCCAGTGTTTTATTTGTTTGTTGAATAACATTTAATGCTGAATAACGTTGAACTACGTTGAATAACATAGTTGAGTTTTCAAGAAGAAAATAACAACGCAAGAGGGGATTTATAGCCTTTTTAATTTTGCACAGCAAAGATGATGCTGGGTGAGTTGAATTCTAGTTACCTGTTAAATTATAAGGGTTTTTTTCTATTTTCATTGTTCTTAAGTATTCAGTAAACCCAAGCACTTACGCTGCTAATGTATCTAGCTCTTTTTACTTTTAGACATTATGGTCACAATGGGCTTTTCAAGAGAAGAAATCCATGAATCTTTAGTAAACCAAAAGTACGATGAAGTCATGGCTACTTATCTGCTTCTAGGTAGAAAACCACCTGAAGTAAGTGCTACCTAATTTACATCTTCTATTTTGGCCTTTATATCTGGCTGGCTTGAATATTCCGATTGTCAATGTTTTTATGAACTATTTTGTAATTCTTTTTAAAAAAATTGTAATTGATAACTTACTAATGTCTGTCTTTCCCTTTTCATATTTTCTTGGATATCTTGTTAGTTCCCATATGAAGAAATAGATTGAATATAGTATCTTTACATTTGCTTGTAAATATGTTGAATTGCTTTTTTAAAAAGCTGGTTGTTAATCTGAAGTGGCATGRCTTTAAGTGCTGAGTCTTCTTCCTGTCATGTGTGTTTACAGTTAAAATCTGAATAGTTAATTTGGCTAGAGCAATTATTCTTCTACCTACTAAGATGTGACATCCTTTATTTCTCAGAAATGTACTCATCCTTTCTCACTCGTATACTATATTATAGTATATTTTATTATTTAATGAATAATTTCATTGTAGTCATAATAAATTTGTAATAGGAAAATCTTTTGACTGTTTTGGAACTAGAGGGATCTCTAGATGTTTTGGGACCACAGAGATTTTCAAGAAATCAAGCCGAGACCAAGGCTTTCTTTCTGAAGGAATTTTTTTTTCCTGCTGCTTCATTGGCCTTACTTCATTTCTAAGATAGTGTAGATCTGATATATGCATCTTTGAGTGCATTTTCCCACAACATCTCTGAACCAGAATTCCCTTGTGATGACAGAGCATGGAGGGAATCTGTCTAAAATGATTTTGACTCAGACTGCTTGGAAGAGGATACTTGTCTTTTCCACTGCTCCTACTTACAGCTTATGCTTTTAGATATCAACAAGCCAGTGGCTGAGTTACATTCCTTTATAGCAATGTGTTGAAGGCCATAAAGAATCCTTGAATCAGTAGTACTTGCTTTTTTAGCTCTTCTGACTCAATCTGATGCATTTTTAAATTGTTCTGAAGCTATAAATGCTCTTTAACCTTTTTTAAAAAAAAAAAAAAAAGAAAAGGCGGGGGAGCCATTCTTTGGCTTAGGTTTTAAAATAGCACAGTTTTTGTTACTGTCATGATTCTTCTAATTTTATTTTGAGTGTTCATTAACTTCTTAGCTTTAGCTGTGTGTTTTTAAAGCACATTAAAGACAGATGAAGTGATAAAATTCATCTTGAAGGAAATTAAACTCTGGATACAATTTTATTTTAATTTTTTTTTTAAATTTAGAGTTCCATTTGATGGGAACTCTTCACTTTATTATGCCATAAAAGTACCAATAATGTTGACTTTTGTTTGTGCTTTGGAAAACTGTTTTTCTTGTAGTTTGAAGGAGGCGAGTCCTTGTCCAGCAGCAACTTGGGTCAAAGGTCTCGTCCTAGCAGCGACCTCAACAACAGTTCTGTGCAGTCTCCCGCTCACCTGAAGGTCCAGCGGAGCATATCGACTAATCAGAAACAACGGCGGTTTAGTGATCATGGTGGGGATGACATTCCAACAAGTAAAGTAACATACACAATTTAAGTCTGAATGTGCAGTGTTTTGTGAACCTGGCAGGTCCACCACTCTGTGCATTTGTTGTGTATCTCATTGTGCTCCACTGTGATGCTTTTATTTGTATGAATGCTTCTATGGTAAATCTGGGTCAATGTAATTTACAGATTTAATTTTTTGGACTTGTTACTTGRTTGACTCACTGAATAAAGGCTTGGGGATGTTTCCTGTTTAGGAAGTAATGGCAAAATATTGGTCTAGATAAACTCAAAGGCTGCAAACCATTGTGTTTATCAGTACATTTGGAGTTGGGGCCAAATTGTTTGTTTCCAAGAGACAACAATTTTACCAAGTATTCAGGAAACATTTTCAGGTGAAAGTGGTTACATCAAAAAAAGGAGTGCATATTTAAAACATTAAATGAAAGGTGATTCCCCCCCTCCCCCTCAGAGAGAACTATCAGATTACTAGAAGTATTTCTAAAAAGTTTGGCCCTTTTCTCTGCCTAATTTACGTTGTTCTTTCGAATTTTTTTCCCAATACTATTCTCCCTCTGTGTTACTGTATTGTTGTTTTTTCAAAAAAAGAAACTAACATTGTGAAGATCATCAGCTGATGTAATTTTATTTCGAGGAAGTGTAAAAATCTACTGATGGAGGATTTGCCCCAAAGCATTTTAAAGAATGATGAGGGGGAAAGAACTGTAACTTTTCCAAGTATAAACATGCTTTTAAACAAAGTAGCTCTAGGGTTTTCAGGGGAAAAAGATCTTTCATAGTGTTTAGAGGAAAAGATATGTGGCAAAAAGTACTAAAAAAAGTAATTTGAAAAGAACCCTCTAATTCCTTTTTTCATAATATTGCACAAATGACATAGGTTTAAAATGAGAATTAAAATACTCTTCTAGGTTTTACATATCAATATGAAATGGGAACTAATTCTGAACTGCAAATAGGTAATGAAGAGAGAGTGGGTAAAAAGAACGTAGGCTGTCAAAGCTCAATTTAATAGGTTGGTATATGTGCTGAGTTTGCAGTCATAGTTGTTCAAATGCTTTTTTTGGACTCAGGGAATTATATTTAGACTATTTTGGCCAAGAAAAATGCAGTGATTATTTTTAGGTATTATTAATACTGTTTTTATTTGGCAGTTGGTCCCACAATTCCTGCTGCTGTGTCATACACAAAAAGGGCTCAGGCAAATAGTGTGGAAAGTGAACAGAAAGAAGATTGGGACAAAGATGTCTCACGCAAACTTAGCAGCACTACAGTGGGATCCAAGGGAGAGATGGCTGCAAGTCCACTTGTGGGTCCAGAAAGAAAGAAATCAACTACTGTTCCCAGTGTGAGTGTGTGTGCTTTTTGCTTGTTATATTTATTTTTCCCTATTTAAACAAAATCTGCAGCATAAGGTTACTATAGTCATAATGGTTACTGAATAAGCTGCTATGTCTATTTCTGGTAACTTTTACTGGCAGACAGAAATAGACTACAGTGGATGTCTTTTAAAATAAACCTTTCCCTTCCCCCCACAACTCTACTTTTTCTAACACTAACATAACAGTAAGCACAAGAATGTTTGCATTTGGGCAAACTAAAGATCTGTCAAGACAAATAGTGGATGTTTAGGGAAAGAACGTAAGAACAAAGCCAATGTGGAGTGCTCTTTTTTCTGTTTTCTAATGATTGTATATCTACAAGGAAGTCGAGGGACTTCCTGAATTGGAGATTTCATCTGAATGATCCTACATGATATCCCTCATGAACTTTTTTCTCTGTGAATTTTGTCTGTTTAGCTTTCTGAAACAACTTAATTTTAGACTTAAGAAATGGGGTGAGGTGAGGGGGAACGACCCACTTGTTCCCTGGTGTGTGTGCCTCTTGATGTTGAGAGTTACAACGTGGTTCTTGTATTAAGAAATCATTAATTTGCTAGTTCTTCTGTTATGGTATCATTCGTAGTTTTGTATTCCAAATAGGAGAGTCTGTCTCTCCTAATGTGAAAGCATCTACTTTGCCTTGTGGAAGTTCATGTGCAGTAGTATCAGTGTTTAGGATACACAATGAAAAAATATTGCATAGTGTTTAAACAGCTACTTAGGAGCAAGAGTTCATATGGGGGGRAAAAAAAAGAAATATGTATGAATCATAATTTAAGATTCAAGTATACTTTTTGCTATTTAAGAGACATGCTGTGTTAAATACAAAAATTCTGGCCATCTTTTAGTACAGTAGATGGGCAGCAGGAATTTTCATTGTCCTTTGGGATTCTATGTGCTGGCTCCCATCTTGGATATTCTGGGAAGATGATACGCATTTCTGCTAGAATTCTCTTTAAACAAAATAAATGCTGAAGTTCATTTAACTCTTAATGTTCTGCAGGCTGTGTCTGCAATACATCCGCAGATGCTTTAAACTTTTTTTTTTTTTTCAAATTTTAAATAGTTTTGTTTTCCCTCCCACAAAGAGTCTTTGAAATTATGGCTGTGTGGATTGCATGCAAGAACTTTGAGTCTTCTGGAATTAGATTTCATATCTTAGCTTTCCCAAAACTGTATTGCCCTAAAGCTGATTACAGTCATGTATGGTACAAGCTGATATGTCAAAAGCATTTCTCTGCTTTGTGAGAACTAATTAAATGGAATATCTTTGCTATGAAGAATGAGAAATTGATTTACTTGCTAATGGCAACTTCGGTATTTGTACATTTTTAGCTCTGTTACTATTTTGGGGACTTTGTGAAAGACTTTGTGATGGGCACGATTAAGGAATAGTGGTGTCTGATATTGCAACAGTAGTTAAAGTTGAGCAGCTTACACAGAAAAAAGTGAATTTGTTTTTTAAAACTCAAACATTTAAAATTAACAAAGCTAATGTGCATAATTTTAAAATACTTTTGTGTAACTTTGAGGGTAACATGATATTAGGGAAGGCAGGATTTCTTAAAAACATATTTATCACCTTCAGTCATATTGGTCTAACTTACGAGAGTTTAATTTCAAAAACAGTTACTGCAGTTATTAATCTTCCTTAGGAAACAGTTTATTCAGTAGTCTCTGCGGGGTGATACTAATACCGAAAAGCTGTAGATGATGGAAATCTTGCAGAGTTCATGATCTCCTACAGTACCCCAGTTTAGTGTATTTGAAGTCCACATGCATCAGTATGTAATGTTAGCACTTTGCAAACCTCTCCCATCCCAAATTCAATATGTACTGTATTAAAAACTGAGAATTGTACATCATGTACTGAAAGTAAGTCTTCAGCAGCTAATCTGTGCGTGGCAGGAGGAGGAGGAGAATGTATATAGGTATTTTATGAAGTGTGTGCAAACTGAAATTAGTAACAGAAAGTAAGTCCCATCAGTATTTGTTGCTACAAGACCTGTTTGCCATGTTATCTGCATCATAATTTCTGGGTTGACTGACACAGATTGATAATCTTTCCATTTTTCTCTTGAAAACTCTTTTGACAGGGGTCAACAAATTGTAAGGCTGGAGCTCCAGCCTTACAACTTAATCTGCACAGGGAAGCCTTTCAACCAGCCAGATAGATGTGTTCTCTGGGATTCCAGTTTGTTCCTTTGATCCCAGAGACAAATAATTCAGTAACACAGTATGTGGGAATTRGATAATAATACTTAGTAAAGCAAGTGTCAGCAAAATTAAATTTCTCTGTTTTCTTTTGGCGTACTCTCAGTGGTACAGTAATGAGGTGGCGAATGAGCTATTGGAAAAAATAGCTGATGATATAAATGATTTGTGTCAACAGATTAACCTAGTTCATTTGAAGGCATCAAGAATATACAGAAATGGCTGAAACTCTATTTTGATTTGCTTCCAATGCTTACATTTTTGTACAACATAATATATAGTAGAAGAAAGTATTTAATTTAATTTTAGTCTTAATTTTCTTCTAGAATAATGTATTTTCTGGTAGTGGAATGACAAGGAGGAACACTTACGTTTGTGAACGTTCTTCAGATCGCTATTCTGCAATACAGAATGGGAAGGACAACAGGTATTCTTCAACTTTTCTTGCTTAATAATTTGGGTGCAAGAACTGAGGCATGGAAGAAGTAGGTTATGCAATTAATCAATACCATTATGAAGCATGGTGTGAAATACATGAAGTCCGACAGTATGTTTTCATCTTGTCTTCCACTATAGTTTCTATGTTTGTGATGAAATTTATAACCAAATGTGTAGATCTGCCATCGCCTCTTTTTATGCAGTCACATTTATTACCAAGGGTTGTCTTTTAACACAGRGTAAAGTAACTATGCTCACAACTAAGTAGGCAATTCTGCTGTGGAGAGCTTCAGATGGATCGCCCTAACAGTGTAGACTGATCTTTTTCATTTCTCGTAGTAATAACTCAAAAAGTTGAAATTGTTAAGACTTGCCGATCCTTTTCAGTATAATTTTTCACTCTAAATAATATTTTAGTAGTGATGGTGTAACCAATTTGTATCTGTATGTGGGATGATAATTACACTCAGTTTAGTATGTTTTGTTAAATACTATTGTATTTAACACTGCCACAATTACTTTTTTAAAAATGTGTTCTTTGTTCATGCTTGGTGTTATTTAACCGCTGTACCTGACTGAAAAATAAAACATTGGCTTTAATGGAGAGTAATAAAAAGTAGATTTTTTTAGTCTAAAGCAATAGATCCTACTCTGATCTTTTTTAAGCTATTTAAATAAAACAATTAAGGTAAAAGGAACCAAAAAATCCCTAGCATGAAATAACATAATCTAGTAATGAAGCATTTAATTTTGGAAATAGGAAAAGTATATGGCTGTTGATCTATATTAAAATTAAGAGCTATGGAACATGTAAAGCACAGCTTTTAAAATTGCTTTAAGGAGGTATGTTAAAAAGCACAAAAGTAATTTTCAATATTAATTTCAAATTACTAGATCATTCAAAAGTGTCTGCCAAATTTTTTCATACTGTTTAAAATATTTTAACAACTTTTGTAACAATCCTCTTTTTTTAAAAAAAGAAGATAACATACACTATTTAGATTTAGGGTTAAAATATATACTAAAATAGATTTTTCTGATCTTGCAAAGATTGATAAAGTTTTTCTTTCAATAGATTTAATACCAAAACCACTATAATGAGAAGGGATTTTTATTTTGAAGTTTTTCATTTTACAATTTATTTTTTGTTTTTTCTCTAGTATTGAAAAGACAGACGACTCTTAATCCCTGTTCTTTTCATCAGTGCAATGAATATGCTCAGTTCTTCAAGCATGTTCTGAAAAATGAAGGACGAGAATTTTCTTTTGAGTTGTATTTTTGCCTTTCATACCATACATTGTGTTGCAGTTCAATTTGGATTTGGTGTAGCTGAACATCTTGTGTCATTGGATTATTCATCYAAAATCTTACCTCTCTGCTACAGATATTATTTAGCTTTGGGACTGTTGTTGCTAATACATTATTAATGCAATTTCGTTTATGCTTGTAGAGGCAAAGCTGTAGTTTGGCTTAAGTCATTTGATTTTTGTTTTAAAAATTAACACAGTAGTTTTGCCACTACTTTCATCCCTTCCTTGCCACTTAGGCAAAGCAGAAATAAAAGTACCAGTGGAAGGAACTGTGTCTTGAAAGGGTTGGTTCAGCCTAGGAGTGGCTGGGATAGAGAGCTGGTACAGAAGGTGAATATTTTTGCTTGAAGCAGTGCGGACCATTTTGTTCCCCTTGGCAAGCAGCCGCAGGTGCTGCTCTGCGAGGCTCAGGAAAAAGCCTTCCCTCGCCTGGGGGGAGCACTGCCKTCTTCCTGGGGTCGCAGGCAGACTTTTACATCATATGTCTGTCTGAGAAGTAAGCTCCTGAGTGAGCTTCTACAGCTTTTCAAAATTTTATTTCACTTTCAATGCTTATTTGAAGGCAGGTTGAGGGGTTTTGGTTATCATGTGCCTGTAGGGATTTCATCTTTTGGAAGACATCCRGCATGGCGGCTCCAGGTACTGATAACCAAGGATTTTTCAAATTGCAGTGCTGTCACTGTCAGAGGCATTTTATGGCATATTGACATTCTCAAAGGTATTGAAGATGTCTTTCAGAAATGAATACAATTTTGTGTTGCTGAAGAAGTGTAGTAGCCATGTAATAAGGTGCAAGTAATTTCACATACMTAACGTTCCAAGGTGTTACCATGATAGAAGACAAAGTGATTAGAAATACAGACATGAGGCTACCTATGTTTTGTTTGTCTTTCATTGTTCCTTAGGAACATAACACCTCTAACTATTTAATTGCTGAAGACATTTGGAAAAACTTGGTCAGAATGGAAGGGAATTTCTTCCTCTCCTGAGAATATTTTGACCACTTACCAAAAGTTCAAAATTGGCAACTTTTTGGTAAATAAGGGGAAAAAATAATTCAGAATGGCTTTCGTGGCTGTTGAGTGGTTGCTGCCTGTTGACCTTCTCTTCCATAGGTCGGGGCTTTCTGATGGAGCTACCTTTCCTTTAAAACACTATGGAAAAGCCCAGAGGAGAAGTACAACTTGGTCCTTTAAAAACACAGTCACTTCTAAGTGATAATGTGACAGCGGTTCCAAATGTTTCGAGTTTCAGGTGTTTGAGTTTTAACTGAAAATAAGGATATTTACAAAAAAAGAGTCTATTTAATCAATCTAATTAAGTCTTTTGCGAATTTCTTTTTCAGTAGTTTTTACTATTTCCATGTGCTCTTTGTAGTCTTGCTTCATTACTTTGAATAATGTGTGTGTAAGCTTTAATCTTGGGAGGAATGAAAAGGCCTAATTTAACATATATAGTGATTTGATTTATGGWTGAATATCATTTTCTCAGAATTCTGTATTCTTTACCTTATCTGACCAAGGCAGCCTGCTCACTCAGTCTTCTGGTTATTTAAACGGCATTTGCTATGTTATAAAAGAAAAAAATAGTTGTTATTTTCCCCATTTTCTATGGGGTTTTACACTAACTTCTCTCTTCCTTTTTCATTTGTCCGTCCCTGCTGCCTTGCTGCCATGGTAAAAGCCTAACAGAAATGTCTGCGAGTAGCACATCTTCTGCAGGCTCTACAGTAGCTTCTGCTGTATCAACACGGCCTCGACATCAGAAGTCCATGTCTGCCTCTGGACATCCTATAAAAGTTACACTGCCAACCATCAAAGATGGCACTGAAGCTTACCGACCAAGGTAATAAATTGATTATTATTTCTTCAATGCTGTGCACTTTAAAAATGTTGCTGTTCAGTTCATGATATGCTTCAATATGTCTGTAAGCCTTTCGAAACTGTCATGTTGCATTCTGTTTCGAAACACTAGCTTACTCAAGTAGTGTGGGTATTACAGATGATTTAAACCTGATTTTGTTCATCACACATGTTTGCATACAGTTAAAGAAGTTCCTTGACTGCCTCCCTCTGGAAGCTTCTGGAAAACTTAAGTAGTTAAAAATTTAATTAATGTAGACAGGACCGTATAGCACAGACCACCATAAATTTAAATGAAATACTGAAATGTTAACCTCTTGGTTTTGTAGATTGCTATGCTCATTTCTGTCTAAAAGCACCATAGTATAGTTGCTCTTACTATTAACTGCCCAAATAGCTTTATATATTTATTATTTGTGCCAGATGACTACTTCTTAAGAAATACCTGTTAAGTTTTTGGAGTGCTTGTGTGTTAAAGGTTTTGATGAACATATTTTTCCAGAAGACAGCTGGGAACACTTTTAGATCTTACTACAGACTCTTCCACCTTTTTYCTTTGTCCTATTATCTGTGTATACTTTTTTTTAACTGCTCTTAATACTTGAGATAGTTTCATTTTACAATGAAAATATCTCTTGATTATGTCTAAGTATGAATCGTACAAGGAAATCGGTAGCAGATTCAGGTTTTAAAAAAAAAAGAAGAATCAAGAGCGGGGGTTTTTTCCCATCTTTGAGAAATGGTTGTCATGTAGGAGGGTTTCTAGCAYAGTCTTTCTCTTTATTTATGCTTCTGTTTTCCCAGCAGTGCAACTCAAAGAGTGCCTGCTGCTTCCCCGTCTGCTCATAGTATTAGCACTACCACTCCAGACCGAACCCGCTTTCCTCGGGGGAGTTCAAGTCGAAGCACTTTCCATGGTGAGCAGCTAAGGGAGCGGCGTAATGCCACTTACAATGGACCGCCCGCCTCACCATCACATGAAACCGGTGCTTTTGCACACGCTAGAAGAGGGACATCAACTGGTATAATAAGCAAGATAACTTCCAAGTTTGTTCGCAGGTTAGTACCTCAATTTTTAAGAGAAAAAAAAAAAAGCCCAGCCTGTAACTAGGGCCATAATTGTGAAGTCACTGAGAATTTCCAGTTTAAGTCTGAAGTAAATGTAAATTTAGTTAGAATGCTGCTTATTTTGTGTGTTCCTTCCAGAGCCTGCCTTGGTTTACTTCTCTGTGTATATTGTAACCATTACGTTTGACCAACTATTCTGCTGCTTTATCTTAAAGGAGCAAGAGAACGCTACTCAAGGTTTTTTGCTCATGCTTTACAGCTAAAATACAGAGATGCTACAATTAAGTTAAAATCAAATTAACCTAAATACTGAAAGCAGTGACTTGAAAATGAGTCATTACTTAATGTTAACAATATTTTACATTTTTAACTGGGTGCAGTTTGTTGCAAGGGCTCTATTTACAACGATTTTATTGCTGTGCCTAGCGGGAATAGGTATTAACAAATTATTTCAGGGAATTCTAAAATCTGTGAAWACATAAGCAGCTTAGAAGTGGGCAGAAGTCTGGATGTCTGGAAATACTAATATTTCAGTATCATGCAGCCTCTCATATCACGTTACCAGCTTCGTCAAATATAAGTTCAGGATTCTGAAAGAAGAAAACCCACACATCCTGGACCTGTGTTTCTTCCTGTGATGATGCTAACAGCAATAATGCTGTGAGGAGAGGTTCTGGGAAAGATTTTCAAGTACATTGTTTAGTATCAAGTGACTGTTGACGTAGCAGTCACAATAGCTTTCCCAAAAGAGGACTTAATTTTCAATTTGCCTCTTTCTAACAGTGATTTACCTATAATTCTTAAGCCTACTTATGGATGTGTCCCTACTGCATTATTGTCAGTTTTACAACAGAATCCTATCTCGGCAACCTCTATCTTCTTTGCAGAATCATGCTGTTATGTACTGAACTCTATCATTTGTGTAAAAAAAAAAAAAAAAAAAAAAAAAATAAATAAATCAAAGCTAGGTTAAGCTAGTAGTTGCAAATTTGTAAGTAAAATGTAATTAATTGCAAAAGGTGATATTACAAGGGAAAAGAAGAGAGAAAGCTAGAAATGCAGTGATGTTCCTCATAAAACTGATTTAACCTGGTGACCTGATAGTGTGTCAGTGTGTGTCTAAGTAATACCTCTTATGATGACCTAAAAAAAAAAAAAGTATGTGAATTGTTTTCTTTTTTCAGAAACCTGAAGATACAGGACTATGATCCTCCATTATTGGTATCTCCAGCACTTACATAGTTGGGGGGAGAGAGTTTGTTCTCTGGTTTTAAAGAGAAAAAAGTTACAGCAAAGTTAGTCAACTGTGTTGTCAGTGTAGGTTTCCAAAYGGGAAGAAAGGTATTTTCTGTTAAGTAACTAAGCAATTTCAAGAGCACAGGCTGTTTTTTTGCATTACAGCTCATTGTTATTTGCAAGGAATGGTATCTTGAATTTTTTTTGAAGAGTCAGATCAAAGAATTAATACTGTCATTATGTTAAACTACAATATTAAAATAATATTGTCAACTATGTATTTAGAATTAACATTGTAAATTGATGTCTTTTAAAATGATTTTTACTATAGAACATTTTTATACAATTTCCTATTATGTTTTGTACTGCTAAAAATACATTTTCCTATAGTGAAGGCTTTGTATGGTTTTTGTTTGTTTGTTTTGTTGCTGGTGGTTGTGGGGTTTTTTTGTTGGTGTTTTGTTGTTTGTTGGTTGTTTGTTTTTTTTTAACTTTGGGTTTGAGACTTTCAGTGGCTGGGATTACATGGGTGGAGGTTCAGGAAGGTTTTTTGCTGTTCTTTTAGTTGGATCACATAACTGCATAACTTCTGTACTGTTCAGGAAATAATGGTTTAAAGCATACTTTGATTAGAAGATGTCATGAAAGACTTTTTTTACTATCTTTTGGCAAAGGTAAATGCCTTTTCTGGTAAGTATATAAAATAAATGCATAATGAGAATGCTTAATGAATAGGGTATTGAAGTATTTTGTATCGTTTATGTCAAATGATACTTCTCTGATGTTAGTTACTAAAGTATTTGTGTTTTGAAGGCATTAAACTAATTAGCTAATTGAAATTGGGTGCTAAAATATTTGTACAGCAGCACTAGGAACGTACCTAGGTGGCTTATACAATCTATGGATATTTTTCAAGTTGCTTGAGACTAAAAAGGCATAATACARAACAGTTCCTTGGTAAAGTACAGCTCTAATTCAACAACATAAAAAAGATATATTTAACCTCAAGCTCACTGGTAATCTTACYGAAGTCAATGTAACAGCTCATTTGCTTAAAGTTAAGCAGATGTTGAAGTAACCTTTCTGAACTGGGCTCCAAACATTTCGTCTCGCAAACTTAGGCACGTCTTATTTTTAATTACTTGAGTGTGCTTAAGCATGGGCGTGTACCTAAGTGCTTTCAGGACTGAGGTCTAAAGGCCTGGCCCGGAAGGGTGCAGAGTGGAGCCCCCCTGGACCACCTTGATGGACTACTCCTCTGTGCTTGCTGGAATTACATGTGGCCATTGCTCTGTCTGCAGTAGGCTGAGAACAACATGTTAATTTTACCATCAGTTTAAAAAAAAACATTAAACAGTTACATGTCAGAGCTGAAAGAAGTTAAGGTATCATAAAGGGAAATTAAGATTACAGCTGTGAGAAAAATACTATTAAACAGTGTTAGGCTTGACATTACTATACTGATTTATTTTTATTTTTTTGTTCAGTAGCTATTTAACATTGTTCTAGATGTAGGTTTTCTTAACTTTTATTTTTCACCTTTATCATTGAATCTCAACCTTAACTTTGTTTTGAGGGATCCAAGTGAAGGCGAAGCCAGTGGCAGAACTGACACCTCAAGGTGAGGAGCCACTATTAATACTTCGCTCCTAGGTCTTTCGCATCAAGGTTTAAGTGATTTCTTAAAGATTTTTAATCAGGATGTAAAATAGAATAGTGCTTAAGTAATCTGCATTTTAAAAATGTTTTTTATTGGGGGGGAGGGGGTTTTGGTGAGGTCCTTTATACCTCATTTTTGCTTTCTTGCGAAGTATTTAATATAAAACTTTATTTAAGCATACTCCTTTGAATAATAAAGCCCCCTGTAGGAGTTAACTATCGTTTAGGCACTTAAAAATCACGTTTTGGCTTATAAATATTTAATGGTGTTTACTTCTGGTTTCAGTGGGAAAAGTAGTATACCTTGTGTGTGTCTGTGTGTATATATGTATATATTAAATTTTTACTATAGTTACATACTGTGTTCATTACTAAAGCTGCTGTTTGCCAGAAGTAAACACCTTATAGTCCCTGAGAAATGAATGTCACTTTGCGCTGAGAAATAAAATAAGTGACATTCAGACAAAAAGGGTGGTGATGGCTAAATATTGAATTTGTATGGCAACCGCTGTACACAAATCTGTAGATGCTTTGCTAGTAATAAAGCATTCCTTCATATGCTCATTTTCCTGTATATCTGCTCTTTTGCCATGTTTCAGCATTTGGTTCTGCATTTTTGGTGTGCTTAGCACAGTGCATAACTTTTTATTTTTATGCTCTCTAATGAACAGGCATTGTAGTTTGCATTCTAAACTGCTTGCGTACAGAAAGTATCGACTTAGTTTTCAAAACAGAAACCCTTTATTTAAAAAAAAAAAAAGCCACACATTCGAACAGGATACATTGTTTAATACACAATGCTTTTTATCTACCTTAGCCCTTTTCAATTCAAAGTCTATTAGCTGTCGAATTCTTGAGGTGGAAAGGAAATAGAGATTAATCAAATGTTCAAATGAAATGAAGTGTGAAGTTGCTTTCAGCTCTTGCTTTCATTCTCTAGCTTCCTCTACTTTTTGTCATCCTACAGTGTCTGTTTTGGGCTAAAAGTCGTTTGAGATCTTATCCCTGCCATGCTCTGTCCCCTAATATCGATGTGGTTCTCTGGGTATCACGCTGAAAGTTAAATTAAAAATGCTTGTTTTGACTCCTCTCTGAATAGTGAGTTTATAGACTATCAAAATGAGAACAGCACCTTTCCCCAGTGATGGATGGGGAGGCGTCAGGCATCTTAAGTACCTGGGACAAAACCAGAAATAGTTGGCTGTGGAATTACTTTAAAATAATTAGTGCTGTTTCTCAAAATGCTTTCTGCAATGGAATAAGTAATCTATTCGGTAGGGAAGCGTCAGAGTAAGAACATTCATTGGAAACTACTCCCTTGAAATTTTGCCCAAGTCATTTTATCAACTAAAATACTTCGTGTTTACATGTCACTGTTTCTTCTGTGAAAAAGCTGCTGGCTGTGTACTCAACTCGTTGACAAACAAGCTGTTTACGACCAAATCACAGCACAAAATTCTGCTTCATCAGTTTAATAAAGCGTGTTATTAGAAGGTCTTTTTACACAGAGAGAGGTCAAAAATACACAATAAATGCAAAAGGGGGGAAAGGCGGGAAAGAGGGGAGGGAATTAACTGAAGACTTGTGAATCGCAGGGTGGGGTTTCTTCCTCTGCTGCTTTTACAGAATGATTTATGCTTCAAGATTGTGTCCCTCAACTTCAGTTTTGTTGGTGTATAGCATGCTCCAAATCATGAAATCAGCAGAACTTCAGTCATGCTTTTACATAGATTCCACTTTCCCTGGAGCAGTATGGAGTAACGTGTGTCTGCTGCAGTTACCATTGCACATGTTGTCATCAGAACATTTTAGAGCAGGGGTTTCCAAACTTGCTTTCCTTTGTGCCACCACTGGGAGCTGCACCAGTGCTGGTAGCAGCTCCCAGTGCTGTGCTGAAGCGCGCACGAAGCGCGCATGAGTGTAGGAGATGGTGCASAACTGTTCCGACAGTATCCATCTAACTCTGAATTAGCTTGCGTGGCTAGTGGTGTGTCAGTCGCAGTTTGGAAACCCCTGTTCTAGAACTGTATTTCTCTTCTGTCTCTTGGCTTTTATTTTTGACTGTTCTGTATGTCAATTCTTCCAGGAGTGCTTCTGGGGAGCCAAAAGAGAGAGAGAAGGAGGATAGCAAAGATTCGAAGCCACGCTCCTTGCGGTTCACGTGGAGTATGAAGACCACTAGTTCTATGGACCCGAACGATATGATGAGAGAGATTCGTAAAGTGTTAGACGCTAATAACTGTGATTACGAACAAAAAGAGAGGTTTTTGCTCTTCTGTGTTCACGGCGATGCACGACAAGATAGCCTTGTTCAGTGGGAGATGGAAGTCTGCAAACTGCCACGATTGTCGCTCAATGGAGTTCGTTTCAAGAGAATATCTGGGACTTCTATTGCATTTAAGAACATTGCATCCAAGATAGCAAATGAGCTTAAGCTGTAAAGAGAACCTAAATTTTTTGGGATCAGGGAAGATTCATACATGATCTACACTTTGAATGTACTGGTTACGCCTAATGTGATTGGCCTGTGAAACTCCCCATGTAGAAATTGCCCTTATTGCAATAAGGTTATACATAGTTATTCAGAATTGTAAAGTTAAATCCAGTATGACCTATATTAAATAACTGTAGCTAAAGAAGTTATGTTCACATGTACAGGTAAGTATATAGAGCATTCTGTTCATTTTATGTTCATAGAGTTGTATAATAAAAAGATGACTGCTTAAATTCAGATCTTGTATAGTTGTCTAGATTTCTGCACAGAAATGTATGTTTGATGCTTTCAGTTGGAAAAAGTTCTTCCCTATCATTTACATTTTTGGTGGTTTTTATAAGTCTTACCTCTATCATGCGTTTTTTAAAAAACTTGTGTCCTGAGTCAAATGCACAAAAATAGTTTTCACAACTGTAGCATGACCATTTTTAATTATTTAAAGGTTGTTCATGATTTGAACCAAAAGTCGATGAATAATTGGCTTTTGTTCTACACGAGACTGTTCCTGCTTATCTTTGGCTCATATCTTTGTTATTGGACAGTGTTTAGTTGGAAAAAAAAAAATACAAACATGTTTACAGTGTTGGCACTTACAGTTTAAAAACTTTGTTCTGCCTTGGGCCAGCTCAGAGCTGTGGGGGAACAGAAACCAGGCATACGTGATGTTCTGTCTGCAAATTACAGTGCTTACTCCCATGGCCCATTAACAAATGTAGCACCAAAATGGAGAACCGTAATTATTTCATTTGAATATCATGGTGTAAAATATCACTTGTTTGCTGCCTTCAGAATAGTATAAATTCCATTTTATGGAAATATATTAATATTGGGACTGTTTAATAGCACAAGATAATCTGAAGTGTTGACCAATTGTATAAGTTAATAATACCACCTCAGGAATTAGCTTGGCTTTTGGAACATGTGCCCCCAAAGAGTACATGCAATTCCACATAATATTTTACAGCTAAACATACATTGTTTATAATGATAAATTGTTGATTTATGCTTTCGTGGTTGTACAGTTTGTTCCCATGTAACCTGTTTGTGTTTAATATTTTACCAGATTTCTTGTATTTATTCCACATCATTATGCCTGTAATGTGCAGCTTTGTAATTAGGCACTTGCCTACGGAAAAGAAAAGAAAAAAAAAACCCACATTTTTTTCCTTCATAATTAATGATTATAAACTATGTAAAACCACTAGTACTGGTACATTTTAATACTTGTTATTTTGTACTGAATTAACCATAGAGGTTGGTTGTGCAATGTTATTTAATGTCGTAATTACTGTAATATCAACATATGGGCCCCATCTGCACACTCTTGTGAAGAATAGAAAGTTCATTAAGAAATTGTCACTTTAAAAAATAAAAACTAAAAAAAAAGCTGTGGTAAACTCTGTAACCCTAAGTTAGAAGGCTGTAAGTGTAGTAAATGTGCCATTCTCTAATGGCTTCTTGACCGAGATGGACTTTACATACTGTACTGTGATGTAGCTTTCCTATGTAACAGTTATGTTCGGAAATGGACGTGTATTGTTGCCTTAGAAAAAGGGTGGTGTTTGGAAAGAAAGAACTGTAGCCCCTTTTCTTTTTTTATCTGATGTTCATTGAAACAAATTCTGATGCAAGTCATCTTGATTCACTGGTGCACTCTATTAAAACTTACTTGAACAGTTCTCATACTAAAATACTTGTTGTTTGCCCTTTATAAAAGCGCAATAATTACTGCAGGTAGCAAAACAGTCTAAAGGTGTACAGACTTCAGCATTGTGTGAATTCAGGATTAGCACTGCATTGGTTCTGTGGTCCTGCGCTGTCCAGAAAGTATCAGTGGTTTAGCACTTCTTACGAATGGGTGTCCAGGAGCTTTTCCAGAAGTTCACCAAAAATCAGCCTCGGGYGGGGTTTGTGTGCCTGCTCAGTTTACCCGTAAATGTCCATGAATGCTCAATTATCCTTGAAAGTACACCACTGGAACATAGCTGTGGTGTTAGTCCAAGATCATGTATGAACTTAGTCATGAAACAAAACCCTTTGCTTTTTTGGAAGGTTCAGTGGAAAAAATAGAGGTCATGCTGTGAGACGGTAGATTAAGTACTTAAGCTAGCTTCCCGCTTTACAGGCCCTGTTTTTACACGGACAACTTTGCCCTAGATTGTYGCTGGTTTTCAGCGCTTCGTGTAACCAGAGATGTATTAATGTTCCACAAAACACAGACAGCATTTCAAGAGGACAGAGGTTACAAATTCTAGTTCAACTGTCCSATGAACAACAGCACCCCAAAGTGCCAATTTAATGTTTATATATATGGACAGTTTGCAAATGGTATTACTTCCAGCAACTGCCAGCAGTATGAAATTGCCCTGATTCCCAAACCCTGCTGACCTCCTTCCTTCTTTTGCCTTGTTGGAAGATGAGCTGYGACCCACCTTGCACTCTCCATAGCAAATACACCAAGTGCTTCGCGATCTGAGTGCGAAAGGTGTAGCTGCAGCCAAACGTGTCATTTGGCTTTCCAAATCTCCTGTTCCTGGCAGGAGTAAGATGGGAAGATCTGAGAAGAGACTTTTTCAGAACTGCTGGTTTTATTGGCAAGCAGAGCGTGCTTAGTACGGAAATCGCTAAGACGTTGCATGCTGAATCCTCAATGCCTGCTTTTGAGTCCCTCAACCGCTGCCTTGTTATGTACCTGTTACGTATAAGTTACTCCTTGGGTAAGAGTGGGATAAGAACATTTGGATCCGAAACACAGCTTGACTTTCACGTGGGAGGGGATCAGCGTGGCATTTTATCGGCACAGCTTCAACCTGAGAAATCTGAAAGACAGTTAAATGCCACGTCACGTTCCGAAGCTCCAGGAAGGGATAGAGATGTCTCGGATCCTCAGAGGGCTTACGTATTTGCAACTTCTTGGCAGCATTTCTAGGGGGTGTTTCGGGTGGGTGGGGGGTGAACAGACTACCGCACGGTTCTGCTGTTTTGGGCTGGGGTTGGTTTTTTGCTTTATTTCTTTATTTAAGGTTCCAAAATAAGTAGATCCCTTTTCATGCAGTCCAATTTAAAACATTTAAATGTTTATAGGTCAATGAAAGGACTATAAACGTTCACCCCTGCTTCTGTGGATGAAAAATAATGCTTGAGAACCACGTGGCATCATTAATGCCGTACAGTTATGATGATGCTGAAATTCCATGAGCTGTTAGGCGTGAGACTTTTGATACCCAGTGTCATACACCTAAGAGTGTATTGAGGTCTCCACCTCAACCTTCTGGAGATTTAAATTAAAAACCTGATGATGGTAGCAGGAGTAGTGACACATTTAACATAAAACAGGGGGAGGAATAGAGCACTTTTCCTGGAGCAACAGACTTCGCTCACGTCTTCCACCCTCCAGAGGACTGGCCAAGCTGTCCATTACACAGCTTTCTGGCTGGAGCTGTGGCAATGTTGAAACACCGTCCCTGCGGCAGAGAACTACGCTAGGTGCAGGATTTACTTGCTGAACGTTAAAGGCGCATCTCGGGAAGACACGGGTTCAAGGCTTTGTTTCTTAGTAAGAAAAACCCACAGTAAAGGATTAGTCTGTCCCCTTATTGCATCTGCTTGTCCCAAGTATAGGTATCAAATGTTGATAAATATACCAACTGGTTTAATGAATTATACCAATCCTCCCTATACAATTTTGCTTTTCTTGATCTACCCCAGCTACACGAACGCTGCTTAGGCAGTGCAACCATTGAACTGCAGCCCACCCAGCTGCAGAGGCACGCAGCTGTCAGCCTCCCCTGCATCTGGGCGAAGAAAACCACTGAGGAACTCTGCCTTTAAATGAAGGCTGTGGTACTTTCCCCTGGGCCGGGGGTAGCAGAACGGAGCCCTGTACGCTGGAGATGCTGTTCGCCCGAGGTTACAGGTAGGAACACCCGCAATAGAGGGRTTACCAGGGAGTTCGGCTTTTTTCGGACGCTGCTGGCACGGCGCCGTGCATGCGATGCCGGGAGAGGAGCCATTTCAGGGTCTCGCTGRGGGTCACGGCGGGGAGGCCGAGGCAGCCCGGGTGCAGCGCGGGGGCTGCGTCCCGCTGTCCCACCGCCAGCGACAGGGCGGGCTTCCGCAGTCCCCAGCCGACGGGGGCGAGCCCCGGGCTTCCCCCAGCAATTCCCCGCTTCCCCAGCAAGGCGAGACACGGTTTCCCGCGGCGGGGCCAGGGGTGCGGGGGCCGGGGCCCGACGCCGCGGCCCCGCCAGCCGTCGCCCGGCTGCCCCGGGCCGGTTTCCGCGGGCACGGCCCGCCCGGCGGCGGGGTCCGGAGCGCCTCTTCCCGCAGCCGTCCCGCCCCGGGGAGGGGGCAGCGGCCGCCTCCGGCCACACCTGTGGCGCAGCGGCGGAGGAAGCGCCCGCAGCTCCGCGCAGACGGGTGGGCGCCCGGCGGCACCATGACGGTGGGTGCGCGGCTGGGCGCCAAGGTGAGGGGCCGGTACTCCCGCCGCGGGCCCGGCGACGACCAGGTCTCCATCCTGCCCGGCGAGGAGGAGGAGGAGGAGGCGGCGGCGGCGGCGGCGGCTGGGGGCAGCGCGGGGGCCCCGCGGCCGGCGGCGCTGGGGGAGGAGGGCGCTGCCTCCAGGAAGGTGCGCTTCGCCCTCCTGCCCGACTCCTACGAGCCGCTGCGCCCGCCGCCRGCCGCCGGCAAGCGGCCCTACGGGAAGCGGCTGAAGAAGTACGGCAAGGTGAGGGCAGAGCGCTCCCGGGCCGGCCGCCGCCGCCCGGGGCAGCCGGAGCGGGCACCCGCGGGGCGGGCGGGCAGCGGGGCTCGGCACCGGCTTTTCCGAGGGGCTGTCGGAAGCCCCCCGTGTCCTTCAGGCATTTTAGGCGGCAGTGCTCAGCTGCGAGGCGGGGGTCAGCCCGCCGGCTGGCTCCTGCTCTTGCCGGGGGGGAGCCGGTCCTGCAGGGGAAGGCACGACAGCGACCCTCGCCTGCATCAAAGAGTAGAAAATCTCCGTTTCGGAGTGAAAATGACACTAAGCTGATCCATGTGACGGGTGTTTTGCCTTTCTTTGTTCTGCGTTTCTCTCGGCGTCATTGTTTTGACACCGTTTCTTAAAACTTCCAGTTAATTGGCCTGCCTTTTTTTTTTTTTTTTCTTAAGTGACCCAAAGGGTAATAAAATACCTCCATACACTCATTTGCCAGTTTACCTTCTAGGTGTCCCCTGAAAATCACTGGTATGAGTTACAGAAAAAATGCAACATGTTCTTCATTGTGTAACTACTCTTTTGGCTCAAAATTGTTCTTTTGCTTTCCTGTGTGGAAAGTCACAAGTCCTGCAGTCTGGTGATTATTTTTTTTCCCATGGAGGGCGGGTGCCTTTAATTACAAAAGTGCTGTTTGGAAGAATTCGATTATTTTTCTGTTGTTCGTGTCACTTAAATACAGTTTAGGTATGTCTTGTGTATTTGTAGCAAAAAATAGTTTCTGTGTTAGCAGGAAAAACCTGCCTGGAATCTTTTCCTACCAGAGAGATTACAGACGTCAGTACAAGACCTGACTTTCTACTGCGTTCTTTAAAAAAATTATGATTTTGTTGAAGATATGCTTGCTATGTCTGACATCCAGAAAATGCCAGTTAGCTTGGCAAAGTTACTTAATTTTGAAATTCACAGAATTTACAGATGACCACATAGTCATGAGCTGCCTCACAAATACTACTGTTTCATAAAGAGATGAACAGAATATTTCAGTCTTTCACGATGGATTTGATACTTCCAGTTTCCAACACTGTGATTTCCAAGTCACAGCAAACGTGTAGTATGAAGCAGTCTCAAGTCTGAAGAGCTCCAGYGTAGGCTTGATTTCTACAGAGCAGTTTTGTGAGCGTGGTTACGTTGCAGCAGTTCATAAACTTGCTGATGTGCTATTGCTCTATGTGCTGTTGGTGTAAAGCGTTTAGAGCACAGGGTGGTTCTTGAACGCTGCATATTCCCTTTTGTATTGGTCAGACAACATTCCCACGGGGAAGGTTTGCCAGTTTAGCTTTGGCAGTGAAGACCACTCGTGAAAGTGTCGGTGAGGTCCGGGTAGGTAAGTTGTATACGGTGCAGGAAGGAGGAAAGCAGTGTGACACAGTAGGACAGGGGCAGATGCGGGAAGGGAAGGCCCTGCGTCTCCTCCTCCATCCCCAGGCTCTACCCATGGGCTTGAGCTGCCTTTTTATTTTGCCATCTTAACTCCCTTCAAGTAAGTTTCCATAGGAGTAAATACAGCAAAATTCAGCTATGCAGTGGCATCATGACAGCTGAAGGTTTTCATGTGCCAGTACCACTGTAATCCAGCTTTAAGAAATCCTAGGAATATAATAGATATTGACTGGATTTCACCGATTTCATTATATTTTAAAATATGTCCTCTGTTTCAGTGTTTTCCATATTATAAGAGATTATTTTGATCTAGTCCCACACAACCAGAAAGTGTTACTAACAGTTAATTCTGATATTCCTCCCAAATTGACCACATTGTATTAATTCCTCAGTTATGACCAGCCATATGAACAAAAACTGTCGAGAGTGAAATTAAAATTAGATTAAGGTTTTTAGTTTAAATAATCTAGAGCAAATTATCTCTAATGCAGTACACAGATGAGTTCTTAAACCTGTACAGACGTGAAAGTGGGTCAAAACATTCTTATTCTGACAAAAAAAAAAATCTTGTTTTGACAAAAGGCAATGAAGTTTCCATAAAAGTATTCTCAGTGATTTACTGCCTTCTTGTTCAGCACCAGTTTTAACAGCTTATTTGCTTTTAAGAGTTACTAACATACTTAGAACATGCGTGTGTGGGAAACACGTACCTCTACAAACTACGTGTGAATTTAAACTAATTTTATTCTTGAACAGAAGCCCAGGTAAAAGCCTGGCTTCCTGTGGAGGCTGCATCCGTTTGGTTTAACTATGCTCTGTGGGTGCATATTTCTGTATAAAAATAGATGGTAAAATGTTGTTCCATGCTCAAGCCCTCCTTAGCTGTGGGAGACATTCATTTTCTGGGTCGGTGACATTGGCTGTCAGAACGATTTTATGTGAAGGTATTTTCTATCACCTCTCCGTTTTTTTTATCCCCTTCTCCCGTCTCTCTCCGCAGAACGTCGGCAAAGCTCTGCAGAAGGGATGCCGCTACTTGGTGGTCGGCCTGCAAGGATTAGCGGCGGCCTATTCCGCTCCCTTTGGGGTGGCAGCTCAGGTGGCATCCTTCGTCCGCTAGCGCGGCTCCGCGCGCCCCACCGGAGAGGACGCGAGGCTGTTGCCGCTTTCTTAGGATTAAATCTGAGACCCGCACCTGAGAAACCTCTTGGACAACCAGTCCCAGTGCCGACCCCCTCGGCCAGCCCCTTCCCCCAGACTGAGTGCTCTTCTCTGCAAAAACTTCCAGCGCTTTATAAAATCAGACCGGGTTGAAGAAATGCAAGGATGAGGAAATAATCTCCAACTAATTGAGCTGAAGTTTGTTCTCAGAMGTGAGTTGGTTTTCTGAAGCTTTGGGCTATGTGTGGAAGGGAGCCAAGGACGGATGGAAAAGCAAGTAGATGAGGGAGAGAGAAATGAAGGGAAGTAGAGGATGGGGGGCAGCTGGGGAGGTGGAGATGGGAGTCTGGCTGGGGAGAGGAATTGTCAAAGCAGTGGAGGAAGCAGATAACGAGGGATCAGGAAAAGGCAGTCTTTGGTTTTCTGATGTCCTTTTTGGTTTTGTTTTTTTTYCCCCCTGGAAGGGTTAAGGTTATGAGTATACTTAAAAATATACTCAGATATAAATGGACTGTGGTCTGAGACATGGTGAGCTTTGCTGCATCGCTGTTGTTGATCTCAAACACTGGAAATCATGGGCCTTTAAATCTTAAGAGTGATGTAAAAATCCAGAAAGAAAATGAGGTGTGTTTGTCTCTGATTTTAGGGCATTAAAGGTTCACTGTGATTAATATTTCAAACTTTTCCTCTGCTGCTGTGAAACCTCCATATACTTCTCTTACTGAGAATGGAGTTTATATCTGACATACCTGATTCTGGAAGCTGCGGCTGTAAGAACACCCAGGTCTGTGGTGTTCACCGGAAAAGACCATGCATTACCAGCTGCATCTGAAAAAAAAACTACATACAGCATTTGGTATAAGAATGTACAACTGTTTTATGTAAGAATGGGGCCAAATAACCTGCCAGCTCCATCTTCATTTCCATAGGTGGAAGTTGTAGCTAGAGAATGTCAACATCAGATGGCTCAGCTCAGTGGGGCGGACAGAGCAGCTTCCATGTCACACCTCCAGGGATATAAATCTTGTATTGATGACACAGGAACAAGGGGGTTTATGGGCCTTCAAAATTCTGTGGGTTTTGGTTTTGGTTTGGTTTGTGTGGTTTTTTTCCTATCAGTCTTTTGTGGTAGCAGTAAATGATTTCCCTGCTAGCACTTTCTATATATTACAGATCTTTCTAGTTTTGATAGTGTTTTTGTAATCAAGGAGTTGACTTACCTGGAAAAAAATGCTGTTCATTTGCTTTCTTTGCCTTTTTTGAATGAAGGGGTTTGCATGTCTTAGCAAACCACACTGTATTTCTTTTAAATGTAGCAAATGAAACAAAGTTGGATTTTTTAAATGCTCTTTTCTAACTGGACTGTAAATAAAAGTAATGTGATCCATGTCTTGTGTTTACCTACAAACATAAGTAAGCGCACAAAGGAGGCGTTTCTCAGCAGCAGCCCAAGCAGCGAGGGGAAGCTGCAATGTAAACTTCCCCGTGTTGTTCTGCCCATGGCCTCAGCGCTCTTCTAGAAGGATGTGGTTGTAGCCCAGACTCCATGGAAATTCTCAGGAAAGGCAAGGTGTGGAGATGAGGCTGTAGAGGATCTAAGGCTGCCCAAGTTGGGGTAAGAATAGCCACAGAGGGATTTTGCTTATTGATTTYATGGCTTTAGTTGTTTCTCTTGAGCTTCCCTGTGGGGACATCCTGTCCCTCCGATCTGCCCCACCAGCATGCCAGAGGGTATTGATAACTGCTGTGTCTTCTGCAGTAAGAACACGGCTGTCCTAACATCCACGTGCCACACCAGCCTGCATGATTTGGGATTAACTTTGAATTTTGTTACACCACTCTGTTTTACAGCATGAGTCATTAACGCTTTTTTTAAATGACTAAAGCAATGCAGGGGAAATTTGTGTCTCCATTTTTCTGTGTGAAATGAGTGTCCATCTATTTGTCCGTGTGTCCTCTGAATAGAAAGGCGCTCCCTCATTGCAACACCCAGGGTCCAATCCATTCAGTGCAGGGACTTTCCACAAAGGTAAACATGAACTTTAGCTCATGAACGGCTCAGCACAATGGTTACCGCTGACTTCTGCTTGCTGACCTATGGTCTCTGCTCACCTGGTGCAACTTTAAGGGAATAACCCAGTTGCCATCCATACAGAACCTGAACGATATGTAAATGGTGTTTCTGTGTGAGCCTGAGAAAAGCTTGATGTATATTGGCAAGTTAGCTTCTGCTGAACAGTGTTTCTAAAATAGACCAGAAAGAAAGAAGAGGAAAGAGAAAGGAAAAGTAAGCAAGTAACCTATGCTGTTGCTATGAAACAGCTGGTGATTCATGCCAGCCTATTTCCCTTCCTCAGAATGAACTGATGGTTCTCACTGAGGCTACCAATTCATGCTGCTGATCAGTACTCCTTGAGCAGTAATTCACTCCTCAGCTGGTGGAGCGAATTTGTGAGGCCAAGCCTTGGCCTGAGGGTTTGCTGCTCTCTTCACCAACCCAGCTGACACAGCAGCATCTAGAAAATCTGAATCTGGGGGGGTGAGGTTCATTCTTCAGCAGGGTGGGTGGCAGAGGGCTGTAGTTCCTGTCAGTCGTGGCAGCATCCCTGCTGTGCCAGGTCCATGATGCACACAGGTGGGACAGGGCAGATCCTGCAGCGCAGTTGCTAAATGTTGTCATGATGACATGGGAGACAAGAGGAAATACTCCCCGCCTCACTCAGCGTCGGGTGGCAGGTCGTCCTGCTCAGCCGACAAGAAATGGCAACCTCCATCTGAAGCAGTGCCGTTGTGCTGGAAGTCTGGAGGTGACTCGGAGGAGAGCGAGACCTCGGTGAYGGCGAGGGAGGCCGGGCTCTCTGGGGCAGCCCTGACGGTGTGCCAAGCCAGGAGGGCAGTCCAGGATTAGCTCTCGGCTTCTGCACAGGCTTTATGTGCTCTTGGCGAGGCTGGCCTTGGAGAAGCCACCCTAGCAGGGAGAGCTTTCAACCCACGGGCACAGGCAGGCTCTTTTATTAAAATGGGCTTGTCTGCAGCTTATGTCCTGGTTCCTTTGAGGAACAAAACAGACATTTGACCCTCTCGTAGACAAAGGTGGGACGTGGCGGCTATTACGGTACAGCGGGTACACGGGGAAGATTTGATTTGACGTTTGAGCTGGACAAAATGCATTCCTCCCTTCAGGCACTTCCCTGACACCTCTACCCATCGCTTCACCTCACAGGTTTTTGTTTTCAGTGCCGTGCTACTGTGCTATCTGGTTCCCTTCAGATTTCTACCCGCCTTTCACCATGTTTTATAACAAACAGCAGGATAAACAAGTTCGGGAAGCTGAATGCATGTAAGAGTGGCAAGAAGTAGTCAGCTCGTCGTCCAAGCTTCTCTCAGGAATGAACTCCACTAACCTGACAGCCTGGCAAGTCACTTTTAAGTTAAATCCCTGACTATTCCTAGTGCCTGCTCAATGAGTCACAGAGCAGAATAAAGCTTATTTCTGCTGTTTTTGCCAGAGCATTTAATTACTACTCTGGTTTACCGTAGGCTCTGAGGAAATGGCAGAGGACTCACAGCTATTGTCCTTTGTCCTGCAACATTAGCAGCAAGGAAGCACTCTTGCACAGCTTGCTTTTGAAGTGCTGTAACTGTGGAGGGCCGTACCATACCATACCACGGCACTTCGGCGCTTCCAGGGCTGCCAGTCCCAGGCCAAGGTTCACTTCAGGGATGAATGATCTTTCTGTCCTCTGCCTGTCTGTAAGACTGGCAAGGGGGCAGGTTTTGTGTTGGGTTGCTGTAAAACCAGTTGCCTCGTTTTCTGTACGAGTCCCTTGTTAGCTAGGCACTGGCCTCTTCTGCGACAAAACTGGTCCTAAAATGTGTACCAAGTTGCTGCAGTTACCTGTACAGAGTGTGCTTTGGAAATCCTTTTTCTTCAAGGAGCAGTAGAGAGTCTAAAGAGCTTGTAGATTAATGGAGATAATTAAAAGAAAGTAAAGGAATAAAATTCTCCCCTTCCTTCTCCTTGTAGGAAGTAGTATCAGGCTGCCAGGCCTGTTTTGGGCTGAAGTGTAGCCTGAGCTCAGAGAGGGTGTGCTCCTTCTGGAATCCTGCAGCGCCCACCCGGAGGGGCTCGGGGCTTGTTCAGCTGGAGGAGGGAAGACACAGGAGGGACCTGACAGCAGCTTTTCAATACCTTAGAAGGCATTGCCAACAAGGTGGAGTCAGGCTACTGAGGTCCACAGCCAGACAGCAAGGGGCAATGGTCATAAATTGAAACTGCGGTGTTTCCAGCCGGATATAAGGGGAAAAAAATCACTACTACGGTAATTAAGCATGAGAAGAGGTTGCCTCAGGAGGCTGGGGAGTCTCTGTCCCTGGGGGCTTTCAGGGCACGACTGTACGAAGTGCAGAGCAACTGGGTGCGCATTCGGTGTTGACCCTGCTGTGAGCAGGAGGCTGGAGGAGAGACCTCCTGGGGTCCATCCATCCGGGGTGACTCTCTCAGGCTGTAAGTGGGACCCTGCCGTGATAAGCAGAAAGCGTATATTTACCAACTGTGTGGAGATGTACAAGACAGGTATCCTCACCCTTGCTGAAAGCACAGATGCTAAGAATAAAGCTTTGCTTCCGATAACCAGGAGCGACTTGTGAAGATGGCAGCGCAAACTGCCTGAGGAAGTTTGCCCCCGGCGAAGTTTCTGCTGCGTTGCACGATGCCGGCTGAAAGGCAATTGTCCTTTAGTGCCATCTCCTGGGAAAAAATCAGATTTCCAGCCTTGTCAGCCTGCCTCGTTKTTCCGTCTCATCTCCTGCAGGGATTTCCTGCCCTCCCCTAGGCTGGCCTCCTGGTTTGTCCAGACCCAGCTTCAGGATGTTGGGTCCCAGCAGTGTAACGTGTGTCTCCGCAGACCAGTGTTTTCTACCCAGGTGAGTCCTGAGCCTCCTGTTTGCAAGTGTCTCAAATGTAAAGCCATAGAAGCATTCTTCTTGGTGTTTTGGTTTTTTTTCCTCCTTCAGCACCTAAAAATGCATTATAGTTTGCCCTGAGGTTCTTGCCGTGCCTTAAAAACTTTCATTAAGGATGCTTCACTTCACTAGAGGAAAGGGGACGAGCCACAGCACTTCTGAATCTCATCCTCCACTGGAGAGATCACAGCTGCGTACAACTGGACGTGTAATTTCAAATGCAGGAGAAACGGAGAGCCTCAGACTGGAATGACATGCCCCTCCCAGGAGCTGCCTTGGACCCCAGCTCCAGCACACCGTCTGTACTTGCCTCCTGATGCTTTCTGTATTCCCTATTTCTGCTGCCCATAAAGCAATCCTTGCTCCTTCCTTTCCTGGGGCACTAAGCTTAGCATCARATTGCTTTTTCAGCTGTGCCTCAGGGTGGGGACTTTCCTGTCCTTGGTGAATCCCATCCTCCCCTGTGATGGCTGCTAAACCATAGCTGCAGAAGTGTGTTACTCCTTGTGTTGCAGAATAAATGCACTGCTCCCCAGTAAAGACTCTCCTTCAGTCATTACCTGCTCTCCCAGATGACATGCAGCCCCACCCTGACTATTCAAATTCCTAAAGMTGCCTGACTGATATTATAGTCACCTGGAGAATTGCAATTATGGAATATGGGGAGAACCTGTAACATCATTAGCCTGCATTAGTTAATACTGGGATGAATATTTGCCTGGAACAACCATTTCTGTATTGTCCTGGTGAATTTAGAGAGACTGAAGTTTAGCATTTGTCTGGAGGAAAAAGACAATTTTCAATTCCTCTTCCTATATAACTGGACAATGAACGAAGTAGCCTACCAACYTGCCTAGCTTTTATGTATTTATGATTCTCTGTGTAGGAAAAGCCTCAAAAAAGATCCCCTTATCTCATTGCTCTGAGTCCATTAAAAGGCATCCATCATTAATGACTCTATTTTTAATTCTATCATTGCAAATTATTCGCCTGGGATTTTTCCCTACATGAATTTCACTGAGCTCATTTCTAGTGCATGACTCACTGAACTTTGATTTCCTTGAAGATTATAAGAGGAAACAGCAACATTTTTATGCTCCCTTCCTCTCTRTGAAGGAATCTTTTGAATTTATTGTTTGTTCTAACTTGGGAAGAAGGATACAATTTTTGTGTGTGTTTTTTCATATCTTGCTGAAATCAGCATAGGATGACTGCATACTCGGCAGTGTCATCCCCTCATCCCTGCCTTTTGCTGAATTACCAAAGACTCACTGGAAAAATAACTGGCATGTTCCTGGTGTGGGCATGTAACCCCTATTCCTTTGCTGAGACAAGTCCAGCCTACATTTAGCTCTATCCAAACACCCCGTCACCTAATCTAGGTCAGTGTTTTGCTGTCTTTGTCACTGTGATTTATTTTTTTTTTGTGATGTCCATCCAAATCTCCTCCTTGGTGCAGTATTTGATGCCTTTCCAAATTAAAGCACTGTGCAGATATCTGAAGATCCCAAGTCACTTGTATGTTTTTTTAGTGGAAACAAGTAAAATTATTTAAATCTTTCCTTGTCATTCACCTTTCTTAGACCTCTGATTGAGCCTTGCTACAAGAGTCTAGGTTTGTCCCTGGAAGAATTATCTCCAATTGCCCACTGCATCTGAAGGCAGATACGTCATTACTTTTTCCATAAAATTTGTTCCACCTGAAAATTTGTCACGTGGATGCTTCTGAGCTGACGCCATGCTTCTTCAAGATACGCCAGCATCGCTCACTTCCATGACCGAGAGAGCCTGGCCCCAGTTTGCGGTGGGATTGACACTGCAAATCCTCCATCTGATCAGACACATTTTAAGCAGCCTGAGGCAAGGACCTGGTGCGGAGAATTTCAGCACAGCTGTTCTGAACTTTGATGAAGTTATAAGCAATTGAAAACATGGTCATTTCCTTTAAGTGCAGGTTTACCGTGCCYGCTCTGGCTATGGCGAATGCAATTCTGTCACACAAGAGGCTGTGTTTGGATTGTAACAAAAGCAGCACCTACCTTTGGTCTGAATGGCTCTGTTCACATTGCTGTACAGCCGAAGGAGYTGGTGGCTCCTAGGTAAGCACAGGTGTGCCTGGGATGGAGGATTAAACAAACTTACTGGTCAAGCTATTTACTGGAGGCTTTTTGAGAGGTGCCTGGTGTATGGGTGAAGAAGGCTTTTCTCAAAGGCTGCAGTCTTACACCTGAAACATTAAGCCACAACCACACACTCTGCAGCCATTTCTAATTTTATGTTCCTTGTATCACAGCAGGAGAGGAGAGATTACGCAGATGCTGCCGCCTTCTGTTATTCCTCTTTAAGCTCCTTCATGCCTTAGTCTTCAAGAAGAGTCAGGGCTGAATGTAGCAGCTGCTTTTCGGGGCTGGTCTGAACAAAATCTCTTTAGGCTCCAGGCTAGTAGATTTAGTGAGCGAAAGTTTAAGGTCCTTCTTGGATTTAGAAATAACTTTGTCTCTAAATTAATATGCAATCACTAGCAAAGGCTCATTATTTCTGAATTTAGTTAACAAATCCTTCAAACTGGAAGATGCTGGTTTTGTACACCATTGTGCTGCTCATAATGTGTAACAAGGGAGGAGCTGTAGCTATTCACAACGCCATTAGTTCTCCAAATTCTCATGCTGGTAAAGTATATATATACACTCCAGACCTGTTTTTTCTGGCACCYTGAAGAAGGGAGCAAGCAGTAAGACACCCAAAATGATTTTCTCTTATTCCAAATCCTGTCATTTTGATGCCTCTTAGGCTGAAGTTGGGAGGGCAAAAGCTTTCTGCATTTTGTGATTTGCACAGTGGAGAATACTACCAGTGCTCAAGAAATCRCAGAAGATAGTTACTCATTTTTGCCTTAAGCTTGTGAAAATAAGCAGCAATGTTCATTAGGAATGCCTTTGCTTTGTGAAAAACTTGTGGCCAGCATAAATATTAACTTTTTTTTTTCATTTATTTATTTCATTTGATGCGTTCCTTTTCCTGTTAGATTTGAAAACCAGTTTGTGTTTTTGTGGTTTTTTCTCTTTAGTAGTTACATTAATTTGTTTTGATTCATGCTTGTAAGCACTGCTGATCAAACAGTGCTTACTAATTAGACAGTCATTATTTTGTTGAACATTTGCTAATACATTAGAGGTCTGGTTCCCCTTATACCGTTTTTCTGCTCCTGTGGGTGTGGTTGCAGATTAAAGATCTCTGTGTGAATTCAATTAAATTACAAAATACTGACTCCATGTTAAATGAGAAGATTAACTGAGAGCGTGCAAGTGCTCCCAGTCTGCTSAACGGGGCTGGCTCTCCTCTCATGTCTGTGGCAGAGTCATAAAAGTCATCACGAGTAATTATTTTTGACTCAGTGGGTCAATGATTTGAAGGTGGTGGGGCAGGTCTGGTCAAACCAGACCAAGCAGTTAGCACCTATGATTTACCTGGCGCAACACGGGGGTCCCAAGGGTATGGAGGACGGGAGGTCTCACCATGGGTGAGTGGTCACAGCCTGCCTGTGCTGCAGCGGGACAGCGTGTGGTGGATTCTTGCCACAGCTGCCAGGAGCAATGGAGCAAGGAAAGCCTGCGTGAGGAGATCGGCCCTGCCGGAGATACCCCTCGAGTCTTCCCTGTGTTGGTCCCACCTCAAGCGCACCAGTTCTGCCTCATTTCAGACTGGCCATTTAGGGTTACAAGCGGGAGCAGGAGGGGAGGGCTGTACTGGTGAATGGAGGAGGAAATCTGCAGCATTCGGCACAACTCCGTGTCCTCCCGGGTGTCCTGGGGGCTCACAGGGACTCCCATCATCTTGAGGCCAGACAGCATGACTGAGCAGGATGGAAAGGAAGCAACCTTCACAAGATCCCCATGCCACAGGCAGAAGACAGATAACTCACCTCATAAAAAACCCAATTTCCTCAGTGAAGTAGTGCAAGAASGGGTTTCAAGTAATGTGGAAGGTGAGCAGGTGGCAGACTGTCTCTGCACATGCCTTCCACACAGCAGCACAAGGCTCTGCTGATCAATAGTTAATCTCCAGATTGAACTGGGCTTGTTCCAGGGGCAAATTCAAAATAAACAGCAAGTCCTGCTTATCCTTAGTGTTGTGGCCTACTTGTAGAAGGAGGAAGGTCTCAAAACCCATGAATGGCATCAGGGCACGATTTAAACAGCAAAGTGGTGAACAAGAGGGCAAAGGGGCTGCCCTCGCTCCTGCCCTTTCTCAAAGCTAATGTAACCAGAGACCTTCACCCCAAAATCAGTCAGTAAAATGAGAATAACAGGAACTACCCAAGATGGCCAGACCACTCAAAGTAATACCGAGCACCCTGATGAGGAATGTAGATGTTACTTCCTTCTGCACCACAGCTGGTCAGGTAGACTCTTAGTGTCCCAGCATTGTGGCCTGCCCAGCACCCCCCCACCTGAAAGAAGCAGGCAAAGACATGTGCAACAAAATCAGGTTTATTTCCCTTCTCTGCTACAGCAACGACCGTAGCCTTGTGCTCAGGCAGATGTCTGTCTCTTTGGCACTATTTGCTTCATGCTTTCATGCCCACAATCATATCATGGACCTTTTGGTTGAGGGTTCCTCCATGGACTCCCTTCTTGCCCATGAGGAAGATCAGGGCTTTGGGGGTCTTGCCAATACAGATGGATCTGCTGTCACTGCCTTTGCTTCTGACATCCATCATATTGTTTTCATCCACCAGCAGGCTGTCACGAATCACACTGCACTTTTTGCCAGCTACGGTGATTCCCGTTAGCAGAAACATTTTCCGATCCTGGCCAGTGATTAAGGCCACTTCTTGAGGCGAGATGGCTGCGAGGAGCCCTCCTGGCTTAGCTGCCCACACGCACTTGTTGTCAGAGAGGCCCACGATAGCCACATCTTCAATGTTGCTGTCCTCCAGGATGCTGTTGATGTAGTACTTCCAGTAATTCATTGTGGCCTGGTGTCCGAATCTCTCAGAAATGCCCAACACTGATCTTCCCCGTCTTCTGCCTGCTGGGACTTTGGTCTCAGCACACTGGTCCTAGAAGCGTCAATTTGTGAGTTCAACCTTCAGATCCCTGCAAGCCTGAATGGGGGAGCTGGGGGAAATCAACAGCCAAGGCTCTTGCTTTGCGTGTGAGGAGAGACCCGTGATGATAGCGGTATTTGCCACTCCAGCCTGTTCTATGATGTCATATTTGCCTCGCAGCCAGGTGTTCCACAACACTAAGTGACTTCCCCGCGACCCTGCCGACAAGAGGGAAGCTCTCCCCTGCCGACAAGAGGGAAGCTCTCGGAGGGGGGGGTCTCATGAGTTTGGCAGCTGGCGCGGGCAGACGCCCCAAAGCGGCCAAACGGCACGGGACCCCCCACCCCAACCTCAGGTGCCGCCATTTGCCTCCAGCCACCGGTTTCCCTCTTCTTCTCTGAATCGACCCAAACGGCTGAATTTCACGTACTCATCTAGTTCTACACAGTTCACACTTTTCCTGCAACACCGCTTTTAATTAAAGCCCAGATATTAGAAGAAACGCATTTGCTGCCTGTATTTTGTCAAACTGGACGCGGACAGTGTGCCCTCAATCTGGTACGTTCCACGCTGTGACCGCACTCTTTCTTCCACCAAAGGTCTTGGCCCCGCGGAGGCCTCGGCCGGCGAAAGCCCCGCAGGCCGCCGGGGCGCTGCCCGCAGCGAGGCCCCTGAAGCGCCAGGCGCGGCGGGGCCGGAGGGGGGCGGCCGCCCGCCCGCCGCCCGCCCCCGGCCCAGGTCCAGGCCCCTTCAGGCGCCGCGCCGCGCCGCCGCCTCCGCCGGGGCCCAGTCGCCATGAGCGGGGCGCGGGGCGCGCTGGGCCTGTCGCTGCGGGCGGCGCGGCCGGGCTGGTTGTGGGGGGCGGCGGCGCTGCTGGCGCTGGGCGCCCTGCTGGGGGCCTGGCGGTGGGCCGGCGGGCGGAGGCGGGCGGCGGGGAGCCGCCGCCGCCGCTTGCAGCGGGTGGGGACGGTGTTGAGCCTCTTCGTGTACCCGGTGAAGTCGTGCCGGGGGGTGGCGGTGCGGCGGGCGCAGGTGACGCCGATGGGGCTGCGGAGCGGGGAGCTGCGGGACAGGTACGGCGGGGACGGGGCCGAGGCGCGGTGCTCCTGCCCTGCCCGGCCCGGGCCGGGGGCAGGCCCTGCTGCCGGGCCTCCCTTCGGGCAACGGCTTTGTTAGATGTTTTTCTTCAACGCCTTTGAAGAGGCACCTGTTGCGCTGGTAGTGCCGTGCCCGGCGCGCCGCAGGGCTGCCGGAGCACCTGTACCCGGCCTCGGCCTTCAGCGTTGTTGAACGCGTCTCCGTCCCCCGTCACGCTGCAGGTTTTGGCTTGTGACCAAGGAAGATGGACACATGGTTACAGCTCGCCAGGAGCCACGGCTGGTCCTCATTTCYGTCAGCTGTGAAAATGGGCACTTGACCTTGGATGCCCCAGAAATGAAGAAGCTGTGCTTGCCTATAAAGCTCCCCAGGAAAAATCCCGTGCAGAACTGCAGGTACTGAAGAAGGGGGGTTTTCCCTCCCTTCTGTCTAAATACTGTCTCTCACTTACATGCTTGGCTTTTCAAGACTGTGTTTTCTTATATTGGAGGGTGAAAGTTGGGTGTGTCTGCTGCTTTTTGGTGGGGGTCTGTCTCCCCATCTGCATAATGGAGRGAGACTTCAGACCAGGGCCTGTAGTGACAGGACAAGGGGCAATGGTTTTAAACTAAAAGAGTTTAGGTTTAGATTASACATAAGGARAAAAAATTTTACCGTGAGGGTGGTGAGACACTGGAATGGGTTGCCCAGAGAAATTGTGGATGCCCCATCATTGGAAGTGTTCAAGGCCAGATTGGACAGGGCTGATCTAGTGAAAGAYGTMCCTGCCCATGGCAGGGGGGTTGGACTAGATGAACTTTAAAGGTCCCTTCCAACCCAAACCATTCTGTGGTTCTGTGAAATTCTCTGCCGTGTGTTATACAGGAGGCCAGGGTTGATTGTCATAACAAAAAGTCTAGTTTTAATCTGCTAAACACTGGTGAAAACAAATCTCTGAAAAAGATGACACAATATTTWAAAAACATACATTATATATCTGCCAAATGAACTGTGATCTTCAGCCTTCAGAGACTGTCATGTTTACTCATTTGTGTTTACTTCTAGTGTTTTCATTTTTGCGYGGGTGAACTATTGCATCTCAGAGCCTCGGTCAGGCATACTGGTATTTCTTGGTCACCACTAGTATATGCATCAACATTTTTGGATACACACCAGCCATTTGGAATTGGTGAGATGGCGGAGTTTAGATTCTCTCACCCTTGTCTGTAGGCATTTAACTGAGGTGCCTAAATTAAAAACTTGGTTGCCCGAGGCTCACTCAGTGGTCGCAGGRGAAAGATGGGCATCCCCAGAGAGCAGGTCATTCCCTGTAGGTGCTACCTCAAAGGGGTTTCAGGTGAAYGGGTTGCAAACATAGTCATTTAGCTGCGTGCCTAGAGTTTTGTTGTACGAATGCAGGCCTAGTTATTGTATCCATGTATTGAAATCCATGCTGGAAAATTGCCAGGAGGAAGCAGAAAACCTTTTCTCTGCTAAAATGTCAATTAATGTGTAAGACTATTTAGTAACTGTAAATGGTGTTAGCCCCTGCAAAGGTGCGTGGTTTTCCTTTAGATAGCAGAGGAGGTTAATGTACCAGCTGCTATAATTAAAAGTAAAAGAGTGCTGGAAAGGAACTGCATTCACTAGCTTTTAGCATAAATCTGTTACTGTGGAAACCCTTGATCAGCATAGCTCAGTATCCCTGTTTATACAAGGCAGGTGCAASTTACAAATGATAGCATTTCTCATGGAGAAATAGGACAGTCTTTTAAAAATCTGTCTGTAATGTGTGTATGTTAGCCAATGACACATACACTACAAAACCATGCAGTTTTCAAGATGTTATTTTTCTAAAATTTGTTGTGCCATTAGAAAAATATTTAAATAGACTAAATACATTTCAGTAATGAAAAAATATCTTGGATTTTCCAATCTTAGATCTCAGTGATTTGTTCTTCTCTTGATTTTTTTTTTTTCTTTTTTTGCTTTAATAAACTATTGCACTCTCTGGCTTTAAAATTGCTACAATTTGGGAATGCAAATAAGCAAAAGAGGTGCATGTAAATGGACTTTAAAAATTACCCAAGTTGTCTGGTATTGTAGGTGGTGTCATAGGATGTGAAATTAGCAATACCCATAGTTAAATGTTGCCGTGTACTTCTCAGGGAGAATCCTGAGGTTTTGTATGGCTCTGCTGTGCTTAAACAATTTGCCATTTGTCAGCTCAAGGCTGATTCTTTCTGATCCATTCAGCCATTTGTAAGAATGAGGTTTGGGAATAGTACTATATTSGGGCAAATGAAGATTTGGCTTTTGCTCCAAGATTCTTCCCTTCCAGCTTGTGCGTGGGAGTAGCTGTCTTACTGCACGGTACGCTCTGCCAGCAAGGCCCTCTGCACAGACTTGTATTTATTCTGCCAYGGGGCGAGCACGATGCCTTCAGATCGGTGCTGGCTCGTGCCCGGTAGTTTGGAGCTAAGGCAATGCAATAGTGCGTCTGGCTGCAGAAGGCTGTGCAGATGCTAATCTTTAAAACTGGTAAGTCCGGTTGCAGATTTTACTTGGATATTTAAAAATCTTGTGTTTTGGGGAGCCAAATGTAGGACTGAAGCCATTGTGTAGGCACAGTTTCTATTTGTGCAAGTAATATGCTAGAGGGTTTTTACAGCCCTCTGGTTAAGAACTCTCTGTGTTCTTCATTTGTGCACTTTGTCTGTATGTGTTATGATACATAAATTGCACGATATATTCCTGTGGATCCCTACACCACCGAGTGCTTAGGATAGAYCTGCTTTGTGGGTGGAAAACAGTAGTGTCGGAAGCTGTAAAACCCTCACCTCTGTTGTGCCAGCCAGAACGCATGCAGGGACTGAGAGAATGGAAGGAAGAGAAAGGCAGTTGAATGCTGTATGGGGTAATGGCATTTAGTCCTAACCTGTGCCACAGAGTTGATACAGGGATCCCAGCAAACAGAGCAGGAATATTGCTGACAGCACCCTGATGATTCATCTCTCCCCCAGATGAGTAAAGGAGGGCTCCCAGGAGCTGGCTCAGGCTAGATGAACTGCCTGGGCATCTCTATGCTTTAAGCTGTCCCGGGTATGATTGCAGAGGTGGAGGAAACTGCAGTGCATTTGGGTCAAAATTGCTATTTTGAAGACAGTGGTAAAACTATTCATGACGTGTTGAAGTTTATAAGCTGAGGTTTACTTTTTCTTGCCAGGAAGGTGTTCCTTGTGTAAACTTGGTTGTATTCTGTTGCCATGGACTTTGCTTCCTTTATGAATTTTTAACCTCTCTTAGCATATAGAATGGCTCAGTATCTTAAGTTTGAGCTTGAGAGTTTCATTCAGCTCTGGCTAAACTTTTACAGCACTAAAATCTGAAGGAAAGCTTCCTTGGCAATCAGGGACACTTAGAACTAATAACATTTGTAAATGTCGATTACAGTAACTAACCACATCCTTTCAAACTATTGTTCATTTTCTGAAATTAATTACCTTTCAGTTGATTTCTGGGCAAATCTTTTGGTGTTGCAATCACATGCAAATGCAAGAGCAGACCCTTTTTTTGCTTGGAAGTATGGCAAACAGGTAGGTTTGTTACTGGTCAATGATGTGACAGTTACCTCTGGGCACCTAAAGGCTATTTCATGGCTCATTCTTTCACCAGCTGGTACCGTCCGGCCATGTCCATGTTACTTAGCTTCCAAAACAAGGTGACCATAAGGTGATTGTGCACTGGGAAGGATCCTTGTGCCTAATTCAGAAACCAACTTCCACCTCGTTATAATTCAGGCGGTTTGTTTACTGTATCTTGCTACTACTTTAAAACAAGTGTTTGCCTTTGAATAATAAGCGTGCTTGAGCCTTGGGCTTTCCAGCTAACCTGCTGATGTGTGTTGTGATCCTTCAGGGTGTTCGGACTGGATATCCAAGGCAGGGACTGTGGAGATGAAGTGGCTCAGTGGATCACCACTTTCCTGAAATCAGAGCCATATCGACTGGTACACTTTGAGCCCTCCATGGTGCCAAGAAAGCCAAAGGACGTAATAAACCTTTTCCGAACCACAGATGAGGTAAATTAATGTTCTTTTTCTCAGAAGCACTTTCGTTTAACCATTTCACACCCACCCACCAAAACCTGTCCATTCCATCATTGGTGATTGAGCCCAGTTTAGCAAGGTGTGTAGTCATGTGCTTAAACCACGTGAATATTCTGCTTTTCTGTGACAAGATGACTTGCTTAAATTTTACTTTAATTCTGTCCTAAGCTATTGACAATTCACAGCTAAAGAGTCTGATACTGATATTTGAATGGGAACTATTACATTGCAGAACAGCATACCTTTTGTGCCTCAGTGAATAGAAAAAAAGTTACGTTTTTAAAGATGTTTTGATGGTGTAATCTGTGTTGTGTAGAAAACCTCCGTTCCCCATCCCTTGTTAGGTCTAGGAGTATACTGATATGAGTTGTCTTACCTCGTATTTTGTTTAAAGGAATGGTGCTTAACCCAGGGCTCTATAGTTGTGGGCCTAGGAATTAAGATTCAAAGAAGGTTACAGAGGTTTCATCTCTATCTCTCTTTCTGTGGGAAGGGGCTTGAAGGTGTGATATTAGAGAAAGTTAATGCAGGTAGGGAAAGGAGATGCTGTGCTCAGACGTCCTCATATCATTGGAGCCACTAATGCCCTTCTTTTTGTCTGAACAACTCTCTCACAATAAGGTTGTTTGAACTGTACTTGATGAGTGCAAGCTTTTTAAGCAAATGCAAATTGTGAGTACCTTGCCTTACTGATGTGATGATATTATCTATAGGGCATCAGTATTTTGCTTGTTGTTGCACAAAGAGAAGAAGGTCTATTCAATTATGGGCTTTTGTAGATATGCATTTATTGTGTAAGGGCACTGAGACTGATACAGAAGACTAGGTTTCAGCAAAAGGGTTGTCAGATTAGGAGGGGTGACATTCAGGAATCCTAGCATGAAAAGACAGCAGAATTGTTTGTATAGTTATTTCAACACTCATCTTGTGGTTGTAAAGGCATGTACAATGGCTGGGGAAAGGATAGTGTAAGAGAAAGATAAGAGGAGGGCTATACACTAAAATTCTTGCCAAAATTTCTCTTTTTTTTTTTTTTTTTTTTCTGTGGAACTAGCATATATAGGAGTTTTCTTTTAATACCGTTCATTGGCCTTGTTTGCTAAAATGGCAGCCCTCACACTTCCAAGCAAACAGACTGATGAATGGACAATTGCATTTTAGTATTGCTATTCTGTATATGAAACTCCCTCTGGTGTTGTGATAAGATAGATTCATTATATAGAAAAATCCAGTTGTTTGATTATAGTCAACCAGATAAGTTCAGCAGGTCCATAAACATCTTAAGTACCTTTCAGAACTTAACATGTTTTACTGATATACTTAGTTCCATCTGTAACACCTAAAAAAAATGTCTGGGACATGCATACAGTATTATTTTGTAAGAAGTTGTGGTAGCTTATATAATTTTGGTTTAATTCTATAAATAGAAGTTTAATTTTACAATTTGAGCAAATGAAACTTGCCATGGTTACTGAAATAGGGAAGGGCATGTTATTTTGCTTGTTAACCTACTTCCAGGAAAATTAAAACCTGAATGTAGCAGCCTAACAGTCAGGCTAATATGTGGCCACTGGTTCCAATATATCTGTCCTTTTGCCATTCAGTAACTTTGTTCCCGTGCTCTTACAGCAGCCTTAGGATTTGTTTGTGTTTGTTTATGTAGGTTGCCTATCCTGACTGTAGCCCAGTCTTGATCCTCTCAGAAGCCTCACTGGAAGATCTCAATGCCAGGCTGGAGAAGAAAGTTAAGATACAGAACTTCAGGCCAAATATTCTTGTGACAGATTGCAGTGCTTTTGAGGAGGTAAAATAACTATCTTAAATATCTTTTTGAAGGCTTGGTTATGTTTCTTTGTAACTCAATTTCCTTGTGTGATGGTACCTACAAGGATGGGGAAAGCTGCTGTTCTGTGATTTTTACAGCTGCATTCCAGAGAGATACAGCTTTTGCTCACATCAGTGCTTGTGTAACGTTGAGGGAGGAGACAGGTTTCTGAATGCTTATTTAGCTTAGCAAAGGATAAAATAAGTGTATTTAAATGACAGGCTTGCTACCGAAAGCTCATCTTTAAGTGTAAAGTGGGGAAAGCTATGCATGCTGTAGTTGATCAATTAATGATACAAATGAAGAATTTGTAAATTGGCAATGTGATGTTTTATAGCCTTTGGCACAAGAGTAAAACTGACCCTTGCAATACTGCAGTCTGTCACTGCATCTCTGACAATATTCTGGTAGCTCAAAAAACACTATCTAGGAAGGTATCTGGTGATGAAGTGAACTGGTGATGGTGGCTTTTAAGTGTTTTTATGTCATGTTGCCATTTTTCCAAAGAATTTGCTCTGGGTAGATCTGATAATTTCCCAAATCTAAGAAGTTCCTAAAATAGGAATGGGTTTTGATCTTCCAAGGATTGCAATAGGAAGCTTGTGTAGACAAGAAGTGAAAACTTACTTCCACTAAAAATTTCCTTTCTGCAAAAATGGTAACTTACCAGAGGTCATAGATCAGATTCTCACACATACAGTAAGAATAAGCTTGCTTTAGGTTCAGACAAGTGCACGCTGCAGAACGGAATTTATTATTCCTGTATCTTTCTTTCCAGATAYAATTACTAGTGGGTCCTGAATTGGGTGAACGCAGTGACCGTGGGGTTTTCATTAAAATAGTAGCATAATATAACTGTACTTGTTTTGAATGCGCAAGTAAAGGTGATCATCTGGAATGGTACTGCTGCTTCTAGGAATGACTGTGCCACTCCTGGAAAAATGGTTGCATGTGGTTATGTCTAATCTGTGCATAACGTTTACCTTCCCTCAGGACACATGGGAGGACATTCTTATTGGTGATGCGGAGATGAAAGGGACAGTGTGTTGTGGCAGGTAAACATTTGAGACTGTTATTTTGTATAGATGTATAGAGATTTATGATAAGAAGCCATTGCTGATTTGGTGCTGTCTGTCATTGCAGGTGTATTTTAACAACTGTTAACCCAGACACTGGAGTCCTGGACAGGAAGGAGCCCCTGGAAACATTGAAAAGGTTGTAAAAATACCAGTGCTTCTTAGGTTGTGGGAGTGGATTTAGGCTAGATCCCAACAGATGTTAGACTAGTGTTTTAAAAGTTGTTTGAAGTATGTGTGGATCATAATAATGTAGTATAAAGGTCTGTGTATATTGGCTTCCATTCTACTTTCTGCATTTCTATATGGCAAGAAAATTCAGGAAGTTCTATCTTCTTTCTTGAAAACTTTACATTCCCTGTCTCTTTCATCTCTGCTAGGGTGGACGCCTGGGATAACAGGTATTTAAGGTATTTAAAGGTCTAACTTTGCAACTTTGACATTTCTTTTTATAACGTCTTTTGTATGTGTATTGTACACGGATGTGTGAATACAGCCAGGCTTTTTTTCTCCATTTGAACYGCTTGTTTGTCTTGATTATAATAGTTATTTAGTTTTTAGTCTAGTATGGTGACCAAAACAGGGCATCACTATTCATATGTCCTTTCTTTCATCACTGATATTTTGATGTTTAGAATTTGCTACCTCTGATTCTAAAGAAGTGATCTCTCTCTGCAGTTACCGCTTATGTGATCCGTCCGAGCGACACATACACAAATCCAGCCCTCTCTTTGGAAAATACTTTGCTGTTGACAAAACTGGAACAATTCAAGTTGGAGACCCTGTGTACAAGATGGTCCAGTAATGAGAGAGACTTTAATCAGAAGATGGCTTTTCACTTTGATATGCAAATTGTTTTCCCATGAACACAGTCACCAGCATAACTCTTTCTTATTCCTCGCAATATTTTTTGTGCTATGTTCCTTTGTAAGGTGCAGGGGGGTCTTTGAGGCTATAAAGTGCAGTCATTTCAGATCATGTCATCTGCTAGCATGCCTGTAGCAACCACGTCTGTAGTTTTTCTGGAGGCTGTGACAGAAGAACCTCTAATCCAAGACAGACTTCACAGCACTACTGTATCACACCTCCTAAAATTTTTTGTCAAGCTCGATATCGGAATCTGAAATTACGTATGAGGGCTTTGCATCATGTATTAGATACTTTCAGTGCCTATAAAGAACCACAAAAGCACTCATGCCAAGTGTAAAGTAAGTACGTTGGTCATGGACCTGCCTTTACAGGTGAACAGGGAATAGAGATGGCAAGGCTCTGTCTTAGATTCCACCCTTCTTTGGTCATAAGCATCTTGCCTTATCTATGACTGGAGGTACTTTCTTGCAATATTTCTTATCCTGCAGTCATTTCCTGAAGATTGCTACTGTCTGAGCAATATCAGAAGGAGAAGGGTTGTGAGCTGACTAAATGCTACTCTAATCTAGAGGTGGGAACACTGGCTAATGTTGTCTAAGACTGTGGGGTTTGTTTAGTTTATGACCTGCTTGATAGAGTTTGAACCATCAATTTTTTTCTCCTGTGAAGCATACCATAACAGCTAGGCTGTAGAGTAGTGATGCATTTGCTAACCTATCATTAGAACTTCCAGCTTGACTTAAAGAATTAGGTGTTCACTGGATCAGAGACTTTATGCACATTGGGGAAGAAAAGCTGTTGGGAGTGGTCTGATTCTGAGCCTGCCCTGTTCAAGCTGATATCCAGGCCAGTATCGTAGGGCTCTGTGTTCATGCGTAGTTCCTCTCTGGCTCAGTGAATCTCTTACTATAGAAAGTTAGGCTGCTAAGCGGATGTTTGGGAAGCTGATGTTTTACACTGAGCATCTTAACATCCTTACCGGTTACGCATTTAGATCTCTGATTGCCCCCCTACTCCTGCCCTTATTCTAACCAAAATGTCAGTTGACTGTAGGAAGCTGATAATTATATCTTCTGCTATATTTTATACTGCATAAAACAGATAGGGGAGGAAACTAGTTGGATGATGGCAGTAGTATCTCTTCTTTAAATGTTATATGATATTTAAAAAAAAAAAAAAAAGTGGACTCCAAGACAAAAGCCAGCCATCTTTCAAATGCTTGTCTGCTTGTTGCTGTGTTATGGATTACTAGATCTAGAAAGAGTGTTGAACTAGCCAAAAAGAGGAATCTACTTAAGTGTAAAGAAGGACAAATATGACCCAATTTGGTGTTTAGATTCTTTGTTTTCTGTTGTGAATATGAAACTGGAATTTTGCTGCATGTTCACAACTCAGACCTGTAAAATGAAGAGCCGTCGTGCCTTTGAGCAAATTCAGATGGATGTGAGTGGCAAGCCTGAAGTAAGCATATGGGGAAGGTAGTTTTCTATTATTTGTGAACTCAGAGTTGCTCCAAATATCCTTTCATTAGACAAGTGCCCAGTTTGGACTGCGCATTCCATATTTGTGTATTGTTAATGCCTGATGCAGCAACTAGTGGGAGGAAGTGAGAGAAAAAGTATCTTTTGAGAAGGAAAATAACCCTGAGGTTCAATTCTAAAAAGCATATGTTGAAGATCCTTAATATTAGAAGCTGAAACCTTGTGGAATTCCTGATGGTATTATTAAGCAAAGACAGCCTGCTGGCCTGCCAAAGCAATTAGTTAAGTGTGTGTCTCTTCATTAAGTCAGAGAAGCGGAAGGAAAGAGATCTGAATTTTTGCCTCTAGCCAAACATTTTTTCACTGTTGTTTTAGCACCACATTAGGATTTATGTAACACAAATTGTGTGGTATAGATCGTRTTGCCTCTCATTAGGCTATCATCTATTGGGCTAATTTGGAAATGGGTCTGTCTTTCCAATGAGAAACTGCATCTTCATTCCTGTTAAGAAAATGCCATAGATCTCAAACCCTGATATATCCCTGTAAGAGCCCCTTAGAAGAATTTGGCTAGAATCCTAAGACAGGTATGTGTCTGAGTACAACACACTTCACAAATGAAACTTAAATCAATATGTGGTGAAAGAGGGCCATTCCGGGAAGTGGAGAGTGTAACTTATGAACTATATAAATATCTTCATATAAATGTTGAACTGCTGTAACTGTAGGAATTGTATTTGATTTTGCTAAAGCCATTTAGGAAATTGACTGGAAACATGTCAATCATAAACTGTTTTTTAAATTGTGTACTTAAAAATGTTAATTGCTTTTTTAACTCTAGAGGAAGAAAACAGAAGTATAAACTTCTATTGAATCCAGACTCTTGTAAGGTGTAAAATTTGTGAATCTTCTTTTTACTTTGTTTTCTGTTTCAGCATTTAACTTCTGTTGCTGTTTCCAGGACCGCATATATAATTAACAGTGATGATTTTTTTTTTTTTTTAACCTTACCTCTAAGTTCAGGAAAGTATGCAGTTAACCAGAGGAGGCCGTATGCGTAAGAGAGCAGAACCATCAGATGTTAAGTGGTCTTCAGACTCAGTTTTACAACCCTTATGACCTAGATGATGAAAAAGATGTTTACAGACTATGGGTTTTTTTCCACAGACATGAAAATAGGGAAAAATGAGTTTGAAAGTAGGAAAGTTTAATATACTCAAGTCAACGCAAGGTCATGTTTCCTATATCAGGTCTCTAAGTATAAAGCCAAAACTTGTTTTACAGCACTTAACTGCACCAACATAATTCTTGCAGAAGATTGTGTGAGAGAAGGACAGTCCTTGCAGGCAGAAATTTCCTGGTTGCTTAAGATTTGAGGTGGGTAAATCTTCAGCCAAGACTGGCCTCCCAAAAAAAAGAGGAAGATCCGTGCTTCTGCATCTTCAGGAGAAAAAAGCCTTCCAGAGGCATTGCTCCACTTCTCCGTAAGAAAAAAAGAGATTCCTGGCCCTTGCCCCTCCAAATGGCAAAGGTTTCAAAAAGGGCTGCCACAGGATGTTCATTTCTGGTCTATTCTAGCACCTTAAATTGCCTTATTCTCATTTTGAGATCCATAAGAAATTCCCTGCACTGGGCAGCTGCAGGGTTGAGGACTACAACCGCAAAGTCTTTGTTTCTTTTGGACAGAGGGTTCTCAAAAAATAATGCAGGCATCAAAACCACATGTGTATCAGTCTTGTCTTCAGCTGGAAGAGAGGCAGCATTCATACCTCATAAAGGTTCTTATTTTTACATAGTCAACATAGCCATTGTGTTAATGTTAACAATCCCTACTTTGAATATCACCGTTGCTAGTAATTATTTTTGCGTTTTACCCAGAGACACTGGTGAAGTCAGTAAGGGTTTCAGACACTAGGCCTCTTCTGAAACAAATCTGCTTACTCAATGTGACAATATTTGGATTCTGGAGCCAGAATCTTCACTTGTATTTACTCTCCTGGTGTGGGACAAGGGTTGTCACCTGTAGATGTACTTCTAATTTTCTTCACTTTTATTTATTGGTGTTCATTTTCAAGTATCTTGAAACAGTGCCATGCCTGCCTGCTATCTGGGCTGTTCTCTGGGCGGTGTGTGGAAGACACCCACAGTGCAGAGGGGAGCGCTGGATGCTGCGGTGTGACTGCATCGTGTTGGGTGGGAGCGCGTGGTACTGATCAGTGCTGGTGAAGCAGGGCTTAATACCTCCTGGCTCCCCAGCTGGTAAATGCATGTTTGGGGTTGTTAGAACCAGGATGTGGGCAGTCAAGCCTAGAAATGAAGCTTGGACTGAACTTGTGGTGAAGGTGAATATAACATGCTGCAACTGAGGCAGGCGTGAAGCGAAGAGAGCTAAGGAGGTGCCCATCCACAGCGAAGGGGAGGATGGTGTCAGCATGGCAAGTGGCAGTTTGCTTGGAGGAGTCAGGCAAACCAGGGAGCAAGAATGGTTGGAAGGGGAAAGGAGGTGAGCAAGGCYCAAGTGTGTAGAGGGTGTGTGTCAGGGCTGGAGCTGCAACAGATGGGGCTGTGAATCAACGCAGGGACTGGCTGGTTGCACATTCTCAAGGCATTTCTGTGCAGACAGATTGAGAATGAGCCTTAGTTGTGGGGTAGGGTCAACTTTCGATGTTGTAGCCTGGCCTGAGGAATGCCACACTCCCCAATAGGCAACAGCTCATCACATTGACTTAAGGAAATCAAAACACAAGTAATTGTAACCTGAGCTAAACAGCAGATAGAGAATATCTTCTACCTGTGCAGATCATAGACACCAAGGAGGCTGTGCTGTGTCATTGTGAAGAGTTTGGGTAGGCACCTCTCTCATTTTTCTGACCCTGTGTAAGGCTAAAGCACCTCCCTTTGTTCTTGGACCATTATGCACTGGGCACCTAGCTGACTGTAATCTCACTTTCCTCCAGGGCCAGCATTGCAGAGCAGAATTGTATSTCCTTTAGTGCACAAAATTGCTCTGACAGCTTATCGCAGCTGACTGTTCTCACTCTCTTTAGGGGCTAGATAATAAGCACACTGAAACAATTACCATGCTTCATTGATGCGCTGTCATAGCCTCTTCACTGTTGAAATAAAAAAACCAGCTGCATTCATTGTTAACTGAGGTTTGTCTTCTAGAGGTTATGAAAGAGGATGATTCTTCCGTCGTAGCAGGTACGATTATACGCACTGACTCATGGACAGTTGTTTTCGACAGACCTACCTATATCACCTTGGCATAAATAAAAGGTGATGGCTAAATCTCTTCTCTTCATTTTATCAAGATTTCACTTACAGAAGTGTAGGACTGAAGGAAACCAGCTGTGTCACAGAGTGTAGTCTTCCCTAACTGCAGAAGACAAAMCAATAGACATTAAATTCAGAATTGGAGAATACCTGCCTCATCTCTCCCCACATACTGTGGGCCACACGACACTTCCTGTTATGCCACGAAAACTTTAGATTTTTAGTAAAAGATCAAAAGCCACAGTGATAGCTGAACTGCAGGCAGATCACAGGAGAGATCAAGAGTACCAACAATGCCCTAGATCCTTTCAAAGGTAAAGACTGAGCTTCCTCAAAACAGAAATCTTCCACTGTGTTTACAGTTGTGTGGTTTGGTGGTCAATATTAACTCTCCATTCCTTGGGTTCATGTAAGGTTTATGAAGGAATATCAACTGCTTTCCAGGTAGCTCAAGTGGCAGGTGACATGACCTTTCATTTCCCTCAGCTGTCCTTTATTCCTGTCTAATAGAGCTAAAGCTGTCTGATGATAGTTTACTGCTTCCCAGGCTGCATGGCCTTTAGCAGAACTCTCTCTCTTCTAGCTCATGTTCATGTGTTCAGAAATGTGAGTCACAAACATCCTAACTAGGGGGGGTGAGGCTTGCTGTGTAATTAATCCTGGAAGGGCACCAGGCAGCCAAATAGGTCCATCGATCTAAACTTAGTTGTAAAAAGTCTGGAAAAATACTTGTTACGGAAGTCTAAAAGGATCAGGTCTCAGCCCTGGAAGTGGTTGTAGGCTGGGTTTACTTGAAATGCAAGGGCACATAACTTGAATCCTCCAACAACCAATTTGCAAAAGTGAAGGCTCTTGGGCACTGTGTCTGATGGAGTAGAAGGTCTGTGCTGAACCTCACTTCTATACAACCCCATGTGTAACTGCTCTCTGGGCAAACTACCATTTTGTGTGACCGAAACATCTACGTAAGCAGAGAACTGGGATCTCACTGCATGACTCTTCATCTGCTAAATAGGGTGGCAGTGTTGGCTGTGCCCTCTGGAAGGACCTGTTCTGGGAGCAGCTGTGCTCCAGGAAGCCACTGTGACTTATCAGCTCCTTGGAGGATGCTGAGAGCAGATACAACTTGAGCAGCTTGCTAGGACTTCTGTGGCACTGCTGAGAACCTGGCTCATTTTCTTTTCTGGATTCAGCTTGGCCGTGTGGAGTCTATCTATGGAAGTGGTGGTGGCAGTGCTGGAGTCAGTGTTGGGCATCCATGAAGGGGTAAGCAGCGTATGTACTTATTTTAAGATTGCCAACGAGAAAAGTTCACCCGATTTCTTTAATTTGAACATGCAGCTGAACCCAAGGGAAGGCTGCTAGRGTAAATAAAAAGATTAGCATGCTTTCCCCCCTCTTTATTCTGTTGCACTTACCAACTGTAGAGAAACCACCAACATGGATGGCAGGGTTAAATGTTCTCCTTGCATGGGGAGCAGAAAAGGGTAGCTCCTGCAGCCAGAGAGGTGAGGGGTAGCAGTGTGTCTGAAGCACTGTGCTTCTGATGCATGCCTGCAACTCTGCTGGTGCTGGAAATACTCTGGAGCCTTGGTGCCTGTGGCCCTGTCTGAGAGCTTCTAAGCCTAAACGCCACGGGAGCTGCAAGCAGGGTGTGTGGGAGGCAGGTCCCAGCTGGGGCTTCTTTGGATGCTTTGAGCATGGCAGGTTTCCTCCAGAGTGGCAGGAAGCTGAGCTCCAACTATATTCCGAACTAAAAAGGGGCAGCCTGGTACACCCATCTTCCCATGGTATCTCCTTTCCACACAAGGCCTTAGTTACTTAGGTTGACTACCTAATTCAATGCCATTAAAGCTTTTTTAGCATTTGGTTTTCAAGAGAGCAAGAGAAAATTAGCACTTCTTTATTTGCACAGGTATGCTAAAATACGGTTTCATTTAACTTAACCAACCAAACAAACAAACAAAAACCCCAACCAAAAGCAAACGCTAAAACCAAAAAACCCTGGGATGTTTTTTTTGTTTGTTACRAAAAAGATTCCTAACACCTCAACTCCAAGCAGTAGAAAAGCCGTATTGCTGATCAACAAGTGGACTCTTTTACTTAATATGTGTAATCATTATGGAGCCATCTACCAGCATCTCTTTACTAAAAATGAGTTTTCCTAAAAAGCCCTGTCAAGTTTAGCATCCTTACAAGAGCCTTGGAATGCCAACGCTTCTCTTGCATTCCTCTGACCTTTCTGCAACCCAGAAATAGCTGTTCCTACCCCACTAAACTTTCTACATCCATAAATACATTTGATGCCAACTACATTTGAAGAAAATAGACTATATTTAAAGCTGTTAGTTAGCATCACAGATAGTTCCTGCCCTCCCTGGTCCCTCTGGAATTGTTTGCCCTTTTTAAATGGAGTAGGTTTGGATAAAGAATGTGTCTCTGGCATGACCATTCTAAAGGGGCCTCCCACAGATGCTATTTAATATATCCTCCATTAATTAAAGTAGGAGAGGTTAGTGTATTTTATCTATTCATCTAGATGGAGCTGTCAAAGTGGATTTGGAGCTGGACTTGAAGACATCAAGATATGTAAATTTAAAAGAGGGGGAAGCATGCCCACAGGTGAGTCTGCATACAACTACACTTATACTAAGCTTATTCTTAAAGAAAAATAAAATTTGATTGTGCAGTATTTGTAATAGACTTTAGATAATGCTTTTTGTTTCGTTTAGGGTTTATTTGTGGAGTGTCAATGTTTAGTGTGCATAGTCTCCCAAAAATTACAAAGTCCTGAAATTCTCCACAAAAATGGTACAACACAAATGTGGTTTTGAAAAAGCAATTCAACTCCTGTCCTTTCTCACTTTCTTTAGGGGGTAATGCAATATGGACATTGCATTTCCTTCACTCTTAAACAGCTGATTAGAGTAAGGGTTTATAGAAAGTGTGTGTGTATATATCTATGTATGCATGTGTATTTATMGTTGAATGTATAAGAAATCAACCTTTATTTCAGAATGGAATGGTTTGCATTTATACTCAAATACTTTGTTTTTTCAGGTTCCCCTGCCCCAAACAAATGTCTCAAGGCATCTCAAGTTGGCAAGATAATCAGCTCTGACCACTTTATTTCCATTACTGATGACTTACTTTTTCCCATGAGAAAATCCTTTTGAATTACGTATTTAACTTGTGTAAGGGAATGGAAGCTCCATTCCTGCAAAATGTGAAGGTTCCCTGGCTTGCTATTCTTGTTTCATGCTCACCACAACCTATTACAAATGTATGCATGGATTTTTTGTTTTCTTCCCTGGCAAGTTTCCACCGAAAAATGGAGGCATCACTTTTGGTGCATCCCCTGGACTAAAAGGCTCCTGGCATCAGGGAAGTAAAGCAAGATGGCACATAGTGTCCCAGCCCTCGATGCAGTTGTGATAATTAGCTCTTGGACCTTTAAAACTTATCTCTTTTTTTTTTTCTTCTCCTTTATTTTTCTTGTCTTATTTTTCTTTCTCCATCTTTAGTGACTGGAAAATGACCTGCTGTAAGGGACCTTAAAGGAAGCTTTCTCTAATGTCCAGCCGCAGTGCTCCCTGCTGCACTTTGAGTCCCTCTCTATCATACAGGTGGTGCATCCCTTAGTGTATTTGAGTACTCGGTCACCTTTTCTGCAGGTTGAACATCTTTCCTAGAACTATAGTGGCTTTTAGTCCAGTTGCTCGCGTAGCCTTTTGGGATGTAGTGCAGCCAGATGGGAAGTGGGTGATGGGATGGTATTGGGACTCTCTGCTCATCTTAGTGTGTAGTGAGGTCAGGGAAAGAAAAAGAACCATTATAATTCACTAGAATGGTAAATATTTGGGATTTCTGTTTGCCAAGGCCCAGGGGATAATGTGTTTCTACTGCATAAGGGCAAGTTCTGTAGGACCCTCGCCGTTGCTCCCGGGCTTCCACATTTTACCCCAGCATGCTCCGCAGGTTCCTAGAGAGACCAGTGCGTGGTTATAAATGCAGCCCCATCCTGAAAACACCAACCTCCAGCGCGTGGTGGGGTGCACCTGGCTGCATCGCAGGTATATGCGCTTTACAGGACGTCTGTAAGGCTGGGATGAGCCGGGGTTTCTGCCAACTGTACCAGCAGCGTCTGCGAGGGAGCTATGCAGGGAGGTGGGGAACTGACCCTGCAGCCTCCCCCTGTGCCGCAGAGCTGGACAGCAGCTCCAACGTGTGCGCATCTATGCAGCCTTATAAAATAAGCCTCTGCGTGCTGGATGGCATCAGTGGCATCCCCTGCGGTATCCAGTGACATTGGAAACCAGCCTTGTGTGTGTGCTGGTGAGCGACTGCAGCGTGTAGTCTGTTCCAGCCCTTGCTATGACTGGGAGGTACTCTCTGCTGAAGGCTGTCTTCTGGCCGCCTCTGGAGAATGCTGTTGCTTATCTTGGTTTTGCAACTTCAGTAAATCTTCCGCGAACTGTCTTTACCGAGTGATCTCTTAGGTGCACTGTGCTGGGACACGTGGGGTTTTCCAGTGCGATACGCTTTCCTACATGTGCCTGTACTGTCGCAGAAGCTTTTGATTAATGTATCATCTGGCTTTTCCGTAGATGCCTGCCAAATATCTACCTCTTGAAGATGATATACTGAGAAAGAAAGATGCAAAATCTATTTGGGGTATAGGACGTCCCAGGCTTATTGGGTTAGAGTGAATGTATTTATGTCTAATCCCATTGGTGTCAGGAGTTCTACTTCTCTGCTTTGAATCTTCACCCCGTATTGAAATTAAAGTCTTGGCAATCAGCAGTGCCAAGAAATAAATAACTGACCGAGATTCTCTTTTCAAACCTGTCCCAAATGAAGTTTTGTGCATAATTATTTTTGTTTTGGTTGCACCTGTGACTAGAACCAGTCCCTGCCAGTGGCATAGCTGAGCAGCAGCCTGTGCTTTAGGGAGCCTTCCATCAGTTGCGTGGGACAAGCCCAAGCCAGGTGGGAACACAAGGGTGACAATAAACRCACGAAGGTTTCACACAGAGCAGCTTCTTGAAAATGCTGTGCACGCTRTTAGTCTCTGAGAAGGAATAACTGCGTTAGGCAAAATCTTGCAGGCTGCTTCTCTGCTTTAAGATGCCCTCACAAATTCTGCAACAGGGACTAAACAAGTGGGAAAACAATCGCTGAGAAAGGAAATCTCTGGGAGCCACTTTTGAGGCAGGCATAAGTGACACCACAGAAATGATGCTTCATTCAACAAAGCAGTTTTTTCAGGGAGTCTTTTCTAAAGTCAGGGCAGGATTTATCTGTAATAACCTACGATTGCTGAATTGACATGTGAATAGCTGAAATAACCAAGAAACTATCTGTGAACAGTGAAGACGTGGCCATGTAATGACTGGGCAGCACACCCTGAGTGAGGGTGCTGTGATGATGGTGTGCTCTGGGGTGTGGAGAGGGCGCTCCTGTTTTCCAGAACACGGCTTCTTGGAAATGGTTTTCCTTGTCATATGCCTTCCTTTTGGCCAGAAGTTCAGTATTTTTAAAATCATTCTTTTAACATCCTTTTGAGGGATCAGAACAAATGGAAAAAAGCACTCTTCACGTGTTACAAAAACACAGGTGCACTTCCACTACCTTTTGGAAGAGCACTGGGGAAATCCATCCCCTGAGCACGGGGGTGCTGCGGCTCAGCCCCGGGCACCAGCCTGCTTCGCATTGCTGGCTGGCAGCGCCGCGCAGGCTGCGTGTGATGGAGGTGGCACCGGCGGGTGGTGGAGGGCACTGAGAGTTTCCCTCTTGGTTTTTATCTTGGTGGTAACAAGCTATGTACCACATGCAAATGTTGTTGAGTGTTGTTTCTGCAGCCAACTGGCAGAGCAGGAAACCACTTCTGAATTAGAGCCAGGAGTCACTTGTAAAATGCTCCGGTGACCACCCCGTGAAGGGCTTGCAGCACCTCGGGTGTGTTAATTCAGCATCTGGCAGGCTTCGGGCTTCTAACAGACCCCAAGGGGAATGGATAATCGTCCTCTCTTTCCCGGAGAGGAGCAGAGTGAAACACGAGAGGTGAAATGCTCTGATAATGACTGTCGGCTCCTGCCAGCATTTCGGAGTCGGGAAGCGGTGGCTCCTGGAGGGCTGCCAGGCGTTTCTCAGAGACAGGCAGGAGCCTGCCTGTGCCGCGCAGGGTGAGCGCAGGGAGCCCGCAGCATCCAGGAGCCTCCGGCGTGCCGGCAGCAGCCGCACGTAACCTGGGTCTGGAAGCCCCGTGGTGGTGTGGGCCAAGGAACTCCAAGGCTGCCGTGGGTGAAGGCTGGCACCCAGGGCTTTGCTAGGTTGAATCCAGAATGGAGGTAACACATGAATCCTGCTGAGCGCTATCCCTGCTTGGTGCTCGGCTGTGCCGTGAGGAGCTTGGGTTGGCRCTAGCGGGAGTATTTTTGTCTTGTGCTTGGCTTTGTGGGGTAGAGACACCTTTAGCTCCTCTTCCCTTGAGGTACGGGTTGTAGTTATCTCCTTTTCTGAAGCGAAGGCTGGTGATAACAGTGTTCTATCATGATGGGTAGCTGGGGCTGATYCACAGCTTCTCTGCAATGGACGCAAAATTGCATTTCGTTCCTTTGAGGAGGAGGGCAAAAGGCTCATYCAGGATTTAGTGCTGCCTGCTGGAACAGGAACAGGAACGGCTTCTCTGCGAGTCACCCTATCTTCCTAACTTTACTGCAGCCCAAGCAGGCTGCCCTCATAAACAGATGGATTTAAGCAGACCYGTATGTATGGCAGCCCTCAGTTTGTGGGTAGCTGAACGGCAGAGYTCGCCCAGGTTAGGCATCGGGAAAACCTTTCTGAGCGGCAAAGAGGGGGAGAAGCTGGACTGGATTGTGTAGGCATCGGGAGAGGCTTTGCTATTGGAGATCTTTAAGGACAAGTTGGACAAACCTTGCCCAGAAATAACATAGCAGCCGATCCTGCCTTAGGGCCGGGATTAAATTGGATGATTTATCACAGTCCTTTCCACTCCCTTGTTCTGTTTTTTTGTATTGCTACTTYAGTCTGTAAATTCTTTCTATATGCGTAAGTGCAGCACCTACGGTAGTGATGTCTTTTCCCAAGGGTGCTGGCAGCATAGACCTGTTATGCCCTCACTTCTCCCTGCTTATAAAAACATGTTAGCTTGTGCTGATGCACTCTCCCAAATAGAAGTGGTMTTTGGGGGAGGCAAGTAAAATGTATGCATAYGTATAGCACAGCGGGCAGGGCCTGGAAAGGTGTTTAAAACATTATAGCCTATGGGTTCAGCCACTTACATTATCGATCTGGCATTTTAAGTTGTTAAAAACAAATGCTAATTCCTGCCTATGCTGGAATAAATAACTTTGGATAGAAAACTCTGTACAAAGAATAGACAGACTAAAAGTGATTTAGATTGTTACTGAACTCCCCTTGCACCTTCTGCGAAAAACAAAACAAACMAAAAAAAACCTGACMTAGGGCATATGTAATCTGTGGAYGCAATGAAAAGCTGCATTAGCCTCGCATATCCAGAGAGCACAAYAAACCTGCGTGGTTTCACTTCAGTTTTCATTTGTCAAAACTCACAGCGCAATATGGTACATTTTCACCCTCAATTTCCACTGGAAATTGCTTTTAGAGTGACTCATTCCTTATTTGTGTTCTTTTTGTGGTTCCTGACATGTTCCACATTTCAGTAGCTCTTCATTTAAATACACACAGCCTTAATCACTGGCATTTTTAGTTATCTTCTTTCAACTGTTAAGGGTTTGTAAGCCCTAAGAAGCCRTACATCCAGCATCTCCAAGAGTGAGACCTGAAACTGAAGAATCATTTCACCTGAATAAGGTGAGTAGGATTTGCCTTAAGATGTCAGTGTGCTACAGATGATCTTTGCCTTTCTCCTTTCTTCAATACGTTTTTGTTGAAGAATACTGCAGAGATTTGTGCTGCTTCTTCTTCAGAGCTCTGTTTTGTTGTGTGAGCTGTTTAGCCTAATAAACTTTCCACACAGGAGCATCCCTGGTTTTGTTACCATGTTATTTATATACAAAATTGCTGCACTGGAAACTAACACTTTTGCTGCGAGATCTGTTCCAGCTGAAGTCCACATCCAAGAAGTCCCAATGTGGTCTGCTGCCGTGTACCTGCTCACTAGGATGTCTGTGTGGATAAATGAGAACTGTGTTTATAAGGGACTTCCACGCAAATAAACTGAACTCTGCCCATTCTCAACCGTCTTACAAAACTCATAAACTTCTCCCAGATAAAAGAATTCAGCATGAGCTCTCTAGCCTGTCTTAGGACTGTGCATGAACTTTAAGCTCCCATAAGTATAACAAAGTGTAGGTTTCCAGGGAAAGGGATCATTAATTTGAGGGACTGATGTCCTTTGCTGCATCCCGGAGGACAGATCCAGCTGAGGATCCTTCACTCTTGCCTGGAGAGGCTTTGCRTTTGGCAACACTGGGTCCTAAATCTGTGCTAGCTCTACAGTTGTCAGCAAACTATTCTCCTACCCCTATCCTTTTCCAGATGTTCAAGAAGTAAAGCTGCATTTTACTCTTATTGTCAGCTGTTTGACAGTGCTGCTGCTTTTTAAATAAATACAAAAGTTAAGATCTTAAGGCACTGATAAAGTATAAATGCACTTTAAAACCACGCTGAATAGAGTCGCTGTTGCTCACCTGTCAGGGCTYTGTTGCTATTACTGGAGCTCGGGTCACCTTTGGCTGAATGTTTCAGGGAGCTTTGCTTTGCTCCCCTTACTATTTAGGTGTTTGGGTGTTACTGGAAATGCAGCTCTTTCGGCTGGGACCTTGGGAGAGCTCTCCCTCTCCCACGTGCTACTTGTGGTTTGTCCGCAAGCACACCACTGATTGTTTTACTATGGAATTGCCTGCCCCGTGTATCAGTGGAAGTTTTGCCATCGTTTTCAACAGAAAGMGGATCAGGCCTTTACCAGTTTAAGATTTTATGTACTTTCCTTATTTTACAGCATTTTAATTCACTTGTTGAAGACTAAGAAAAATGTATAATAAAACTGCTGAAAGAAGCCACMCATATTAGGCAACCTGTAGCTTTACAAATTCTCCCAAATACATTTCTCGGCTCCCTGCAAATCCAGAAAGCWCCCAGCTCTTTTGGTACCAAGTGAGGGGTTTCTAATGATGAGCTGGGAGAGAAAGCAGAGCTTTGCATATCCACAGACAGGCAGTGCAAACACATTATACTGCAATATATTTTGCCCTCTTTTGTCGCTGGGGGAAGAGAAGTCTTAGAACTGTACTTTAGAAACAGTGTTTCTACTTTTCTGATGGTGAGTTTGATTTTTACTGGTACTTGAGGCACAACTTAAATAATCCTTCTCTGAATCTTCTCGACAAACTGGTTTCACTTCCAGTGAGGGTCTTTCTTTAAAGCATTGGCTGCTTGGAGATGCATTTCAGTGTGGAGAGGCCTTCCTGAAAACTTCCCACCTCGCTGCAGGGTCCAGCAGAGGAGTCTGGTGTTAGCTGGGCCAAACCACGCTCAAGCGATGCCTGTCTTTCTCCTCACTACGAAGAAAGCAAAGACAATCTGGTCCCTGGAGCTGGGTGAGAGGAATCCAGGCTCCCACTTACAAGTGGAGCAAGGGAATACACTTTCTCTTTCAGCTATCTTACAATATTTTTTTCTGACTCCACATTTCTGAAATAACTACCATATTCCCTTTTGATTTGGGTTTTGCATCACATAGACCTCTGGAAAAATATTATCCCTACACAGATCTCATGACTTGCCAAACTTTATTTATTCTTTCCTGTCATGTCACCAGGTGATACACTGATGTTCAATCTTCAGGTTTTCTTTACAGCATGAGCTTACCCCTTCTAGTAGAACAACAGTCTTGAAATGAATATGAAGTATATTTTTGATATGTTTTATCTGATCAGCAGAGTAAWGAGGCAGAAGGAATATGACAAGGAAGACAGTTCTGCTTTACTGTACTTTTTCCAGCTGACCAATGTGACTAGAACACAGTTGGGTTAGATAAGAGGGATGGGACAGCTTTGCTTTCTTTTCTATGCCATTATAGCTTGGACAATGTCCTGAAAAAATATTGTCAAGCAGAAGGAATGCTGTAAAATGGCTGTGGCAAGTCATTTCRTCATGAGCATTGCTATCTGTATTGCAGTAGTATTTATTCATTTGCTTTCCTCACCACCTGTCTGCTCTCCCTACGCTAATCTGTCCTTGTGGTTTTACTTTGTCKTTGCTCACCGGTCCTCATGTGGTTGTTCCTTGCCCTTACTCTCTTTCCTAATAACACCCAGGAGTTACTGTAGCTGGTAATGGATAATTCTTACTCAGGCTCCCGTTGACTTCAACAAGACCTCGTTTCCATATGCTTTTCCCAAAGGGGCAGATACTCTGGCAAGTGCTAAGGTACCGGCGAGCAAGTGCCCCGGTGCTGGGCTCTGCTGCCCTCTTAGCAGTGCCGAGCAGGTCCCCGGGCAGGGCCTGGCCAGCTGGAGCTTGCTGCGCCTCTGAGCAAGCCCTGAAAGGAGATGTGCCCTCCCCCAGCCTGCCCATCGCTGCCTGCTTCTAAGTCCCAAAAGCAACGAAGGTGGCTCTGTCTGCTACGTGCGGGAGAAAGGAGGGGAAAGGCAGCGTGATTTAGCAACAGGATATTTAAACAAGAAACGCTATGTCAGCGTCTGAAATCTAGGGATTCTGCTACAGGATCAGCTTTTATCAAAAAAGGGGCTGGAAACTGTTCTGAGAAAGAAATTCAAAATCAGGCTTCACGCTGAGGCCACAGACTTAGGATCTCCCAAAGTCAGACCCAGCACACAGCGTGGTAGCACGTGTGGGTGTCAGTGCCAGTTTCCAGAAATTAAGAATATGTTGGGGCAGCAATTGTATGGCCGATGCGCCACGTATAGTCAGCCCTTTCTTGAACTGGGCTGCTCGAGAAGAGAGTGGTCGGAGTAGGTTTAATCATCTGGGACAAAAGTGCGTTTGGGAAGGTGAAATAAATCAAAAGATGATTTCATTTACATTACCCCCAGTCAGCCTTTTTAGGAAAAGAAAGTGAAGGCAGGAATTTTACCTTCATGCTAGTTACATTAGTGTAGCATTATTGGGTTCCACTAACTTACTAGAATTATATTCGAAATAATATTGTCCAGTCACTATTACCATTGAAAATGCATTAATATATGGCATCAATTTTCCACCTAACTGCATAAAATGGTATACTATCTGTTGCAGATGCGACTGTAACTCAGATATTCAAAAGGTGGAGACTCTTTTGAGGATATGTGACCTTGGGAAGGTTCAACCTTTTGTGAGTGATATCTCTCACTTTTTACTCATGACTGCTTCATTCTTTGATCTGAATAAGCAGCTCAGACCTTGTGTAAATGAGCAGTATTTCCAATAAATTTGTATATCTACAGTGCATTTCATGTATAAGAGCTCAAATCAACTGAAATGCTAAAAAGTTTGTTTAAATCAGATTTTTTTTTAAAAAAAAAAAAGGAGTCTAGATATACATGACTTCGTGTTATGAATTTTCAGTTTGATCAGCTCCTGGTCTTTATGTTGTATGTGTTTTGTACACCTCCATCCCTAAACTCATGTATGCAGCCACAAAAAAAAAAAAAAAAAAMAAAAAACAAACCACAATTCTCAGGTGACAGTCACACCCTTGAAAGAAGAGGTGGTTGCTTTTAGAGGTATGTCTATCAAAAGCAACATTGACTAGATTCCTTCTACACAGACTTTTTTATTAGAGGTTAAGTATCTTGAGAAGTAGCTCATGATAATAGAGAGAAATGTATCGGAAGGGTGGTGTTGCACATTTTACCCATCTATTTTCTGGCTGTAGCTGCATGATGGGAATCGGGATTTCCCTGTTCTCCTGAATTTCCTCTTTGTAGTGGCTAATGCAGAAGAGCCGATACTCTTGTTCGCTTTTTGTTTTGTTAATGGTTATCTCTTCATTTGTCTGTCAGTGAAAGCAGACAGGTGGGATTTTACCTATAGGCAGCCTATGGGTTACAGAGCTGGCATAATCATTTAGAGGAGAGTAGTGGAGCGAAATGGATGAGACTTTTGTTGAGACAGGGATTCTGTTCCTAGCTCTGCCTAAAGTGACCCTGCGCAGCCTTTCTGAGCCTCCTGTATTTTATCTCTGACATGGGTGGATTGATACTTGTTTTCCTCATAAAGTAGGAAGATGGAGCTGTGCTTAGTAACAAACTATCATCTGAAGTTTCAGTATCATTAGGCGTAATGAGGGGAAGAAGTAAAAGTAGGACTCCTGGGTGTCCTCCAAGCCTTTCCCTGGCTAGCGAGGCACTCCAGCAATCCCAGCTGTTCTTCCAGTAAGTGCTAGGGTTTGCTGGTTTTATGCATTGTTTTTATAAATGATGGAGGCGGGAGAGTGGGTTCAAGAGCCATGCAAAGGATGGGTAGGTAAAGCCTCTTTAGAAGTGCTAAAAAGGCATACAAAAAATGAGCTTTTTCTTTTTTCAGTGAGTGGATTTCACAGCGGTGCCACACCACCTCTCAAATCCTGTTAGACTCTCTTCTTGCCAGAATCTGAATTCTTACTACAAACCCTAGAAATATAACGATCTTTTTAAAGGTATGCTGTTAAAACTGTAGTTTTTACTGCCCTTACTTCTGTAGTAAGTAGATGCAGATCAATGTAAAGGGTGAAATGTTTCCTGAAGTATGCACACATTTTTTGCATTCAGTCTGAAAAAGAAAACAAAATTAAACTGAGGCTGATTGACCAAGGTAAATATCAAAAGGTTAAGGTAGGATTTTTCATTTGCTAGCAATTTTGAAAAACCAAAATCTCCAACTCCATAATCCCTTCTTTTTGGTATCACAGATGGCATCTTGAGAATCTAGCCTGAACACAACAGGAATGTCAGCATGAAAGATTTTACTGTTTCAGGGCTTTCTCAGTTTTGTTTCATCTGGAAATATTAATGACGTTCAGACATAATTCTGTGGAGTCCATGTATAAACATTTTTCTGCTGTCCGCATTTATCCTAAGCTTTAGTGTTCCTCATCAGCTTTATCATGTAGAGGAAACTGTTTAAAAAGAGTAGTGTTTAGCTCCACTCAGATCAGCTTTTTTTATGTGCTTATTTTGCACTTGATTACACTGTGTTTATGTCCAGATTTTCTCAGTTGCTTTTATATGGCAGTTTTCCCTGGTTTGGATGGGTCTTTCAAATCAAAAAAGGCAAAAAAGAGCATAAAGAGAGTTGAAGGTGTGATATTTAAACCTCTTTAAATCTTACTCATTTGTGATTGGAAAAGATTTCAGTGTAACAACTTTGTTAGGGTCTAGGGTAAACAATCACTATAAAATGAGAAAAATGTAATTTAGTGAGTTAGAGCAGATTAGTTACATGTATTAATGCGACCAAAATGTGTACGCGTATCCTCAATACGCTGTGTAAAGGAAAGCTTACTTGGGATTTCATGTACTGAATTTTGAGCAAGAGCTAGATTTTGGTTGCTTGAACGTCCTTTTCCCTGCCCTGGTCTCCCATCTTATCATCACCCCAGCCCTGGGTCTTTGATATTCTGACACCTGCTGGGTCTCAGGTTGAACCCAGTTAATTAGTCCATATGTTGTTGTTTATTTCAATAAAAATACCAGATTACTTACAGAGAGATTAAGCAATCTTTTCAGCCTCTGAGCACAGCCTCATGGGACAGCCAAGGACAGCTGTAAAGTTCTTCTTTTAAGAAGTTCTGGTTAATGTCAGCTGAGAAGGCTCTCAGTAAACAAATGAATAATTGATTGCTCAGCTTTCACATAGCTACTGCGTTTCTGGGCTCACATGACTCATTTGTGAACCATTCCTGTCGTCCTAATGCCATAACATTGGAGAAATGATGATTGTTTCTTGGAGGATTCTTCTGTGGACATAGTTGCCAAGACCAAAGCTGTAATGGTTTGTTATTATGACCTTTGTTATTCCATTAGGCTCAATAGCTTTAAAAAAAATGATGTGTGCATACTTTAGGAAAGTTTTTACCCTTTACATTGACCTGACATCATAGTTTATACTACAAAATGTATTAATGACAAAGTAGTGTTTTCATGTCAGGAGGACAAATTTTAACAACTATAATCTGCCCTTAGTCATCATAAATACAAATGTATTGGTAAACCAGACCTTGTTAATGCAGCCAAGACAAATGCTAGACCATATTTCAAATCAATTGAAGCACTAGCCTATACACTCTGCGATTTTTTGTGTAGCTTCAAATACATTATTGTCAAACGGCTCTTAACATGCGTTTTCCAGTGGGTATTGTAGAACAGTAATGACCATCAGATGCAATCTAGGTCATTTTTCTCGATTACTTGAAGATGTGTAAATGTCTTTGAGGATATGGAAGGGCATAGGGAGCATTCAATTAATATTGTTTTGATGGTTTTTTAATAGTTGAAAAATCAACAGTAAAAAACCTTGTAAGCGTGACAGTACTTGCAAATTGCCTTGTACAGTAAAGAGTTTAATTTGCAATAAATTCTGTGCGTTATAGTTAACCGAAGTACACCCTCTTCAGTACCCCCTGCTCACTGCAGTGATGATATAAAGTAGGCTCGCTATTTTCAATTGCTCTAGCACTTCAAAGCTGATAAGCTGTCCACAAGTGCTCCTTTCTGGTTCTGCTTCCATAAATTCATTAGCTATATGCAAAAGGCAGGTTTGCTTTCTTCCTCGRCTTACACCGTTCCTTGGGCACACAGGTGTCTCAGGGGGGCAGAAGGGGACCCTGGAAGAAGCTATGAAACAGAAAGGCTACCTGCTTTCTTTCTGCTCCCGTTCGTGTTTTCTAGCTAGCATTTGAAGAGCTCTTGTCATGTGGATAGACCTGCTCTGAGAGGTCCTGAGGAAATGTGTAAGAAACTCTTGGTCTCATTTTTTTCCAGTGCCTTTCTGGAGGGAAACTGTCTGTCACTGTACCTATCTCTGACACCAGTGTGCTACCTACACAGTTGAGTCTCTCCTCGCGGAGACTTTGCTGTAAGGAATTCGTGCAGAGAAAGGAAATAATGAACTTTCAAAACTCTTTCATAGATTTGCAAGGAAGCAGAATTGAGGCACATCTGGGTATTTGTGCGTGGGGTTGGGGCAAAGGGAAATTTTTTCACTCTGCTTCCAGGAGATGTTGAGCTCACCAAAGAGATGTTTATAGGAGAAATGCACCAGAAGGTCTCACTCCCAATAACAATGGTACTGAAGAAATGTTTCTGTCACTTAGAACAACACTGCAGTAAGGCAGTGAGAATACTTGTCTTATCCAGAATGGAAGCTGAGGAGCAGGTATTTACTGCTACAAAAAGTGAGGAGTAATTCTTAATGTCAGGGAGCAAGAAGAAACTTAGCTCAGCATCTCCCTGCAAGGAGGAAATGTCCAGTGCATGTTGTTATCCCGTGCAAATGGATAAGAGCGTATTTAGAGACTCATCTTTCTGGTTTTAGACCTAAATCCTTGTGGAAAACAGTATGCGTCTTAGGAATCCTGGATGCAAAATTATCACGCTTCAGCTTGGTGCTGTTTAACTGCTGAATTAATCAAGTACAATTGCTTAAGGCCCTGGAGGGAAGGATGTAATAAATCTTACGAGTATCTGTTCTGGTTTGTGGCTGGGAGAAGCTGCGTAACATTAAATCAGACGTTACAAACATTTGCAATGGCACATTTTCCTTACTCGGGGCGTTGTGGCATGAGTCTTGAGAAACTAAAGAGGGTACGTCCTAAAGGCTGGATGCATTTCTTCTTCCTTTTTTTTTTTTTTTTTTTTT